>JASVER010000011.1:179196-264916 GCA_030449065.1 Oceanodroma leucorhoa | reverse complement strand
GGGGGCGGCTGCTGCCGGCCCCCGGGGGGGGGCTGCATTTCGGGGAGGGGGCGGCTGCTGCCGGCTCCCCCGGGGGGGGGCTGCATTTCGGGGAGGGGGCGGCTGCTGCCGGCTCCCCCGGGGGCTGCGCTGCGGGGAGGGGGTGTCTCTCTTCGTACCCTTCCCCAGGGCTGCCTGCATGTCGCGGGGGTCTCCCGCACGCTCCCCCGGAGGTGGCTGCGTGTCCATGGCAGGGTCGCTCCGCTGCTGGAGCTGAGGGTCTGCGGAGCGGGGTCGGGCGGCGCCGGACGAGTGCCGGGGGGAAGCGCTGCCAGCCCGGAGGGGGCGAAGGCGTCCGGTTTCCTCAGCCCGGCTGCGAAGGGGAAGGGAGGCAGGGGGCGGTGGGGGAGTCCGTGGGGTGGGTCTGCACGTGTGTGTGGAGYTGGGGACCCGCTGGCTTTGGGCTGGGTCGGAAGGGAGAGAACTGAAGATCTCCGCAGCAGGCGGCCCCGAGAGCTGCGGTGCTTGAGGCGCATTCACAGAGTCGCTTTTCCAGGGTGGTGGCAGAACCGCAGCGCTTTTGCGTCCCAGTGTTATTCCAGGAGACCTGTCAAGCGCGCGTTACTTCGCGTTCATGCCAGGACACAATGACAGGCGAAGCAGTCCTTTTGCTACTGCCTCGTATTTTTAGACTTTCCAAAGAGAAACTGCCGTCTCCTCTGGAGTGAGTGAAGCATGTGGCACTCGCTCCAGCAGAGCGGGGAGCATGCTGGTGGGGAAGAGATGCTCAGTCTGGACTGAATGGCAGCTGCCCTTGGTGATTTTTTTAAATGCAACAGAACAAACAATAGAATATCATATTAGCATGGGGTTAGCCTGAAATAATGGAAAATAAGAGGGGGAAACTGTAAACATTATTCAAAATGCCAGTTTGAAATTCTCAAACAAATAATCCAAAATAAACAGTAGCTGAGTGGAACTATTTTCTTTGCAGGGAGTTTCCACTGGAATAAATAGCAAGTTCTGTTAAAAAAAAAATAAAAAATCTGCAGCTAGCTATAGTACTTGTAGTGCTTGCCAGGGGCTGGAGAGTGCCCACAACCAGAGATATCTTTATGATCCAGAGTGATGTATTATTGCAGCTTTTGCTGCCAGTTCTTTAGAGATGCTTGCAGTTTTTACCTACAGGCCCTACCTAAGACAGAGATGTCTGTTTTTCCCTTTACCTTCCCATCTTCTTCTACATTTAGAACATCACTTAACGTTCTTGTTCCTATCTAGACCTCTGTCTGCTGATGCGTTTGTGCAACGCAGACAAAGTGTTGCTGTGATGTGCCAACTCTACATTACCTGCAGAGATGGAAAATGAGGGCCTTTAGCAGTACGTTCTTTGCCTCAGCATCTCAGCCAGTTGCTAGCTTGCACAGAGCAGTAGGGTCATGGACACCTGCTTCTGCAGGAGCGTGGAGCTCCTACATGGATTGTATTCCCTGGGATGCATAGAGCACCACCAGGCACTGCACCTCAGCCTTCCCAGTGATTTCTTCAAGGACCTGCTCGTCACTTTGTCCAGCATGACTTTAAACTCATTAAGCCACTGGTACGTGATGGGATATGTACAAATGGCAGTGTTCCTGGTCATGGGACAGCTGCCCAGCGACTTGCTAAGACCTGGCACAGCTCATGCCCAGCTGCAGGAAGTTCCTGGGCCCCTGGGCTGGTGCTCTCCAGGGCACACCTAAAGAGAAGTAAAGCATTTAGTCTGTGAGCCAGAGAGAAAGCGGTCAGGAGGCCGTTTTGATACGCACAGRCATTTTAAACCTTCCCCCCAAGGTTTGCGACTAAACAGTTTTCTCAAAGATCTCACTGCCTGTACAGGCAGTTGGCTTGATTGGGAAGCCTATTTATTTAACGCCCTCTAGTGATGTTTTAAAAATTAACATAGATTCCTTTCAAGAGGAAAACAAATATTAAAGTTTATTGGTTTAAAAAGATTTACTGAGAGTCAGCTGCTTCAGGGAATCCCTATCAAACACAATACCACACTTTGGATGGGTGCATAACCTGATTTTGGATAGGCTTCTCTAGCCATGGAGACATAACGATAGTCTCTGCCTCCCCTGCAGACTCTCAGTGGTACTCAGTGAAGGTCTTTCCATCAACAGCACTGGACACAGTTCCTTTCTCTTGACCTGTCTTTAAGTGCCGCTGCACTTGAGGTTTTGGCTGAAGCCACATGTAGGTCGCTTAATGCGGCTCTGGTCTAGGTGAGCTCGGGAAGGGACCATTTATGCTTCTTGGTGCTTCACTTTTGTTCATTATAATTCAGCTAGGCTGGCCCCAGAAATGGGAAGTGTGTGGCCTTGTTTTTGCGGAGGAACTAGCTCCAGGGACTAGAACTCCTTTGGATTGTAACCAGGGGATGTGACTCAAGCATCTGTGTAGTCAGACTGGTTTTACTTCATAGGTATGGGAGATGTTGAGGAACGTACCATTGATATGGTTTCTCTTAATTAGCTGGAAGATGTAGTGGATGTTCATTCTTCATGACTAGCCACGAGGGATCCCAGATCCCCTCCTGCCTGTAATATGGAAGATTMTGATTTGCGGCTCTGATGCAGACATCCTTCTTGTGGATCCTCTGCTAGTCCCTCATGGACAGCATTACACCAGCACACCGTACTCCACCTTCCTGCCTGCCACCCCTCTGCTGTTTCTCCCTCTGTCATGCTAGCACCCTCACAAACACCCCCAGACTCCTGTATTTGCTCTGTTCACCTTCATCCACATATTACTCACTCCTCCACCCTTGCCAGTGCCACTATCACAGCAAGTAGCACGCCGGCAGATCCAAACACACACATCTCTGAAAACGTCTACAGCAGCACTCAGCTACTCGCACTGTTACTCACCCGGGTCCCGCTTGCAACTGTGTACGATCACACCTACACTGGACTGTGCCCGTCCCAAACGAACACCCCCGGCAGCCTCYGGAGCACCAGCAGCACATCAGCTGTTTGGCAGCGCTGCTCGGGAAACAACCCATATCCTCTGGCTGGAAGCTGACGCACAGAGGTCACCTAGTACCTTCAGTAGTACTGAAGTATGGTACGCATCTGACCTGCACGGCTGGTTTCTCAGCTAAGACAGGAAATCTGCCTTGCCAGCTCCCCACCTCTCCGTGTGCTTCTGTTAGGGACCTGGTATCTCCTCAGGATATTCTCTTTGACTTGTCCGTGAAAGTGTCATCAATATGAGTACTGATGCCTAGTAAAGCGAATAGCAAGTCTGCTTAACACCACCTTCTCCATTTCGGCCAGAGGTTGGGACTGTGGCAGTCACTGGGATTTAAAAAATAAACAACAAAACCCAATAAAACCCACTTCTGTTCATCTTCCACTTCTTAGCATTTTCTCCTGAGGAATCTTAGAGCTATGGGAAGAGGACTGGCAGAGGGATGGGTGCGCATGGGCGCAGGGGATCAACCCCTCTTTTTCTTGTCTCCACAGTGCTGCCCTCCTCATGTTCCCCGGAGAGCAAATGGCAGGACAGATAAGGACGTGAAAGTTTCCAAAACCTGGCGCCCATAGTTAGCCCCTCTGAAAACAGGTAGGGTGGAGTCCAGCTTGTGGCATGTGAGAGAGAAACTGAAGCAAAACAGGATGTTTTTGTGATTTAACACTTATTTTTCATAATTCCTATTGAAAGGCTTGTTTCGGTTTGGTTTTGAAGTTGCCTGCTGTGTTTATTGGGAAATGTATCAGCCAGAGAGCTTTGTGGATGTGTGTGTGCGCGCCCGTGTGCATGTGTATGTGCACATGTGCTTGCGTAGGGAGAGCAAATGAAGAGGCTACTATTCAGCCCCAGTCATCGTGCTATCTAGCCTTTGTTTGATTCATTGGAGGTGCTGTACCCACTCTTATAAATCCTAGCTTCTGCAAAGCACTGGCATTTTATCATTGACTTCAGTGGAACAAGACATTTTCTGCCTTAATCGTTTCTTCTCCTTGGCTCATCTATGAGTGTCTGCAGCAGGTTGCAGCAGTTGCTCCTATGGAATAATTATAACAGCCTCGTGTAAGGAACTTAATGTGAATAGTTTGATTCCACTGCTTATCTTTTTCCACCTCTCATGCCGTTAAAGAACTGGGACACATTCTTTAAGGCCACACAACTTGACTTGCATTGGTTTGTAGCAAGAGCTTTTTACTGTAAGAATGTGTATATTTTCTTGGCCCCACTTGCAAACTATCCTCTGGCCTCCGGATTATTTGATCTCTGAGCTCTTCATCCTCCATGATTAGCTTCTCTCCTTCCCTCTCTCAGTCTACTGGCATCTCCAGGCCGTGTTTTCAGGCCCTCCTTCGCACCTTCTTTTTCACATGGGCTCAGCTCACATAACGCCGCTGCCGCCTGCCTTTCCATTCTTGACCTTTGCCCAGCCGCTCAGCGATGTCTCTCTCTTGGCCTCTGTCACTGTTCAACCCTTAACATCTTCCTGCAACTCCAAAAACTGGCAAGAAAGTGCGATTGTTCAAGCCAAAGTCTACTTTTATTTGCCCGGCTCGTGTAACTTTAGACTTGCAGCTCCACTGAAATTCATGATGTTTGGATCCTCATTTGAGGCTGGGATGCCTATTTTTCATTTCCATCAACTGCAGAATTCTGTGAGATTAAATCCTACAATTCGGCACAAACCTATCATGAGTTTTGAGGAGGAGTTGGACAGTGAATGTTACTAATAAGTGTGTTACCCATCTTGATGCTGACAGGCAGATGAGCAAGCAACAGAAAGAGGAAAATGCCTTTCATGGTGTGTGTGCTAGCAGAGGTGCTGTTGATTAGCCCATTTTTCAGCCAGCCAGCTCTGAAAATGCCATTTAACAATCCCAAGTCTGTATAATGCTAACAGGATGCTTATAAGGCATAAAGGGATTAATGTGCAGCTCTAATGAAATCCAGATGCACAGAGCTGCCTCTTTTCAAGGTCTTTTCCATGGCCAAGCTGCAAATAAAATCATTTAATTATTGTAAACAGATGAGAAACACCAGACTTGCAACATGCACTGGGTACTTAAACTCACAGGCACCAAAGGCTGCTGGCAGTTACCTGGTGGAGAGGATGGGGTCACCCATTGACCCTCTGCCTGCAACAAGATTATTTGTAAGAACTTGGGACCTTTCTTGGAGAGCACAATTCATGCAAATGTTTGCATTAGGGCTGGGGGAAGCTGTCTTGGAAACAAGTCTGCATCTACCCCTAAGAGAAAGCCAAGGCAGGTGTAAAGGTGGTGAGTGTCGGGTCAGTCTCCATCAGGGATGTGTTGGTGGACCACTAGCAACTTGGCAGCTTGCACTGGAAGTGTGTCTGGGGAGGGGTGAGGATCCATACCACAGCATTCAAGTGGAGATGCGCTGTCTGCTCAGTGGACCTGAAGCGTTACTGCCTCATAAACTGTTTGTAGTTTACACTTTCTCTTCGTTGTGCAGTTTATATCCTCCTATATCACACGCCGAGCATGAGCACTGTGCATTTCATGCACTGGTAGTTAATCTGGGCCCTAGCAGGGGCTGGAACAGCATACTCGAGCTCAGAGGCCCTGCTTCGGAAAGGCTGAAGTAATTCTGTAGCTGGGCAGACCCAGCTGTTGATGAGTTTTTAATTTTTAATATGGCAAGAGAGGGGAAGAGGAGGGGGTTATTTTAAAGACATGAAGGAATGTGTTACAATCTTCTGTTCCTCAGGTTTGGCTGCTCTGCAAGTTTTTCATTTTGCCAAAGCTCAATTCACTGAACTATTTATTTGCATTTTTAAAGAAAGAGCGCGGTTCTTAATTTACTTTGGCTTCAGTGGTGAATTTTTATACTGTGAAATCCAGCAAGTTCCCTTCCAATGTTATATATACATCCAACTTTACAACAGAAATTTCAACCTCAAAGTACGAGCCTGAATTAAATGGTTTAAAGGGGTTTATAAAAGTGTGCCCCTACTGATTTCCCACGAGTCTTATCAGTAGTCACCCCATAACTGTTTGATGCTATGCTCATAAACAGAGCATGCTGCAGCTTGATGCTAAAGACCATATATATGTGTAGAGCTGTGTAGAGGTTTTCTTAAGAGCTATAGAAGCAAGAATTCCTCATGAGAGGTTCCTGGGGTAGCTTTCAGCGTTGGTTCAAAGGAAGGAAAGGGTTGAAGAAAGAGTCCTGCTATAAAGTTCTATCAAAACATATAGGGGGAATCTGTTGCAGTGGGTTTTCACCATGGGAATAAGCATTGCAGGAAAAGCCCAATAGGCGGCAGCTGTTTGGTCTAATCCATTGTCAGCAAATATTTCAAATTTACTCAGCCCTGGACATCAGAATTGCAACCAAACTGTCAGGACCTCCAAGAAAAGGTGAAGAAATTTTACAAAACAAGGTTTTACTTTTCCCACCGCTTTTGACCTCCTGTGCTAGGGAAGGTGCTTCCTTTAGTGTCTGTTAATTCCTCACCAGGCCAGAAACACAAAGTACAGAAGTATTTCTAAATCAATTTCAATATTTATTGATCTCTTCAGTTTCCATCAATTAGCAATTTGCTGTGCTGTGCTGGTTACAGAGAAGAGACTTGCAATTGTGTTACTCAAAGTTTTTCAAATTGATATGCAAAAAAGACTTTGTCCGAGTGCACCCGTCAGAAGTTCAGAGCCAGATCCCGTTGAAGGGGATGGCTAATGATCATCCTCACCGGCAGTAAGTGTTTTTCTTGCAGTGCTTATTTTGTGGTTGTCCCAGAATACATAGACACACCCCCTCCTGCTGAACCTTCAGATTTGCAGGGAAAAGACCACCCATGGATGTTTTCAGCAGCAGTTGCCCATAATTTCCACAGCTTCTGTCCACCAACACTGTATCAGCGGGCTGAGGCTTGGAAACGGCAGAGATTTTTTTGTTCTTTTATTCATCAGTTTTCACCTCTCTGTCCAGTACTGGATGCCGCAGTGAGGAAGCACAGAGCTCCAGTTGGGCACCCGAGTGTTTGCAGAGGCACAGCTGATGAACGGGAGCTGTGGCCTTGTCTTCCTGCTTAAAGCTTTTGGGCCCCTTTTTAGGTACCTGTCCTGCGGTTTGAGTGACAGTTGAGAGTTTCCCTTTGTTTTCGGACCCCGGGCAGTACTGTATCACGGGACCAAACCCTTGGGCTTGTCCCCAGGCTTGGATGCTCCCGGTGGAGGACAGTGCCATGCGGGAAGGCTGTGTTCAGTGGCCAGAAATGCAGACCCAAGCCTTGACAAATTCCAAGTGTCCTGATTTGGGGTCCAGCCCAGTGTCATTTAAGAACATGGACCACTACATCAGCTGTTCAGAAAGACCCTCTTCAGTCGGGAGCACCTCTGGTGCTCCGTGAGGCAGCAGTCCCCTCCGTGCTTTGCAGGACATCCTCTCTCATTGCCATCCGCTGTCCTGTTGGTRTTCCAGACTCCTGAGGAAGGCAGGCCCTGCAGGCCCAAGTTATCCATGGGAAAAAAAGTGGCATGGAACAGATTAGTGTGAGTCAAACTAATCCTCAGCCACCTCCAAGTGGAAAACCCACTCGGCCTTTGGCAGCCGAGAATTGTTTCTCCCAGTCCCCCTTCTATGGGACATTTTAAAATAAACCAGCAGGGCTCCATTTCTTGGAAGGAAAAGGAAACGTTTCAAAGTGTGTCCTTGCAAACTGATTTACTGCCATCAGGCCTGCATATTTTAAGAAATGTTTGAGTTCGGTTGGAGCCGTGTTTTAGCAGTAAGGGAGAGGGAAGCGATTAGTGAAACAACATGGGAAGATGAACTTGTGTAAAACAGCTCAGATAAATATTTACACCCAAGTTTCTTAGCTCTGAGTTCACATCGAACCCTGCCCTGTCTCTCTGAAGGGACTTGCATCCACAAATAAAATACTGGGCTGTGGCCACCCAACATTATTTTATAGTTCCTCCTCTGATTAATTAGGCTAATTATGGATCTGGAGGAATTCAAAGGGTTAAAGTGGTGGCAGGAGAGTTAAAGATTCTCCTTAGCATTTGCAAGGAAATGTTAATGCTTTACCATATGCCTGTGCTGGCAAATTCACCCCAAAGAGCTCGTAAAACAGCTGCACTTCTTTTCCTCCCTTCTGGGCACTGAATTTTCACCTTATGCAAAGTGAAGTAGTGCAAACTATTAAAATATAAATGCACAGACACGTGTCTTTACCTAACATGAAGCAATATGGAAAAAGGAGGCTGGGTGGGTCAGAACAGGGTTGCATTAGCCAGAAAACAGAATGGACTGCCAGGGTCTCAGGGTGGCAGGAGGTATAGGGCAGGAGGTTAGCGTAGTGTTAACTGGGCTGCATGAGCAGTTAATACTGCTCCTTATTAGGTGGGGTGAGTCATCCGTGCTGTGGAAAAGCTTCTTGTAGCCCCAATGGTAGCAAAAGGACCTGTTTCTTTGGACAGGTGGCAAATGTTTAGGTGTCGGGAATTCCTGATAATATTCTATGAGATTTGATCTGCTCTGATTCTGTCTGCTCACAGATGTTGTTGGTCTGTGCTTTTGGATAAGCTCCAGGGTCAAGAACTGTGTCTGTCTTGTTTTCACAATGAAAATGTTGCAGTGATGACTCTGGGGGAATATACCTTATGATTTGAGGAGGAAGGACACCTAGCTTAGACCTCTCCCAGAATGAAGATCTAGCTTCCAAGCCTAGCTCTGCTACTACTTTTCTGCATCGCTGTGGGCACGTTACTTGTCTTCATTCTGAGCCTCATTTTCCAAGCAGTCACTTCAAAGCTGGAGTTGAGATGTGTGGGATAAGAGTGAGGAAGGGCTTGGTTGAATAAAGACTGTAATCTGTTTTAGAGCCCATCAGCTGGAAAATGTGGTGAAGCACAATAGTTATACAGAGGGAAAAGCAGAAAGTCACTTTGCTCAGGCCACCACTGGCTCAGAAACAGGCTTTGTCAGTCCTCTGGCAGCTAATCATTGTCCCAACAGAGCTCCTCAGTTGGCCACCTGCTCGTGGGCAGCCCAAGTCCAGGCTCGAGCTGAGGGGGAAGGCTTGGGTCTGCTGCCTTGCAGACCAAGGCAGAGACTCCAGCTGGCCAGGTAATGACCCATTTAACACAGTTCCACCTCAAACAGTTAACTAGTGGTGAAGTTGTTACAGGAAATATTCCAAATTGCTCAGGAAAAGCAACGCGTTCAGCCCTCCACACTGAGATTGCATGTGCCTTCTGGCAAAGCCAGCCCCAGCAGCGCTTATGCTCATGGTCGTCTTATGCACTGTGACTTGGGGGAAACTAAGGGCAGGACAGACATGGGAAACCCCTTAGGAAACCTGCTCCCCCTTCCTCTCATCAGTCCTTTCAAGAAGATTTTCAACTCCTGAGTGTCTCACTCTGTCTACATCTGCRGACTCACTCCCTTGGTTACACATCTTACAGCACACGCCGCAGGCACTACTAGTGCCTCTGCCCACGTCATTCCTGTTTTCTAAAGTCAATAAGCACTGCACTTCTAGAAGTTAAATTTTTAGGCATAACATAATTTCTGGATGTCTTCTAAAGACATCTAATGCTTGAACAGCTCTGTTACTTAGCAAACCTTTCAAACTAGTGCTCCACCAGGTTAATTATTCCTATTACTCTAGTAGCAGAGACACAAGGCTCTTGTACTAAAATAATTCATTGTATACATATTTCTTACTACAATTTTAGCTAGGTTCATTATGTTGCTATACAAGCAGTGTATAAAACTTGCCCTGAAATTTCAATGACCTTGGCCTGGCTCTTTCCCTACATTACATGAGTGTAAAGCTACTGACTGTAGTGGATCAATGCTGATTTACCCCAGCTGAGGATCTAGTTGTCTTTGCTGGTCTCTGCTCAGTCCTGGAGGTRCTCAGCAAGGCTTGTGACAGCCACCTGTCCTCCCATCTCCCCTTCCCTCCGTGCATGCCCCTGGCACCTTCCTCACTGCGAGGGTCAGAGCGGGGGGTGTTTGCAGCCCACCACGCGAGGCCAGGTTCCCCTGGGACTGTTGGTGGGGTTACCTTGCTGCTGGGTGGCAGGGGAGGTCTTCAGCTGGGGGTCCCACGGGAAGCAGCTGCTCCTTTTGGGAGCTGCTTCATACAGAACATGTTTTCTGGAGGGCCCACTCCATTTTGGAGCCTTCTCCCTTCTCCCCACCGGGTCATGCTGGCCTGTCTGCCTGGCAGCAAGCTGGAAAGAAGCTGGTTAAGAATGCCTAATCATGATCACCATCACAACAGATCTCTGCTATATATAGCATCTTCCCCTGGCTGGGAACTGGGCAAAGATGGGGAAACCAGCGGGGGAACCAAGTCACAGCCCAGGCTTTTGTCTTGGTCGTAGAACTCCAAACACTCACCTTTTAAGGGACACTTGGAAGAGAACTGGAGAGGATTTTATTTTTTTCTGGGTGGCAAGCTGGGCAGGGAATCAAGGCTGAGAAGAAAACAAGTTGTCTTTCAAGGACCTGGTGGCATGATGTAGAAAGGAGTGTAGCTTTTGAAGCCAGTATCACCCAAGATCAGGCTGGCAGAGTGGCACAGCACATCTGGGCGAGGTGCAGGGCAGGTACGCACGGCTGAGGCTGCCTCCCGTGACACTGGGTGCCCTGCAATGGATTTCCCCATTCGGGGCCAAGGGGGAGTGACTGCAAGACAGCAGCTTTTGGAGCCCCTGCTAAAACTGCCCCTGGTCGTGGGGTCACATTCAAGTTTGTACAGACTCTCATGTGGCAGATGAAGTCTGGGAACAAGGGGAGAAGAAGACAGCAGCCATACAAGTGCACTTTTCCCTAAACTCATTTTAAGTGCAAATCGGCATAAAATGGCAAGCCCAGTTGCTTTCAGTTCATGTAACCTAATGCCTGGTTTTCTTTTAGGCAGTGAACAATTTCCCCTTCTCTTTCTTTGTCTGTCTCTGTTTGGGTTTTCTAACTAGGAATGCAACTGCAATCTTATACAGGCACTTTGTAAGAGCATCCTGCGCTCACATAAACAAGAGACGTAACAGAGCAGGAGACAGAAGCGTCTTACATTATCTCATTAAGATACTTCCGTAGGAATGCCGCTGCTAACATAAACTCATTATTGGATGGAAGAGCAGCAGCAGTTGTTTTCACACGGATGGATCCAAGCCCAAGCGATCAGTTAATTGTTTCTGTAGTCTTAACTGGATTCTTAAGTATTTTTTTGAATGTTGCCTGAGAGCTAAATAACCATGTGCTACATTTATACAGTAGCTTTTGCTCTGTTCCAGTAGACCACTGAAAAATGTGCCTTTACTGGGTTCAGTTGATTAATAGCAGTGATCAGCTATCTGCTCTGACACAACATACCGATACTGTGATGAGAGTATTCGTAGGAAGAGAGTTTTTCACAAGATCATCCAAGAATGAGAATAATATTTGCTCTGTGATGCTCCAAATAATCAAAGACATTGTGGCCCATGTTTTACTCTCTCTGACTGTGCCTTTAGCAACATAAGCCTCCCTAACTGATCTGAATGTCAGCATGGAATTGACTCAGAGTCCACGTTTATTAGTTTTGTCGGGTTTTTGTTTGTTTGTTTTTTTAAAGAGTATATGATACCGTTTCACCATTTTCACAGCTAGAAAGTGRGCTGTTTGTCTAACTTGGGGAGAATGACACTGACAGCCAAATGTTCCGCATAAAAGAGTAACAGAACGTGGCATCTGAGAGCATTGGGAGAAGCAAATTTCCCTTGGAAGTGTGAGCTGGGTGCCTACAGCCGTACTAGTGACGTGTTGGTAGGGTTGCTCCATTCAGTAGCATGCAAAGAACTCATGGTGAAACATCAGTACGCTGAGAATAGGGGTAGACATAAATTAACCCTCTCCCTATATTTGATCTTACTGCTTTTATCTGCCCTGGGTACAGAGAAGCCAGTCCAGTGTCGAGTCCGAAGTGTGAAGTTGATCTCATTTCCATATGATGGTTTGTAATAAAATGCAGCTTCAAACCTCTTTAAATCCTGCTTGTGATGGCAACAGAGTCGGTGCAGGGGCTCATTAAACAACCACATAGGAGGGAACCGAAGGGGAAACGCTGAAGCTAAATTCAAAGCTCATTGGGGCAGCTGGACTTTTCCTTCACAACACATTAGACACTGATGGGTGAATGTCCCAGATCTGGAGTCACGTCTTAATTTTTAGATGTGTCTTGCTAGATCTCTGTCTAGCAAGGAACAACATTAATAAAGTCAGCGAACAATTGTCCCCTTGTCAAAAGAGAAGGGAGGGGATGGCTATCACCCCTGCCTCAGCAGAGAGCATATGAGGTGGAGACAGGCTAAATGACTCATCTTCCTTGCTGTGTGTTCAGTCCCCATGAAGGACGTTTCCACTACGGACTGCAGGGTGGTATGGACGTACCAGGCTAGTTTTAAATGTGCTAGCTAGCCCCATTTCTTGGCAGAGTCTCTGCAGAGCTTCTATTCTACTTCATCCTACTATTTCTATACAGCTACTTGTTTTCAGACTGGCTTTTCAGTCTCTCTTTCAGTGATGACATACCTAACGGCCAAAACAGAGCCACCCAGGAGCCTTCTTGTAGGGTACTTTTTTCCCTGGAAAATGCAGATTAATTGAAATGAAACATTTTATCGAAACACACTGCTTTGAAAGAGCCTACCAGTAATATGGAGAGAGGGCTCTGAAGGAACTCTTCCTGTCACACAGGACCTTAAAGCTTCCTTGCCAGGGAAGTTTCCATTGGAAAATGTCCTCGATTCATGCCAGTTTACCCACCCAGCCCCACGGTCTGCAGCTTTGCAGCAGCCCTATCATATGGATTAACCCAGAAATTCAAAGTCCTGTAGATCTGTCACATCTTACTGTGCAGGTGGTCCTGCCTCCAGGCAGCCCTGGCCTCACAGGTCGCCAAGCCAACCAGCTCCTTGGCTCTGTCTGCCTCCCACATTTGGTCTGGAAGCATCAGGGTCTCTGGTCCATGCCATCACAACTTACAGTCTTCCGTAGCATCAGCAGCTCGTGAGCGACAGAGACATTTCCCTGCTGCTTTGCACTGACCGACGGAGATGGGTCAGGCCAGGCAGCTTCTTGCTGCTAGCAGAGTGCACGAGTCTTGTCGACTTGCAGCAGATGCTGGGGTCAAAGAAAGCACGTGATGTTTTTGAAGACACAGTGTATCAATGTTTCTGAAACAAATATTTCAATTTATGTTTTGCAGAAAAATTGCACTATTTAAAAAAAATTGTTTTCATTTCTGAATGTGAACTAAACCAAATAGCAGCATTCCAGTGCCACAGACATTGCAAGCTTTGACCAGCTATTGACAGAAGGTACTAAGCAGGTGYCGTTATTTTTCAGCTCCATCCAACCTTAACTATCTGAAGAATAACATTCAAGCGCAGAGGTCAGTGGGTGGAGAAAAAACCCGCTCATGCTGGCCAGCTGAGCTGATAGTGTAGGCCATACATGGGTTTGGAATGAGGGGCATTGGACTCACAACCTCCCCAGTGCCAAGAAATACACAGCTAAAATTGGCAGCTCTGAGATGAGTAATGCACAAACACAGTCCAGGGTGTTGCAAGTATTCAAGCACTTTCAGAGTATGTTGGGTAAATGAGTATCTGTTTCCATGGCATCAAAACAGCACAGAGGTTACACCGTGTCCCTGTGGCGGTTCTCTGATTCCAGCGCCTGGTTAATGTGAGCAGCTTCCAGCAAAAGCACTCCCTGGCTCTAACGTGGAAGGGCACAGCGTAGTCCCCCCTTCATCCGAAAGCGATACTCGTGGGGAAAGGCTGCGTGATGCTGCCGGCACCCAGGCGAGCCCCGGGCTGTGGACCACCAGCCGCCCCTCCAAGCACTGCCAGCTCTGCTCAAGCGCAGCCGCTGGGCGGGAGGGCGAGGGGGCTGTGGCCGCTCCAGAGAGCTCCTGTGTGAGACAGAGGCCTTGGGGTGTTTCTTCTGTGTAGTGAGATGGGAGGATTTTTTTGCAAGAAAACATAAAACTGTAGACCTTAGAAACATGCATGATTCAGAGCACGTTTTACACGGCACTGGAAGAACACGCGAGGTGTTAGGAGACTCTTGTCCAGCAGCCTCTTAAGGAAACGTCATTTACATGGGCTAGCCCATACAAACCAAAATTGTTTAAAATGGGGAACACAGCTAGGTTCTCCCCAGCAGGGAAGGAGGACATGAGAACTATTTTACCTTGCATGGCTACTGAAACCAAAGGCAGAACAATTTATTATTCATCTATTAAATATGCAAATCAAGTATATTAACCATGAAATTATGCCAATTAGTTGTGTCCCATTCCCTCAGTAAGATGCCGCTCGTGTGATCTTGTGGCCATCATCTCAATGATGTCCTGCCAAGGATGCTTGACTGGCTAGGATTGAAGAGACTTTGGCTGAAGGCTTGAAAGGGGATTTTCTGGTTTGCCTAGAGTCTGTTTGGAATCAGGCAACTGGACCTCTGGGCAACTGATGATCTCAGCATTTTATTTGGAGGTAGCAGGTATGGGGAATATTTCTTATGTCCTGTAGTCACAGCAGTTCACTGGAAACGCAAAGTTCTGTCTTTGTGAGACTTCCATGGGTAGTCCAGACCCTGCTGGAAGTAGTGCTAGCGAACAGGTCCTCAGACTCCTCTGAGAAGTGCAGAGAGTGGGCAAAGACAAGGCTTCTTGGAAGGCATCGCTGCCACCATTCAGATACAACCTGAAACCATTCCTAATGGTCAGGAGAAGAAATCCACCAGTACTTGACTCTCTGATATCTTCCCTGAAATTTCTTTTGAGTAAAATGTCCTCCTACACTAGACTCATATCATGTATGTCATTGGTACTCCTTACCACGTTGTACCACAGAGGAGACTAGTTTTGGGGTGGCCAAAATGATTGCTTTACCTACAGTAAGGTAGGTATGTGCCATAGGATTCTTCGGCATGGAAGATACTGTCACGTGCCAAGTTTTATTGCAATGCCATTCCAGACGTTACTACAACGCCCCTGGCACAGAGATGCATCCGATCTCCCTGCATGCCTGCTCTATTTATTCAAGTGACCTTTGCAGCTGACAGCCTGCCGGGGTTTTCCACCAGGCAACCACACCCATCCTTTCTTCCTACCCTAAGATATTGCATGACTGATGCTTTACTATACTGTGTTTTGTAGGAACATTTTATCCTATTAAGGCACCTCTGAAAGCCAGATGTTCCGTTTAGTAGGGACTCTTATTTTTAAAACAAACATTTTTGAGCTGATGTTATTTTTATTTAGTTCTCTCTGTGAAACTTCCGAAGACAGATCTTTGCTTGGCAAGGTCATTTCAGGGAATGAGGGAGAAATTGCCATCCATCTGTCACTGTCTACATATATACAGATACACAAAGAATCTACTTAGAGAGCGCTACTGATGTTGCAAAGCTGAGTATTCATACGTTAGGAAATTGCTTTATTAAATTGTGCTTGCAGTCCTGCTCCAGCTTTGAGTTACATGATCATACACTCTTTTTCATGAGGTTGTCTGTCCACGAGGGCTCTGGTGGACCTGATCAGGCAATGAATCAGGACTCTGTGTTGTAGAAGGCTCTTGCCTGTAGAATTCCCTGGTCTGTTGTCGCAGAAGTGAAAAGGTGTATTGTCAACGAAATGGGACATGAGGAGGAGTGCGCCTTCCCTGGCAGCTGGACTCCACGCCGGCCTCTGCCACAGATTTCCTTTCTGAAGTGTGGTGAATCACTTCCACCAACTTTTGAAGTGATCACTAATGCCCTGTTCTTAATTTTGGGGATTCCTCACATAAATCCCTGGAGGCAGACTTATAGCCGTGCTGAGCCCCTGTAGCTCCAACGAGAGTGAACAGGAACAGTGCTTCAAACCAACCCCCTCAGCCAACCTGCTCAGAAAAATCAGGTCCAATGTGTTGAACACCAGGCACCCAAATTCACTGTAATCACTTTGCTCTTGGCCTTTCCATCGGTGAAATGAGGATAATACCTTCCTCTAACATCATAAGAATGTCAATGTGGTTGTAAGGTACTGAGCTGTAATAGTGTCGTGTACTCAGAGGTGGGACTAATGAGCTCACATGCAACGAATATTTCTGCATTCAGCACAGAGTTTGAAAAGTATATGGTTAGTAAAAGGAATATGCTTTCTCCGTAGGACCTCTCCTCAACCAGCAATCCTGGTTTCTTTTATTTTTAGGTTATTCCATATTTTGATATGTTCAGAAGTCAGAAGATCAATAATCTCAGCATACTCTAAGCTTCCTGGTACTTAAAGCTCTAATACAGGCAAACGCTGAAATTAGAAATGAGCCGTGGGACAGATTTTCCCATGCTTAATAAGCAAGAGCCATTGATGTAAGGATTTCTCTCCCAGGCTAAAATCTGTCATCTTTCTCCAGCACAAAATTCACTTAACAAATAAAAGGAGACCTGTGAGCTTCATGCGTATATGTTGACTTGGATGGTTATCATGTCTAACTCAMAAGTCTCGCCGTTACAGTCACCTCATTTCTGTGTCATACAAGACTCGGTGGCTGCAGCTGTCAAGAAAGATACAAGTGTCTTGAGGTTACACTGTCTGGAGAGGGRCCTAATAACAGCCTGCTTGCTGAATCTGTAAATCATGGAAAATGAAAATAGAGAAAAATCTGCTAAGTAACCTCATCCATTCCTTCAGCCCATAAAATATGGCTCCCTACAGTATTATATGTTGTTCATAGCTTTGTCCAGTCCAGTTTTAAATTGGATTTCTATACCTTTCCTTAACAAACTATTCCGTGGCATGAGCGTTAGGAAGTTTTTCCTGACCTTCAACCTGTGAGTTTTTTTCTCTGCTTAATTTCATGTCATTACTTTGAATTTTGGCTGTGAAAACTGGAAGCATTTCATGTTAGGAAAGTTTTAAGTGTCCCACATAAATGTAAGAGTTGACAARTGTTTTAATAATAAGGAAGGGGAGGGAGGTGTCTGAAAGCACAGATCATGGCTCTCAGTGCTGAGATTTCATGAGTGTTAACTAGATAAAAAGAGAACTTGTRGAGTGCAATGAGCAGATCTGCTTCCAAGGTGGCCAGGCTAACTGAAATGTCTTTTTGTCTTGCAGAAGATGAAGCCCATAGTCCAAAGAAGACGGTCTACCCCTTCTGCCATTACTAAAGCTCTCGGCAAGTCAAAGTACTGTTCCAGGTAGAAGAAATAATACCTTTCTGCCTCCTTTTTTCACCTTTCTGCCTACACAGACTGTAGTCAAACTGGTTTTCAAATTCATTTAACGGTGTCAAGGGCAATTTGTCTGTGGACAGATATGGAAGACTTTCTTTTTTACTGGAATGGCATTGCGCCCAGCAATAAAAGCTGAGGGAAAGGAGGAGGATGGGGGGACATTCACGTTATGGCGTTTGTATTCCCAAGTAACCGCTACGCGTGCTGAGGCCCTGCTTCCCAGGCAGAAGCTGGACATCTGCCCGCTGATGGGAAGTACTGCGTGAATTCCTCTTTTTTCCCGTCTTATTTTCTCCCCCTGTCCTGTTTGGAGGGAGTGAGAGAGCGGCTGGTGGGGGCCTGGCAGYCAGCTCACGCCAACCCACCACGCAAGGCTAGCTGGTTATTTTCAATGCAGATAATATTAGGTCTAGATATTTGACGCCTGTTATATCCATGTATAAATACATCAGGACAATATTGCAGAGTGCAGAGACACCCAAGTAAAGTCAGGTACAAGAAACAGAGTGTAAGTTTCTGTTGTGTGGTTTCCCTGTTGACCTGGCTGGGATGAACGAGCTCTGGCACTCTGACACTCAGCTCGGAGRGGCATTCGCAGTGCCGGCAGCGCAGACCTCACCAGCGAGGTCCGGAGAGCGGAGCTGGGGCTGGCTGGTAGAGTGCCCTTCCTCCATCCCTCAGAGCCATTCCCTGCCATCAGGTACAGTCCAAGCTGGACGGAGTGCCAGAGCTTCCATCTCTCCCTGACAAGCTCTCCTGGCTTTTCTGTCATGGGCCCCGACCCCCCAGTCTGCCAATTAACTTAGCAGACTTGAAGGCATGGGCCTGTTCGGGGCTTGCATGGGGCATATTGTGACTCCGTGCTGTGTCACGCTCGGTCTCTAGGTAAGGAGAGGACCGGCTTTCCTCAGTTGTCAGCCTGGAGTTTTTTCCCAAAATCGCCTTTCAGCCGGAAGCCCGCACTGCCTCCCTTTTGCGCGGTAGCATTGCCAGTGCGGGGAGGCCGGTGTGCTCCTGCCAGGCGGGAGCAATGAGCCCCAGCTCACAGAGCCCAGCGGACTCTTTTCCTGAGATGCAGTGACCAGTCGCTCATCATCACGCACACGCTGTCTTAACGCTGGGAGGCCGTACCTCCTGAAGGAATAAGAGATTTTCCTTAAATATATATATTTATGTGTATACATATATGTGTGTGTATTTTTTTTAATATACATGTGTATACACGTCCCTGTGCTTGCAAACAGGAGAAAAAGCTCTATCCTCCCACTCTTGCTGGACTGCAGGTGAGACAAGCTTCCTCATGTGGCTCTGGCTGAACAGTCAGTGAGTGTTTGGCTGATGGGTTCGTGGCGTTTTGGTCTACCCTCTCACCCGTCACAGGCAGTGGTACGAGAAGCAGGASCAGAGATGCCCTAAGAACAGGAAGAGCTGACGCCACAGGAAGGACAGACAGAAGCGGCCACGGGAGAGCAGCTGCCCAGTGCAGACCAGTCCGTGGGGACTCCTCTCCCAGCAGCGCCTGGCTGTGGGCGAGGAGCACAACCAGGAGGTGCCGGAGGGCTGGGGTGCAGTCTGGGCCTGCCCGTGTTCCCCAGAGGCCCACTGGTTTGGGCGAGAGCGCAGTCGACCGCATCCCCCCAGCTCTGACTGCGGCGAAGGGCTGTGGTTTAGTTTGAGGAGCGGGAGGAGGCTGCAAGCGGCCCCCAGCCCGGCAGGTCTGACGGAGCTGGTGCGGGCAGGGGAGGGCCCAGCGGCCGCCGCGCTCGCTGCAGGTCCCGTGGCGGGCGCAGGCGGAGGGGGGACGAGGTGCACCAGGACGGCGCGGCGGGACGCAGGACAYGGGCTGGCGTGGCGTTCACCGCCTCGCGTGCCGGGACTGTGGCRGCATCGTCCCTGAGGAGCATCCCGGTGTCCCACCCCAGCCTCCCCTTGGGGACTTGCCGCCAGAGACCTCTTTGGCCCCCCTCCGTCTGCTGGACCGCCGGCGGGAGGGCTGGCCCTGAGATTTGGCCGTGTTTCAGATGCGGATTCATCTGGGCGTGCGAGGGGGCTGGGGGCTGGGGATGGAGGGAGCGCTGGGAAGTCTGGCGGTGCCCTGCCAGCGCTGCGTAGGGTGGCGTCGGCTCAGGCCGCTTGATGGGAGTCACCGGGTCTGGCCATCCTCCGGGACAGTCACGTCCCCGTCAGATGACAGCAGCTTTCCCTTGCTGCCAGCTTGGGTGGATAGGTTAAGTGGTGACCTTGACGTGAAAAGCTCCCTCTCTTGCCGAGCCATCCAGTGCTCTGCTGACGCTTTGCTCCTGCCAGGTATAAAGCACCAGGAGTGTCAGCAGATAGAGTCAAGTACAAGCATGACAGACGTGCAAATCTTCTGCTGAAATAGCAAGTGCTAGTCATGAGCCGAGCTCCTTGGTCCTTGAGTGGGAGCTGAGCCCTGTTTGACGTCGTCCCCTCTTCCTCCTGCGGCCCYGTGTAACTGCTAGACACGGATAAGGGGATGCCATGCTCCTTTCTGTCTTGCTCTGATATCAATCTTATAAATAACATTTTCTAAGTGATTTGTTTAGTTTGATTTTTTTTTCTTTGTAAGAAAGAGATGATAAAGMTGAACTGATTGACATTTTGGTCTGGACCAGCTCTTCTGAAGAATATCCCTTTTGTATCGCATCATAGGTAATTGATGCATAGTACATCCTGCTTTTCTGAAACAAGTGTGTGGGGTCAGTCTCATAGGATCATTTAAAATAAAGGGCAGGACTGATTTTTATTTGGTTGTCTTCTGACCAAGTTATGTGGCTTCTTTGTCATTCCCCCGCCTTCTAAATTGCTCTAAAAAAAGTAAAGAAGAGAAACAAATTCTTGACTTTATTTGGCTGGAGAATATCCTTGTGAGGGAGGGAAGCTTTAAACGTTTCTCGTGATGGATTGCTATGGAGGGAGCTGGTACAATGCCATCTTTGCTTAGGCCACCAGAGTCTTGGTGAGATTTTTTTGCTATCCTGCTGTTGTGTTTACAAAGCTGTGTAACTCCTCCAGCTTTAGGAAATCCACTGCTGAGTTTGTGTGGTGGTGTGGCTCCCACTGCTCAATTGACGCACATGGAAAGCTTTAAATATCAAGTTTAAAGGTGATTTAGCTTCTCACTTGTAGAGGCAACAGATGCATAAGCCAAGAATTCACTTGGTGGCTGTAGTGGTGAGGAGGGAAGAGGGAATTTCTGCTTGCAGGGGTGCGGGTGTTCCTGTGRCTGGGGGATGATTTTAAAAAAGCAGCTAATGGCTAGCTTTAACCTCACTCCCATGAAATCAAAGGGGCCCAGTTATGAGGCCGGCGGAAATTGAGTTAGACTAACGATGTCAAAAATACTACCCTTAAAGCTCAAGTGTTTTTTCATTTGTTTGTGTAGAGACTGCCCTCAGACTAGAGTAGTATTGCTGAGGGGTGGAGGGAAGGTAAGTATCTCTTCCACATGCATCCTTGCCTGCAGGCAAGGTACGCATTCTTGTCTATGTGTAGAGACAGGAGGATTTCTGTTGTTTTTCTGTCTACATACACCTAAGGCCATGTCTCAGAGGTTRTTAGTTAATTCAGTCAGGATCGGGCACACGAACACGGTCTCTGTACAAGGCTCGGCAAATAACTATTGCCTGTTCATTCAGCACAATCCCACTCGTAGAGCAAGGGCAGACCCAGGAAACAGCTGTGGGGCTGTTGTGCTGCCAGCACTGCCGATGAGAGCCAGGAGCAGCCCTGAGAAGGTGCTCTGGGAGGGTGCCCAGAGGCAGGTGGGGAGATGAGCACTTGGTGGAGCTCTTCCAGCTGGGGAGAGCATAGAGAAGGGATCTGGTTCAATCCTGAGGACGGCTTGTTCACTGCAGTCAACATGCAAAAACCATCGGGGTTTTCTGGAAATGGTCAGCACCTAAATCAATCTCAGTAGAAAAAAGATGCTGGATTGCAGCCAGGAAAAGCAGAATCAGATGGCTGGAATTCGATGAGTACATGCAGTTCACTTTTTCTGTGCTGCAGCCCTTGCATTGACAAGCAGTTCAGTACGGATGGAAAACATGGGCAGAAATGGCAGTCCCTCCCCGTGCCAGGCTGAGCAGTGCCATGAGCCAGGGACTGCCATGGTGTTTCCCTGTTCTTTTTGAGTCATAGCTCACACACATGTGCAGGAAATAAGTGTTTTACCTGAGTGAGAAATTACTCGAATATTTCAGCAACTTAACCTCCACAGATTTGGTGTAGGCATTTAGGCAGTTTTCCATCTGTTTGAGGCTGGTAAAATTAATTGGGCAGAGGCAGGCAAATGCAGTTCATAATTGAGAGCAATAGGGGCAGTGCTGGGAGAAGCAAGGGGCTATCGAGCTGTTCCAAAAGAGTCGCCTGTGTGCAATCACGAACCCTTGTGAGAAAAGCTGCTGACAAAGTCTTATGATTTTTCTTCCTCCTCCAGGGAAACTACCCTTTCCTCTTCCCATTCAGACAATGGGCTGCCAAGTGGGGTGTTCAGCAGCCCAGGCTCCACTTTCRTCCTGGACGAGCGAGTACAGCTAACTGTGGGTCTGCAGACCCAGGAAAGACATTTGATCTTGTTCAATGATGTGCTGGTCATCGCCAAGTCCAAGTAAGAGGAATTCACACTCACTCCTCCCGAGCATGTGCTGTTGAAGCTAGGCTCTGAGCTATTTGTGGAGCAGGCATCAAAACAACTCTTCTTTACAAATGTGGATCTAAAATGTGGCATCTCCCCCTTCCGCCTCCAGAAATTCTTCTTGGTATTAATGTTTCACTCCATTTTCCTGAAGGAAAAGGTTGTCTAATTAGTTTTGCCCTTTCCATTTTGTGGCTTCTTGAAGAAGTAGCATGAGGGCAAGAGGCAGTAAGGACAGAAAACTGACTCCCGGTCTGGCTACTTCTGCCACACATACATTAAGAACTTTTAGGTGACTTCAGTTATTAGCATAGACAGTAATTAGCCTAAATCACCACCTACCTGCACGTGGCTCTAGTGAATCACATTGCCCTAAGCCACAGCCATCCCACTGCAGCCACCAACCCCAAAATCCACTTGCAAAAATTTCTTGTAGTGCCTCCACATGCCCAGACAATTAGTTTTGGGGGGCTTGTTGCTGTCACTGCATCTGCATGACTGGAAGGTGGCATGACCAGACTCTGGAGGTCTAGATGTTAGGATCTGGCCTAAGAAATCTGTAATTTGAATTGCAGATCCTCCTCCAGCCTGAAACTGAAAAAGCAGGTGCATCTGAGTGAAGTGTGGACCGGCACCTGTCTCAGCGAAGTGACAGAGAAAAAGATGGGTCCCGAGAATTCRTTTGTCATCGGCTGGCCTACCACCAACTATGTTGTCACCTTCAGGTATCCCATCAGACACCAGACCTCCCTCTGCAGCCTGGCAGCTGCCCAAGTCTCCCACGAGTCAAGTGAAACAGTGACTGAGGCTATAGGGCCCTAAACTCTACTACAACCCTTCTCCCCATTGAGTAGARGACTTCCACTCACATTAGGCAGTGTGGTAAAAACTTAGATGTTGGGTCACAGTCATCTTAGAAAGATATCTGCAGGTTGGTCCCTGAGAGCCTTTTAGAGGACCAACCCTTGCAAGTGTTGTTATAGCAAGAGCTAACYATGCTGCAGAGCATCCTGGAACATCACAACCAAATCTGCCATAGTAAACCAGCTTGTGCCACCACATAACTGACAAGCGTGTTGTTTCAGCACCTGTCAGCAGCCATTTCTGCAGGAGATTAGCCCTAGTTTGAGAATTTTTCATTACGAAAGACAGGTTAGTTGTGTCAATGAAAAATGCCAGATAGCCTTGTGGCAGGATTAAATCCTTTATCCACCCCTAGTGTGGCATGGGCAGCTCCTGGGCAAACCTTCCTCCTGCAGTTGTCTGCCAGGGTGTCCCAAGCCTACAGCAACAGCCTATAAAGATAGAGACGTTCTTCAAGAGGGGTCTGCACAAGCAGTGTGGTCCAGAGCTTGCTTAGCCCTTGCTAACCMCAAAAATAGAAATGCAGGGGAGCGTGGAGCAGGCTAGAGAGTAGCCTGTTCATGTCCAAATGCCATCTCAAAGGCTGTACCAATGTTGTGCTTGAGCTAATAATGCTCACGAAAAAGCAGGTGAGCTTTTTATTACCTGGAGCTCAGTCTAGTCTGGCTAAATTAAATCTAGAGCTGCTATATCCACAGGGAGCTCAGGTCACTGCTGGCTCAGGCATCTCTGCTTCATACTCTCTTTTGCAAAGCAGAGAGGTCAGCAGTCTTCAAGGGTCGCTCTGTCCTCAGGGGTTCTGCTGGCACAGCTGGGAAGGGCTGATCTGGCCTGATGCTTTTCCTTCTGTGGGGCAGCTGCCTTGGTGGAAAAAGAAATGGGAACCATACCGTGGTTTCATACATGCTGTCTCATCATTTCCAAGGGTCAGGATGGTCTCTCTCGGATGATGCATTCCTGGCCTTAGGACTCACGCTCCGACATGCAAGCTGCCGCTTGTGTCTTAGTCCAAACTCAACAGCAGTTCCATTTCCTTCACGTCACTGAGACCTGGGTAACCCGTGTTGGCAGCAGAAGCTTCTAGGAACAGCGGACATTGGGAAGGAAATAATAGGAGAAAGAAAATAGCAATTAAAGGTCACTGCAAAAATAATAAGAGCCCACAAGATGAGTTAACTCCAACATCACAGAAAGATATTTGTCCTTTATCTGAACTCTCGCCAACCTGGGCAGGAAATGTGGTCCAGTTTGTTGCTGGGATTTTTTTGTTATTATTATTTTTGTTATTTGTTAAAATAGGACAGAAGCAGGAAAGGACTGTGCCTTTGTTCCAAGGCTTTGCAGGAAGGAACTTTGACTTACAGCTATATATAAATGAAATTAGGTAGAGTTTCCAAAGGCTGTTACCAACTCAGGACTTGTTTGATGATCTGCCTCCCTTTTTATCTTCAGCTCAGCTGATGTGAAGGAACGATGGCTGTCAGCTTTACTGTGGTGAGTGACCCTCCTTTCATCCTCCTTCTGGGTGGTTCCTCTACAGCCCTCAGAGAAATTTGTGTCAAATGATGCTAGGTGTCAAATTCCCCTCTGATTTTCAGCACATTAAGTGTTTAGCTACTGTTTGAAAAATCCACCTTTGAAACCTGAATGTAGAAGCCCCTGAGTGAGAGCAAAATTGGTGTTGACAGTGCAGAAAAGATGAAGCCCACTAGAAGATAACATTGTTGGAGCACCTTTTTTCCTTTGGAGCTGGAGGTTGGCTTTGCTAATCACTATGGAAATGTCACAAGTGTTACTGGTTCTTCAGATGTTTTTTGATTCGAACTAAAGTTTGTATTTTGTGGCATCTAGAGGCTACAATTGCTTCTTTTTCATGTTATGTTTTTGTATGTTGTTTCTACTATCATCCAGGCAGAAGTGTTTGTATAGGTACAGAGAGGGGAAGAAGTCTCTTGATTTGTGGAGAACAGCAGGGATCCTAAGGATGCTGGAAGGTGTTATGCTAGAAACATCTATCTGCATTAAAGTACTGCCATGTGGGGTTTTGCTAGTCTGGGGCCTCAAAGAAAGATAAAGCAGCCAGTAAGAGCATGTGACCACACTATAAACATTGCATGTTATTGTTGCTGTCGTAATTAATCTGTATTTATTATAGTGCCAAGGAGCAGGTCCCTTGGACCTCTCAGATCCAAATCTTAGGGTCCTTCTCAAGTTTGGTTGGGAAATCATATTCCCTTCCMTTTTCTTTGACTTTCAGGCATATCAATGAGGTAAAACAGAATGAGTATCTGAAGAATCTAACCCTCCAGATCTTTGTGCTGGATGCTGACAACTGTTCTTCTGTAAGTAAAGCTACGAACCTGCTCATCAGACCAGCACTACATGGAGGTCTGTGGGGTAGGGGCGGGAAGGCAAGGCTGTGGTGCTGCTGCTGCTATCCCTGTTTAAAATTCAAGGCCCACCTGAAAAGATTTTAGGGGGTGTGCATCTGGGCAGCTGCATCCTTCCTGCTGGAAGCTGACTCAGAGAGTTTCGGTTTGGGAAATCGGGAGGTAGCCAGACCCTTACCAAAGAACAGTTAATTCTTAAGATTATTCTTGGCCTCTGGCTTCTTCCCTCTTTTCCTTCTGCTTCGCTTCATAATTGGTGATGGTTTGTGGTTGAGTGCCCAGTCATCCCTATTTTCAGTKCAATAAGTTGAGGATATTGATGATGAAAGCGTCACTGGTGTGTTCTCCTGAATTAATTTACTGGAATGTGTCCCAGTCTCTTCATATTAATAGCATACATTTCTAGGCTTCGTGCCAAGCTTGGTGGGTCACATTTACTTTACGTCCTGGGGACTCTTCCCTCAGAGAGYGACCACAGACACTCGTGGTTTATTAGTGTGCCATGTTCACCCTTTGGAGTGACAGTGGCACTACTATCAGTCAAATACTGATGTGATCAAATACAGCATCTGAACACCACCCAGTTCCTGTGATTTCTGCTGGGCAAAGTCTTTGGATGGTATAATAAACCCGTGATAGAAGAAGTAGCGGAGAACAGTTTTCACGATGTATWGCCATCACCCTTAACAATGATTCCAGTGTAGTTCACATTAGTACAACTCTTCTAACCATGAACATTTAATAAAGACAGTCAATAGACAGATGAGTGACATTTTCCCCAGATTTTAAAGCTACAGGAAACTGCAACCAAACTTCATGCCTTCTTATTAGCTTCCTATATTTTCTCTGTTTTCTTTTCTAGACTACCGCGGTCAGTGTGTCCAATGTGGAAACTGCAGACAGTGTGATGAAGAAGACCCTTCTACAACTTGGACTTCCTGTAAGTGGCAGATGCATAGTCTGCCAGATCTTAGCTAAGGAAGCTAGCAACGTCTGGTTTACAGGACAGCGTAGATGTGGAGATGTAGCTGTAGCTAACCAGTAAGGCATTAATACTCTCTGGACTATAAGGTGAAGCAATCTATTTGTGTGGGTGCCAAGTATTAGAAACACAGACATGCTTACGTGCCTACATTAAATTCGAACCTTGTATAATAAAGTCCTTCGGATTTCAAAGGACTTCAATGCTTGCAATCCAGCATTAGGATTCAGCCAAGCTTGTCAAAGGGTTATTAATATAGCCTTGAAATACTGAACAAATCAGTGATGTTATCAGATGAGCCTTGGCCTTTGCAGTGGTCCGGCCTTTCCCATTACAGTGTTTAACAGGTAGCTTTGACAGTATTCCAGTAGTTTAATACCAGGGAAGGTTGTGGAATATATTGCTAAAATGGGCCGGGAAACCATCATGCGGGTTTACATCCTGCTGGCTCTCAGTCTTTTCTTCTCCTGAACTTTTCCCCTTCCACTCCATATCAGACAGACTGATCCAGAGCGCCGTCCCTCCCAGCCATGCGGCTGTCCTGGACATAGCTGTGCACGTCCGGCTCCTCGGCCTGTTCAGCCCTTACCCCTGTCTGTCGCTTTCTGAGTGGAGTGCAGCCTCGTGGACCCTCACCCTGGCCCCCTTCACCTAATATTTTTCTCTTCTYTGTTCCTTAACCACCAGGGCAGGACAAGTGAACACCACCTCTGGGTGATCTCAGGAAAAGATGACTCTGCTTACCCTCTCATTGGTAAGAGCTCTCCCACTTTTCCTCAATTCTAGCACTACAGGGACAAGTGATAAATGATACTGGTGTGTGTGGCAGAGAAACATCTCAAACATTGCACTCTTCACTTAAGAAAGGATGTGAGATGTGACATCAAGCTGGTGTGAGATGTCGCTTGGCTTTTATGGTCTCAGGATCCACGTCTAATCAACACATGGTGACATCTTTGAAGATCTTCACACTTACCTCCCTTTTCCAAGCAAATCTGTGCATTTCTGGATGGAAGCCCATGACACTTTTCAGCAGATGCTCCAAATAAACAGGAGATTTTTAGGCTGGCCTAAGAAGTTCTTTCTGTGCAGCGGATGTGATGCAAGGGTAGGACATGCCTCAAAGCCCGGTCCCATCCCTGTGGCTKCTGGTATGGCTTGCAGGGCTACATGCTTGGAGGCTGGTCATCCTCTCCTGCTCAGCTTTGCAGGCTTCCTCTCCTCATAGTCAGTGCGTGTGATCTGGGGCAGACTCGGCCCTCATGGCCTTGCTGCCAGGTCGGAGCGAGGTAGCACTGACAGTCCTGACAGACAGCGTGTACTTGCACTAAGGAGCCCACCACTTAGATCTAGCCAGAGAGGAAGCAAGGAAATACACTGATTTACCCAGCATCTAAACCAAAACTGTTAGATGCATTTAAACTGCTGCTTGCTTCTCTGACAGATATATCAATGGTGCAGCCTCAGACTGTTTTGCCCTATAGCATACTGCTTAGTTATGCCGAACGAGTAATCTCTGCATTAACTCTGCATTGTGTTTTCAGTGATAACCCAATAAATACATCCCCAGGCTCTCCAAGGAAGTTTATGCATGTCGGTTTATTAGAGAAATCTTGCTCCAAAGACCATGTTGTGGTAGTAAGACTATTATTCTGGGGCTCATTAGACTGCACATGTTTATTTGTGGGTGTTTATTGCTGTTTTCCAAGTCATCGTGGCACATGCTTRCTTTTTGTATCTGTCCAATACATACTGGACTCTTATAGTAAGCTAACTCCTGCACAGAGCAATGCTTACAGTATTTTGTTAGTGCAGTGGGGCCCATGAGCCTATTAATAAGGCTTAAACCCAGTTAATAGTGCTTTGTTACATAATGTTCTGGAGAGCTGCTAATGGAGGGTGGCTGGCCAGGTTTAACTGGCTGAACTTATTTGTAAAGTGGTGATCATATATGCATAGATGTGCCCTGGCTTCTTTAGTCTCCAGGTGGAGGTTTTGAGCAACATTGCTTAGAGGCCCAGCTGCAGTGGGAGCCATTGGATGTGGGTGCTTCCTCCTGCCAAGATTTGGAGCTGTTTTCACATAGCTCTGCACCTTTGCTTGCTCTTTACACACCTCTTTGCTCAACAGGGCACGAGCATCCTTTCAGCATTGCATTGAACTGCCTCCGGGACTCTGCTGACCAGCAACAAGGAACCAACAATAATACCCTCCTGGCTGATGGGACAGAGACTTCCTCCCTTGATCAGCTCCCGAAGGAAAAACAGTGTCAGTTTGTCCTGAAACCCAGGCTCCAAGCTCCAATACAGCTGAGGAGAGGTAGGGGCTGCAGGAGTACATTATGACCAGGCAGAGACTTTGCTGCTTTCTGTGGCAGTGCCAAACTCTTCCTAGCATCGTACATGTATTCCAGAGTCACTCTCATACCTGAGTGTATGCAAAGAGGAAGAGATTGCAGAGGGGCTAAATTTGTCTGTGCAAATGTTCAGAATTAGCTTTCAGTCCTTGATTAGCTTTCAATTGCAAGCCATTCTTACACTGCACAGACAGCAAGGTTCCCTGAAGAACAGTGATTGAATAAAAGTTTTCCTGGTTGATAGTTGAGAGGTGAACACRTGATTTCACTGCTGTATATTATCTGACCGTTCCCATTAACAGTGTAGTTATTAAACATGCAATGGTAGAAAGTCCTTGCTTTGCTGGGAGTTCTGCCTCCGCTGTAGATCGCTCACTGGCCAGGAGGAAGGACAGACAGGTGTGTAACGAAGGTCTGTGTTTTCTTTCAGAGTCACTGCAGAAACACACTAAGAGGAAGAAGTCCTTGATTGACTGGGCCCTGCGCCGCAGCACCAGCACCCCCACGGGCAGCCCTCCTTCGCAGTCTCCTACCACCTCACGGAAGCTCTTCGGCCTGTCTCTGTCCTCTGTCTGTCCTGACGGGATCCTTCCCAAGCCAATCATGGTAAGGAGCAGCCTGGACTGTTTGTCCTGACATAAACTTGATACGTATARTCCAGAATTTAAAGTCACTCGTGATATTTATGAGGATTGGATGGGGAAGAAGACCAGCATTTGCCTGTGATTCAGATCTAGCTCAGAAACAAGGGTGAAAGCATCCCTCTCCTGTGTAATCCATATCACTTCATGCACAGATGTCCATCCTGTTTCAGTGGGCGCCTCCAACCAGGTCAGCACAAGCTGACAAGGGGCAATGTCAGTGGACTATGCCATGCTGCATAGCCTAGACCTCGTTCACTACAAGAGTCCACTGGACTCATGCTTKCCACAGGATAAGCGTACCCACATGAACTGTACCTGCAACTCAGCTGACAGGCTCTTGCCCCTGGTTAATTCATGACAAATCTCTTGTATGTCTGTTCTCTTCCTGGTACTGACTAGGTCTTACGCTAATTATGTTATATGTGAAGTACAATGCACAGAAACAACAAGGTAAAGTGTTAGGCTTTTAAGTACAACTGGGCTTTCTCTTAGGATATGCTGCTCCTGCTGTACCATGAAGGTCCCTCTACCAGGGGCATTTTCAGACGTTCTGCCAATGCCAAGATTTGCAAGGAGCTGAAAGAGAAGTTGAACTCTGGAGATGATGTCCAGGTGGATGGAGAGTCAGTCTTTGTGGCTGCAGCTGTCATCACGGTATGTTTGGCCAAGTAACTCAGCTCTCTGAGCTAATCATATCTTCCTTCTTTAAGGAAGCAACATGAGTCTTCATGGGTAGGGAAGATTTTGGGGGAACACAAAGCGTTTTCCAGCAAGGCACATTCTCACCTGATGGCTTGGTCTGTCTGTGTGCACAAAGGTATCCGCCTGACCCAGTGGTGCTTGTTTTTACATGCAGATTTCATTTTGCACCTCCATGTACAAAACTGCCTGCAGCAGGCGATACAGTAATGTGTACCTCCAAAATAACCATGGTATCTATACAGTGCCAAATAACATGCCAGAGTCTGGAGTCGGCAATTCAGATGCTRCACTGACATAGGCATGGAGCCCTTTGGTGGCCGCAGCACAGATGCTCTTTGTCCTTTCTGGACACACAGAAGAGGCTGCAGGGAGATATGGGAGGACTCGTGCCATTTAAGTGCAAGTGCTCTGCATCCCCCCGAAACAGAGAGGCCATGCTCAAAGGAGCTGGCCTGTACTATCTAGACCCTAAGCCTTCACCCTCTAATCACCTAGCAAACACGAGGGAAAACAGCTGCTAAATCCAAGCAGAGGGGTTGTGGTGGGTGAGGGATGAAGCTTGCGATAAGACCCAAGTTTCAGTAGGAAAGAGCCTATCATCTTTTGCACTGGCAATTAAATCTGGTCAGAACAATTCAGGCACCTAAAGTATCAAAAAACATCCCTGTCTCTTGCTCTTGTTGGCCTAATACAAGAAGCTGTTGACTGGGAGGATATTCAGGCACTTTCCAACGCTAGACATAAAAGTTGTTAAATAGTCCCCTGAGAATAAAACAGCAATCCTCATAGCTGAGAAATGTTTCAAACAGAATTATGCGCAGCCTTAGGTGTGAGTCCTTTGCCTGCTGCAGTAGATATCAGTCCTGTTCTGGAGAAGGGGCAGGGCACAAGGGCTGGCTGTTCACCCTCTGCCCCCAGCAGCTGCAACACAGTTCTGAGTGCTGCAGTGGAGAGCCCTGAGGAGGACAGCTTGGTGGAAGTGGGGAGGGGAGGAGAAATGTGTTTGTGTCATGTCTTGTTTTATCTTGTGCTTAGTATGAATAAACAATGACTATATGCATCATGAAACCAAAACAAGGAATTCAAAACTGACCAGACTGCTCTGCATATATATATTTAATTCAGGATTTTCTCCGAAATATACCTGACAGTGTTCTATCCTCAGACATGCACGGACTGTGGATGGAAGCTGTGGACACGGAAAATCGGGCACATAAGATTGAAACTATCAAAAGGTTCGTAAAAGCCTTTGTAAAAGCTTCTTTTGGTGGGAGAAGGGGGAGCATATGGCCCTAAGCACAGACTTCATCTTCTGGGAGACTCCTGGCAATGCTCCAGGCTACAGTAGAGTTATTGCTGATTCCCAGTGTTACTGGTCAGAACGTTTTGCTTTCAGTGGTCTTTTATGAACATTGTTAACATTTCTGACCCCAAAAAATGTCATTAGAAAATTATTTTCTGATGACCAGTTCAAATTACCAGAACCAGCAAACTGAAAAAGCACAATAATTCAGCCRCCAGGAGTACCTCAAATGTTAGTGGAATTAGATTCTTAACAATGGTAACTTTTTTCTTATGTGCACAAATTGAAACTGATCATCATATTGGCAGTTAGAAGAAACAGCCCTACCAAGATGGTGACTGGGACCTTGAAAACGGCTTTACTGCCTTGAATCTGCTGCCCTGAGCAAGAGTAGTGTATCAGCATCCTGTGGGATATGCAGTATAACAAAGCTCTTCTTGTCAATGGCTCAGCTCAGTTTTTGAACCTTACCATTTGGCCTGGGCCACTTTCCTCCGTTATCCCTATAGCATGGGACACAGGCAATGGCATTGTCTCGTGTGGTGCTGGCCTGGAGCTGTATGCATCTCCTTTGGGCGATCATCATTTTGTTAAGGCATTACGGACTTCTACCCACATGTCCTGGACCTACGTCCCTTGGTCCCTCCAGCTCTGTGACCAGAGTGGGTAGGCAATATGGACGCAAAGTTGTGGCTCTCACATAAGTTGGTGAAGGGGCGTGACACGGTCTTACTTTATTATCAAATGTGAATGTGTCAAACTGGTTGCAAAAGGGCAGGAGGGGGCAAAAGCTTTGGGAAGCAACTTCTGATATTTGAAGAGCAGATTTTTGTGAACAGCACTGTTTTCCTTTGTTCCCACTCCCTGAATAGTCTGGTCAACCAGCTTCCAGAAGCCAACCTCATCTTACTTAGACACCTCTTCGGAGTCCTCCATCACATTGAGCAGAACTCCGGCGTGAATCAGATGAATGCCTTTAACCTGGCTCTTTGCATAGCACCCAATATGCTGTGGCTACCAAGTCCCACTGGGCCTGAAGAGGAGAGCAGGTCTACAAAGAAGGTAATCTTTCATGGGTTTGGCCTCATGCTTGTCTTCACCTTTTACTGCTTTTTATGGGCACTGTATTTTGTAGACTAAAGGAAGGCATAGGATCAGTGACAGTGCTGGCTGAGTGGCCTCTGGGCTTCGTCCTTTCCCCTGTGCAGCTGTGCCCATGCTGGTAGGGGAGTTTAGCCACTCAGTTTATCCAGGGTGGAAAGGGAAGCTGTGGTTGCTTTACCAGATGAACTTCCTAGACAGTCAAGCAAGCACAAGAAAGATGGAGCAGCTGAAGTTAGACACTGCCACTTCAGCTGGGTCTAAAGCCGTCTTGCAGAGACAAAGTAAGCAATGAACATGACGGCGCATCAGAGGGGAGGAACGCTTGCTTGTAGTTTATGAGGTGTTATCAATAGTAAGGAAAATTGTAGAATGTGCTGTACCTGGCTCACTGTACCAGTTCAGGTAGCTCATATTCTTGCCCCAGGTGTAGTTCGTACAGAGGCATTGCCACATTCTTAACAGCTTCTTGAGCAAAAGGTTCTGTAGGAAATTACATCTTTGTCAAAGGAAGAGGAACATTCTGGGACTGATTTGACTTGCTTCATATAGCTGGCTATATTTTCATGAAACAGACTCTATAAATTCGTGTCTTTGCCAGGTGGCCTTGTTAGTGCAGTTCCTGATTGAAAACTCAGGAGAGATTTTTGGAGGTGATGTTGCTTCCTTGTTTCAAAGACCAGACAAAAAGAAGTCCAAAAACTCAGAGGAATCTCTGGGTAAGTTGGTGGTACTGTATCTTCCAGAAATGTTTAAAATCTTTTAATAGGTAACTCCTCATGCAAAAGAGTTTGCTTTCCCTTCAAGTCTCTTCCAAGGAAAAGCATTGAAAAACAGTTGGTTTTGGTTTTCCCTTTGCCTGTCAGGCATAGGCAGGAAGCGAGGGCAAAGCAGAGAGCTGAGGTGCATCGCTTCAAATGTGTCCCTGAGGGTGGTTGTCTTTCTCTGTGGCTGCTATTTAGCCTATTCCAGCCATCACAGGAATTTAGCGTAGCCTTAGCAATGCCAGGCCCCAGCAGTCTTTTCTTGCAGATTAGTTTTGTAAAGCTAAACCAAATGGTTGAATGGAAAGAGATCGAGTTGTCTCTATTAACTATCCTATGAATACAGGCCAGCGGTGAAAGCTCAGGTCATCAAGGCAGAAGTTTTAATATTGTTGCCAGTCCTGCTCTGGTCCCTGTGACAATAATGGATCATCTTTGCTTTTCCGTGGACTTGATAGTATTTCCCTGCCTTGGTTGTAAGGTACTATATGGGGTTAGGAGACACAGGCAACAAATTAATTTGTATTCTCTGCCCCAGGCATAGGCTTGGCTCAGCATGATGACTCCTCTGATGAGCTGGAATTTTCTGCTTGTGATCCAGAAGGACCAAAGCACCACCTGGTACCTGAAACAGATGCCATTTTTGAACCATCCAGCAGCTTGTTACTCGATGAGGATCAGGAGGACTGGGACTTGTTCAGTGAGATCACAGCCTGCTACCAAAGCAAAGCCCGGAAGAACACCAGTGCAGACAGCTATGACCTCCTGGAAGAGGAGGGCTCCTTCTGCTCCATCGGCTCAATACGCTCACTCAGCCCGGCCAGGGACCGGTGCTCATCAGAGCCCAGCGTCTGCCTCAGCTCCCAGCTGCCTGCTCAGAGCCATGAGCCGGTGGCCCGCCAGTCCAGCTGCGATGCCACCATCATGCACAGCCATACAGACTACATCCACAGGCTCAAGCAGCTGCAGGTGGAGAGCCAGAAGCTGATTGATGAAGGCCTCAGCCCTGGGGTTAATAAGGCCAGGCAGAACTTGTGGCCATCGCCTCAGACCAGCTCTAGGGTGAAGCAGCTCAGTCTTCAGAAATCTAGCCTGTCCAACAGGTCCAGCTTCTCTAGCCTGTCCTCTACCACCACCTCCCCGTCTGCCTCCTCACTCAGCTCCTTAGACAGTGCTTTCTCCTACTGCTCAGAGTCCTCAGCCATTAGTCCCACAGACGTCTCATCCCTGCCATTCATGTTCGGCACGTCTGCCAGGCTTCATGCTGTGTCCCCCAAGATTGCCAAGAGGTCCCCGAAAGAGTGGCACAAGTCCTTCACATCTCCTGTGCCTTTACAACCATGTGACCTGGACAGTTTCCATGGGTATGAACCCAAGGCTGTAGAGAGCAGTCATTGCTTTGGAGAGAGGAAAAGTTTTCCACCTGTCAGTGGAGCTGCCATGGGAAGCCCAGTCACTGACATGGACTGGGAAGAAGAGGAGAGGCAGCTGGGTTGTGTAGGGGACCCTGGCCGAGGGCTCAGGAGCTGGGATTCTACCAAAGAGTTCGAACAAAACCCTGAGCTCCCAGCTGCCAGCCCAGCCAGCGAGAAATCCCCGCAGACCAGCCACCAGCAGCATAGGGAGAAGGCAGAGAAGAACATAGAAATCAAAAGCATTGATGCCTGCCCTCCAAGCCAGGAAAGCCTGAAGCGCACCAAGATAACTTTTTACGTGGCCCCAAATAAAGAAAGCTCTCRGGGGTCTCCCGTGGAAGAGGAAGAGGAGAGATCCATGGCAAACACCAGCAGCAGTGACTCGCCCAGCAGCAGCAGCAGTGAGCAAAGCCTGTCCAAGAGCTTGCAGACTGTGAGAGTTCATATCCCCCAGACAGTTTTCTATGGGCAGAATGCCCCCCTTGTCCTGCAGTCCATCTCCAGGCGCTACCACCATGAACCAATGATCCCGTCCCTGCAGGCAGAGCACAAAGAGATCCCCCAAAGTGCCTCCGCTCCCGAGGAGCTGGAGAGCAAGCCAGTGGAAATGGCGCAGGCGCCAACCCAGAGCAAGGGCTTCAACACATTCAGCCACACCATCCGTATCATCCTCCCCGCCTCCATTCGAAACACCGTCAGGGAGTATTTCAAGCACGATGAAACCGAGACCTGTCCCACGGCTGAGGCGGAAGCGGTGGAGAATGAACTCCTTCGGAGCAGGGTGGAGTGGCTCAGGAGCCAGCCACTGGCAGAGGTGGCCGCGGAGGAGCGTGATACAGTGGCTTTTGCAAAAGAGACATTTGTCTAGGGAGAGGGATGTGGAAGAACTGAATATTTTTTTGTGTATGTGCAGCAGAAAATATTTTGTAAGATAGGATCAGGGTGTGAAGAATCTAGCAGGCTGCATGGGGCAATAAGTGTAAAGTTAWGCTAATGTGTATGTAATGTTGGGGTTTAACATTCATTTTGGCTGGGGCGGGGGTCGGGGGGATGGATCTTGTTTTTTCTTTACACCCTTTTTCTGCGGAAGAGACTTCACTGGCTGGGTGTCTGGTGGGCTGAATGCCACCAGACTCTCCCTGCCCGTGAGTTAGCTGACCTGTACAGGGTCTGACTCCGTGTCTTTTTAAAGTGGGGAAAGGAGACACTCTGCTTTCTTTTCTCCAGTCATCTGCTGATGTGTGTGGATGACCGGAGAACTGGGACAGCTAACGCTCCACCAGAAGTAGTTAAAAATCATTATGCTTGCACAAAATCCTCCACTATTCACTGTTCATCACCACCATTCATCCAAAGGAAGACCCTTCACCTCCATCCCAGAAATCACTGCTGCTTCTCTCTGCTCATCTTTTGTCCCCTGGTGGTCTTGCTCACAGTGTGTGTTCATTACTGTTTGAAGTTGGGTTCCAGAAACACCAAATGGAGCCCAGAGCCCAAAGCCMCGCTTTCACTGACAGACAGCATATGTAACATTTTAACCCCAAGATTGCTTTTTTTCCCAATTAATTGTGCATTGATTCTCTCTTCTCATACTTCCCCCAAAGCTGGCTTTTGACAGAGCCACAGTTACTGTAAAGGATTTTAGCACTGTCACTTTGGCAGGACTATGAACATTTGTCTTCTTCGGTGTCCTCTGGGAGTAGCTGGTCCTTTTAGTCCTAGTAAAAGGTGACATTATATTTCTGTAAATGATGGTGACATTTCAGAAGGCCCTTTCCAGAGGCAGTGTGGATRGGGCAGCGAATCAAACTCCTAGTCATGCTGAGAGGGACTTAAGCAGGATTTGGCTTTAGCAGGAGGTCAAGGAGTTGTGGAAGTTGTCAAGAATGTTGTCGAGTGGATGCTGAAGCAAAGCCCCTTCTGGCCAGAAGCTGGCAGACAGTCCATAAACTGAGACTGTCCAGGCTTCAACAGCACTGATGCTGTCTCAGAGAAGCAGTGAGTTCCCGCCTAGCATAGTACGTGGCCCAGTGTACTCCAGCAGAATTAAGCTTGGAGAAGTGCCAGGCAGGGATGCGCTAMGCAGGCTGCTTCTGTTGCACCACTGAAGAAATGCAGCCAGTGGACTCTTGGAGCATCCCCGTGATTCCACTCAAAGCAATGCTCAGAAGCGCCATAGCCATAATGGGGCTTGCTTAGAGGGTTGTGATGCTGCCAGCTGAGCTCTAAAAAGAAGCTGAGAGCACCACGTTACTTTGACAGGCATTAGGAAAACGATGGGAAAAGTCTCAAAATTTAAAAGGTTCAGGATGTTTCACCTGAAAGTTGTGTGAGAGTTTTCTAAGGTGGTTTCTCTCAGACACTCCTTTTACTCAATTAACAGTGAATAGCTGAAGGACAAAAGAAGTACATGAATCTTAACGACTGAAGGGTAGTCCGTGTGGAGTAAGTGCCCCCTGCAAGTTGCTGAGTGTCTGCAGATAGCCATGCCTAGAGTTGCTTGAAACCTGCCACGGTTCGGTCCTTGCACAGTGGGGGAAGCCAGCTCTGTAAAATGACGTAGTAGGTATCAGATGCCTCCCCTCCCCTGCCAGGTGCCTGTGACAGTCAGTGCCAGGAAGCTGGCCAGCACTCCAAATTCACTCCATCGAATACTGGGGCAAAAGATAGAGGGGAAAGCCCAGAGCCCACTTTCCAATGTGTATAGCGTTTGATTTGTTATATGCAGGGTGTTTTAACTCTCAGATGTGGCACTCTGTGTCCCAGATCACCTTGGTGGCCCTTGTATGATGAAAGGTGTATATAATCGTAGTACAAACCCCCCCCCCGCCATCATTTCCCTCACACATGAACACTGACAAGGCATTCACAGTCTTTTTTCCAGAGCTACAGTTGTAACTATTGCAATAAAAGACACACAAGTTCGTTTGTCGTTGTGGTGCAGTGATCGCCTTTTGTTCCCTTGCTCTCACTTCCCTCTCTTCTGTGCTTGGGTGGTGGTGTTTGCAAAACACCAAGCCGTGCTGTGAAACACATGTTCTTCCCACCCCAGGTCTGCGAGGCTGGCCACGCTGACGAGGAGTCCTCTTCCAGCAAATCAGCTCGGGCATTGCTCCTAGTTGTGTCTTTTCAGGAAGGTGAAACAGCACTAAATATTATGAGAAGAGTCGGTCTGTATTTGGAAGAGAGATCATTCTGTATTCTAAACACGCTAATGGATTGTAAACTGGCTCAGTGGCTGGGCTGGTCTCAGTTCAAACAAGGGGGACCTGCACCAAATGCAGAGCAAGAGCTCACAATTTGTGTCACGTAAAGAATTACGAGCAAGTTAGGAGATAAGTTTATAGAAACACTGGGAGACGCAGGGCAAAATCTCATTTTCCTCTTCTCATCTTAGGCTGCCTAATACGGGTGCATTTCCCTGGATAGTTGCTCTAACCCAGCTCTCTATTAATAATTTTCCTTCATTTAAAACAAAACAAAATCCTCCAAAATTTATCAGAAAATATAGCACAAACCACTGGTCCCTTTGGGAGCACGTGGCTGCACAGCAGAGGCAGGGTGCTACACAAGACAGAGGGAGACTTGGCCCCGCAGGGCACAGAGACCTTGCTTACCTGCTGCCTTTGGGCCCGGGCGTGGAAAGCTGCAGCACTCCTTTTCCTTGAGCCCAGGCAATAGTGCAATTCTGAGAGTCCAGCTTGCTGGAGACCAAGATGCTCTCCGTGTTTTGGCACCCAATCCTACATCCATTAAGTTAGCAGAAATGTTCCCCTTTCTTCCAGGCCATCAAAATACATGTAGCAAATCAGTCATAGATTTCCTAGGGATAGCGGACCAGGAAACCTGTGAGCCGTGCCACCATCCAGCATGCTCCAAGTGTAGCTGAGGAACAGGTAAATGCCTTAATTTAATGCCCCACCTCTAAACCCCCCAAATCTTGGCCACAGCCCCCATGGGACCGTGCCATGAAGACAAAAAGGACCCAGAGCTCCTGGCTTCTGCCAAACAATAATGCCAAACTACTGCTTTTAATCCCAGGAAACTGAAGGCCACAAGTATAAATTGCCCAAAATACAAATTCTGTCTTCATTCTTGTGAGAGCACCCTGCTTTCCTATCAGCCCCCGGCAGGAGGCAGCCGGCCGCGGGTCCCCGTGCCACCTGGGGCTGCGATTCACCCCACGCTCCCACCGCAGCTCGCGGACGTGCCGCCAGCGCTCCCGTCCGTGCGGGTGTTGCAAAGGGGGAAGCTGCGCGGCAGCTGACAAGTCAAGATAAGGATAAAGAGGAATGCTCTTCGCCTTCCTGCCAGGAGGGAAGGTGCAACTGTTTTAGTTTTGTCTTCCTTGTAAATACATTTCGTTCATCTTCGGTCATGTGGTGGAGTCTCTGGACCAGCAGTCTTGGAAAGTCCAAGGAAGACAATTACAAAACAAAATAAGGGCCCCTTTCCTCAATAGGAGGGTACCCCATCCTCAGTCATTGCCTCTGACACTGATTTACACCTGCTGAGAATGTGGTCAGTGATGCCTTAGGGTGCTGCTTAATGCCATTTTCCTGTCACATATTATATCCAACTGCTACCACAATTCCTTTCTCAAAACTCCCAAGTGGGATGTGCCCCTCCCTGAGATGCAGAGATGTATTTGGAAGTCACCAAGCAGTCTTGAAACAAGTTCCACAGCATCCAGCTTGCTCATGACAAGAAATACCAAATACACAGACAGTTGGCTTTCTGCCCCAGAAAGGCCATGGTTTTCTTCAACGTACAGCCCTCAGACACAAATAGATTTCCCTTCTCTCTCTGCCCTTTTTCAGTCCAAAACGAGATTTAATCCAAGTTGGCCTGACACATACTGAAAGCCCTACTCGGTGCCCCACCAGACACGTGTTGTGTGGTTGCCATCCGGGAAGCGGTGACCTGCTCCCAGTATAGATCAAGGCCAGACAAGTCCAGCTCCTTTGCCTTGAAGAGACAATGACTCATGCACTTCAGCCTCTTCTCATTTCGGCTTGGCATGTATGATTTGTTCCCTTATCCTGCAGGCTGACAGAAGTGCCCGGGGCAGTTGTAGTTTATTTCAACAGTCTCAATCCCATTTCTGACATCCCAACAGAGTCAGGAAAGCCGGTCTCCCAAGACATATTCTCCCCCATCCTTTGCAGGTAGTTCCTTTGCGCAGAGTCCTCTCTGCTATCCCATGGCACCTTCGAGGGAGAGATAGCCTTGCCAAAGAGTAGCGTGGGCTATTTTGACTACCTGCATATCAAATCCACCCTCCTCTATTCACCTCCTACAGCAAGTGGTTCTGGCCCACACTAGAAAATTCCCCCAGTAGATAGCTTTCTGTTAGCTGCCCTGGATAAAATTTTGTACTGATTTTTGCATGATGGACCAGAGAGGAAGCCAAAGCCTATAGTGGGGATTTACAGGGTGTCACCCTTCACCTGTGCCCGAGAGCCCCACACGAACGCTGGACCACCCTGAGAAGGGCAGGGCTTGTGTCAGCCCTTCCTTAAAGGAAGGCATGGAGCTAGCACTGCGATCATCAAACGCAGACAGCAGCTCTGAGCTTTCCGAGGTAGAGCCAGCCACCAGTCAGAGTGCAGGAGATGAGGAAGGAGGGATGGAGACACAATGAAGCCCCGTCCTCCTCCTCTCTGCTTGCTGCGTGTGCAAGGAGCTGCAGGTGCACTGCGAGTCCTTCCTCACGTCCCAGCGAAGGCCCTGGCAGCCGCCATCCCTCGCCCGGGCACGCCGGGGCCAGCGGGCACCGGCAGAAACATTGCACGGTGCTGGTACGTGATGCTAGCGACCAAAACTGTGAGCTGGGAGATCATGTTCCTGTTTTGCTGAACTTTTCCAGGTGGATTCTGGCTTGCAAACCCAACACAAACACAGGTCAAACCCAGCGGGTAATGGGGGAAAACTAAGTCCAGAAGGAGGCAGAGTTACAAGGCGGTCCCAAACAAAATCACTTAATACACTTGCAGAGATCCTGACCTTTAAAAGATCCTTTTCACTCACTTTGCACTAGGATGCTTAAACTTGGAGTTTCCAGCTCTTACTTCAAATCTAAAGGAGGATTTGTATGTCTGAAAGCGTTCACCCTCCTTTCCCCCCAGCTACAGCATTTGGTCTAATGAGAGATATTACCTCTCTATATATACAAAATTTGTTTTTCACCCATCTAATTAGGTATTATTGTCACAGGCTGAAACACCTCAACTTGTGGAATTTTACTTAATTTATTGCCAATTAGCATAAACTTTTTATTACTGATTCAGGTGGGGGGGAAGATGACAAACAATTAAACAATCAGGAACACACTTTTCCTCACCCCAACATCTCTTGTTTTCACCAGTCCCTCCCAATCCCTTCAGTGAGGAAAGAGGTGGCACAGGAGGTCAGGGTATGTGCGTAACAGCTCCTTTCTGCCAGTCCTGGCTTCTTACTCATTTACCTCCAGTGCTCCTGGCTGCTTAATTGCTACCTCTGCTCAGGTGTTGATGCTCCAGGGACCACAGGTCCCCCAGTTTTGTCCCTGGTGTGGGTGATCCATGGGCTGCAGTCCCTCAGGGTTGTCTCTGCTCCAGCGTGGGTCATCTATGGGCTACAGTCCCTCAGGGTTGTCTCTCCCCAGTGTGGGTCATCTATGGGCTACAGTCCCTTCAGAGGTATGCCTCCTCTGGGATAGAGCACCTCCTTCCACGACTGGGCCACCAGCACCGTCCCCTGCCACCCGCCACCTCCACTCCCTCCTCCCATGTCAACTCCCATGTCTCCTTTTGTGCGTGTTCCTTGTGTCCATCACTCCTTCTTAAATATATTTGAGCACAAGTGCCACACACTCCTCTGACTGACTGAACTTTTGGTGCACAAAGGGGTTTTTACACCGGTTTCAGAGGCAGCTGGAAGGGGCTGTGACAGGCATAGTCTCCCAGCCTCCCACACAGGGCAGTCGTCGTCCCCACCCCCCAATCAAAATTCAGCCATTTATGCCAAATAAAACTCTGAATGCTCTAATACAGGATAAGCATTTTTTAAATGTATACATCTTTTATGAGGTTGATACCTTGCCTAAGAACAGTAACTTGTTGGTTTAAATTGGTTGTTAAACATAGCCTGGGTTTTAACTAAATCCATAGAATTCTGTGGAGAAACCTTTCCTATTTGGAAAACAGTTACAGATCATGGGTTCTCTACGACATTTAGACAGCAAGTTTGACATATTCACTCAAACACGAGGGGAAAATCCAGGCAAGTAAACTGGAGCAACAGGGTATTATGCCTAGATTTCCATCAAAATCATTCTATTCCAACCAGGCTTACGTTACCAGGAAGTGCATCTCATAGGTCTAAAAGCCTGATTATTAGAATTTTATTTGACGTATGTGGTAGTACAGCAACGGGAAAATTTAATATTTGGAGAAAGTAGTACATAACAATTCAGTGACATGTAACATCTCAAATTCATAGAAAGTGGTTCCCTCTTATAGGAAATGTCAGTATTCGAATGATTATCAGCATGTTCTTGCTAACCAAACTCAGCTAGCCTGTATCAAGCCAATCAGCATACTGACTTGCGTATGGAACGGCTATCTCTTCTAAGCTTTCCAAATTGGGAAAAGTCTGCTTTACAGCTAGAGGGCCAAGCCTTGCAAAATTCCCAGCAGTTACTTAGAATAGAAGAATTCCTTAAATTTCAAAGGAGAGGGTGAGTCACAGACAGCACAGATGTTTACTGTCACCCACCCAGGGAAATGTAAAGCCATAAGCTTTAGTCCAGTTGCATTCAGCAGAGCAGTTAAGCACTTAACTTAAAACATGTACCAAAGAGCCTAGCATTAAGCTTTGTTTAAATAAGAGATTTGCCAAAGAGATTTATACCGAATCAGACCTCTATGGTCTACTGCAAGCCAGCCACAAAAAGCTATGGAGTTAACCAAAAGCAAAGTACCCTGCCACACCTAAAATGCGGACATGAGTTGTGCAGGAGTCATTTCCAGTTACTGTTTGCTTTGCTTTCCAACCTCCAGCTGCCTCCTGATGTCTGATACATCCATGGGGACCTGCACCGTCAGACCATCCATCGACTTCTTAATGCACACCTGGCAGCCAAGGCGAGATCTGAGAAGAAAACATTAAGTGAGGCTCATCTGTTCCCACAGTAAAGGAAGAAATTCCCTGCCCACATTGGGATGTCTGGTCCAGGCTGGGTTTTCACTAAAGTTCCTGTTAAAGGTCTCCTGTGCCCCAGGAGAAAGCAGCTCTAGAGGCACAACCGTAATACAGAGCAAGTCCTGTCCCCTTGGAAACAGGCGCCAGGTGCTGAGAATCTGCCTCAGAGGCTTGAGAATCTACCGCGATCAACAGGGAGGCTTACGTCTCAGTGAGGCCATACGCCAAGTCCAGCATGTCCAGCTCTTCATCTGAGATGGCATCCAGCTTTTGGAAGGTGTCCTTCTCAAAGATGAGGTGACAGGTGGAGCAGGCTAATGTCCCTTCACATGCACCTGGTGGAGAAACGAGGGAGTGACAGCAAATCAGAAAAAACAAGGGGTGAGAGAGATCATCTTCAGGAACAGTGTGAGAAAAGGTCCTTTAACAGATCTGGAGCATGTCAAAAGAGATGCCAGAGAACACAATAGATGGATGCAGAATTCAGCCTGCCTCTTCTCTGTGAGGATCACAATCAGTTTTCAAATTTGTACATCAACTCTAACCAGCCAAACACATTGACATAGGCTGCTGGAATCCCAGCAGTGTCGGAGTGGAAGTCACACTGCCATCTCAGTGTGGTAAGCCAGCCCAGCAAGAAGCTGTTGGAGAAGAGAAGCTTGCTTCATGGTCCCACCACAACACAGTGGCATGTCTACAGTTGCACTACTCCCAGGTACCCACTGGTCACAGCACAGACACATAAATCCTAAGAGCACATAGCCTTGTGCAACACCTACCAAATCCATCAATGGCCAAGTTTTGATTGACTACCACTTCCAGCAAACTCTCCCCTTCTTTGGCCGTTGTCGTAAGTCGCTCTCCATCCCGATTTATAAAGTGCACCGTCACCTGGTCTGCAGAGCTGTAAGACAAGTTTTCAAAAATCAGAGGGGCCCACCCTTTCCTGCACGCCCACTGTGGAGGTCTTTTGGCTGAGCACTAGAGACATGGCACTTGGAGGGATGTGTGCATAGGTACACTCTCTAGAAAGATTACACCACGCACGTCAGAAAAGATTCAGATTATCAGTTGTCAGTGGTGAGCAAATCTGAGTTGACCCAACATATTTCCCACTTTATCAAAGGTCCCTCAGAATAAATGTTTAGCTGCACAAGAACAAGTGCAGATGCTCTGCACCCGCTGCCTCTGCTTGGGCTGGCTGGTRGAGGGAGCATTTGTAGGCAGGCAAAGCATTTGCAAGTCCTGGGCCTGGGATGTTAATCCTGGATGGAGTGATGTAATTACAAGAAAAGTGCTCAGGGTCAGATACTAATCATGCAATAAGGGCTGCTGATATTCACATTTTATTTCCCCTTCCCTTCCCAAGGGGATTACTTGATGACTGTTCCTTTTCTGCTGCTTGTTCTTTCATGAAGCACCCACTCCTTCCCTGAACTCAATCACAGGGAGCCTTGTTGTGATGAGACATGCTCAGCCCCAGCTTACAGAGCAACCGTAGTGACTAACCTCCTCTGAGCTGATGTGATCCTTGCTCAGGAGAAATTGCTAGTTATTTTGACAGCCTGCGAGATTTAATCTGGTAGAGAGTTAAGAACAGGGCCATCAGCATCTCTTAGTGCTGACTTGCAGAAACCGCATCTACAAATAAGACGGAAACAGCATCCACTTCATCTCCTCCAGACCAGGCTCTCCCCCCTAGTGTGGAGACAGCTGCCACCCCAAACAGCGGTGTCAGGGATTTCTCACCAACACAGTATATTCTGAGACCATCTATTATATTTGCCAGGGGAAGCACATGAGCAAACTGTGYGTTTTCTTAGTGTATATACCCCAACGGTCACTTAGAAGCAGGAGGTCCCAGTTACCCAAAGGTCCCACCTCCTGTGCTGAAAAAGGGCAGCACCCTGGAGTCAGTGGTATTTTGCCCAACACCGCTCAAGGTGGCACTGCCCAAGTGCCCAACATCTCAAAGCCCAGGACATTCTCCAGTGGCAGAAGCTGGGTCCACCCTCTTCTCTTCCATCAAGCCGACAACACGCACCACTCTCCCAGATCTCTGGAAAGGTCCACCTCCGTCTCCCACAGCTCTGATAAACTCCCAAGCACCAGCAGTGTCAGCGCTGCCCCGTGGCCTTGCTGCTGTCGGGTCTGGCATAGGAAGAAAGAACCACAGCCTTGAGGATAGTGAATTTTGCAGCCAAGCTCACAATCCCCTGATTTTTCTCACAAGGCTGAGTGAAGCAGCATGCAGCTTCTTCCAATAAAAGAGTTTTTGGTACAAAGCTTGGTAACACTTCTCCTGGAAGCCCGGGGGCCAGTGAAACAAACAGCGAGTATGGCTCAGAGCTCTGACAATTTCTAGTATTATCTCCTGATTTCTTGCAATGTATTTGCAATATACACTGAATACAAACYGTCACAGCCCCAGAGTCACACATTACAGCAAACCCACCAGCCGAGGAAGCACTGTTAGCACCTACACTCCTCTGTGCCAGGCATCCTTTTGGAAAGTCACAGAGATTGGGAGGAGGAACTGGTTAAATGGGAATTGTCCCTGGGACAGCAACACCAGCAGCTGAAAGGACTTACCCTGTCTGCTCATCCCTCTCTGCTCTCTGGCAGATGAAAATGAAGCACATGGAGATCTCTGCTGATTTCCTTTTAACATTAAGCACAGAAATATATAAGGATCAAGTCTAAACAATTTCCTTTGCTCTTTCGTAACTCACAAGAGGCAGAGGTGGAGTACGGGGGATGTATCCAGCTGAAGAGGAGACAGGAAAGAATTCCTGTAAAAATGTAATGGAAAAGGGGGAAGAAGTGTTCTCCTCTTTCAAGTTTGCAGGTCTTATTCATTCCACTTCACATAAGTCACAATCATCATCTAGATCTAATCCCATTCACCTGCTGACAAATCAYTGCAGTACATCTCCAAGTGATTCAGGATGCTGTTTCTTAAAATGTTGTCACAMAGACTTCATCAGCAAGACTTCAGGCACAGAAAATTCTGAACAATTATCTCTTTGGAAGGCCAATCCCCATATTCCATCAAAATTTGGAAGTGGAGAAAAGAGACGAAACAATATTTTTTGCTTTCTCTGCTCTTCTGTTTTCAGCTGCGTATTGATTCAGCTGGCAGAAGCAGAACGCGGGGGCCGCCGTACCTTCACGTGAGGAGGCCGGCTTCCTGTTTTTCAGAAAGCTTCAGCAGAAAACAATGCCTGGCCATTAGTCTACAACAGGGTCCCGTGGTTATGAAAACGGTTGTGAAGTTAGCACCGAGACCACGCTGCAGAGGGAAGAGTTTCTCACGTGCAGAATGGAAAGATCACGCTGCAGTCAAACACAGCCAAGCAGGACCACCCTATTTCCCAAAGCAAACAGCCAAAGAACATCTTTAAGACATTTCAGTCTCCTTCATAGAAACACCCACAGACATTTCTTTGTAAATAAGCAATTTAAAGACTAGTTCTCAAATGTCAAAAGAAAACAAAGCAAAACAACCCTCTCTGTATTTTGATGGATTACACCCATTTATTCAATTTTTATGGCAAATAGGCAGGTTTCCTGGCAATGTTCATTTTAGTTACGGGTGAAATAATTCGTTACACAATAGAAATGGTAAAGTCATAGGACTTCACTTAATGCTGCAACTCAATGCATTCTTCAACAGAATAATGCGAGCTGGCTGCCTGCAAGCAGAGGGTGCTGGATCCAACAATCCCCAAAGCTGCACGCATATTTATTGACAGAAAACTTCATTCGTGTTGTCTTTGAGGCACCTAGAGCTTCAGTCGACCTCAGTCCCAGGAGGATCCCTGCACCAGGCTCCCGGAATGCTAGGGGGGGTTGTTCCCTGCAGCTCCTCCTGGACACAGCCCTGCTTTGACTGTTGCTGCCAGCTAAACGAGCCATGAGACAGCCGAGTTGCAGCCAGGCACAACACGCAGGGTATCCAGTTAGACATAAGCAAGCAGAGACGCTATTGCCACAGACCCCCTGCGTGACTTTGGGCAAGCCTGGGTGCAGCAGTTCACCCTTCTCCAGAGCAGGGATGATGCTGAGCACGCCTAGACCAGGACATAGAGAGCACCTGTAAGCAGCTTCTCTCTTCACTGGCTGTAGGGGAAATTTAAGCTGTTTGTCTGTGTTCTCAGTATAGGTGCCTCTGCTGGGGGCATAAACCCAGCCTGATCACTCCCTGTTTTCACTGTTCAGTTCAGTCACCTCCCACAGACCCACTCACGTACTGGCCTTGTCGTCTTCATATCCCCTGAATCAGTCCCAGGCTTGAGTCTCCTCCAGAGGCCACCTGCTTTGGGTACTCCAGGCTTCAGGAAAGCCCAGAAAGAAAATCTGTAGCTTTTATCTTCTATTTACTTTTGAATTTGTTTATCAGCATTTTCAAAACTATGAAAAAATTACTTTCACATTTTGTTAAGAAAATAATTTTGAACCAGGATTTTAAAAACAACTCAAAATTGATTAGACTAAATTTTGCTTCATTTAGGCTGAACTATTTTACAATGGCGTTACTGTCACAGGACACAGGGTCAGAGCTTTGGAAAGATCTTATCAGGATGTGACAAACTCAGCACTGCAAGTTCAACGCATGCCAACTAATTTATTCCCTATTTAAAAAAATCTCAAACTTTCTGTGACACAGGGAACTAGTGAAGAGGGTTTCAAGAATTTTCTTCTCCCTGTTGGTGTTTTTCCCTAAAAGATACTTTCCCAGGCCATACAAAACAGCAAGATGCCCACAAGTACTGCCAGAGAKAACTTCATAAGCAACAAACCACTCAGAAAGAAAACCCCTTGATAACCAGTCTTCACATATCCCATTAAGCACATTATCAGTATAACTTTTCTCTAAGGTCAGACAGCAAAATGGTTTATTGTAGTTTCTGTGACGTTCGTTGGGTCTTTTTCTCAATGTCTAGCAGATTACAGTCTGATCCAGATCGTACTGGTCTAGGAGATCTACAAATTCCCTTTATTTTGCGCAGAGAAATGCAGCCTCCTCCTGAACCCTCCCTAAGGAACGGACAGAGGGGAGGCTGGCCGGGGTCCGCTGTAGCTCCTGCTGTAGAAATGCGGCTGCGCGCCCTGCGCCGGGCAGCCCCTCCGGGCAGCCCCATCCTTCGGCACACGGGGACGGCTGCTCCCACACCTTCAAGGCTTCCTTCTTGAAGCGTGTCCCTCCTTTGCCCTTCAGGACTACCTCCCAAGGGACTCTGTCAGCCAGGCCCCTAAACAGGCCAAAGTCCGCCCTTTCAGATGGCCAGCTGGGAGTCCTCCGCCCTGGCAGGGACCAAATGCATTCAGAGGCATTTCTAAACACAAGCTTCTCACCAATTTCCACCGCAGAGTTCAACTCTGAAACTCAACCACCCCGACAAACTGCGCATGTTGTCCTCAGCAAGCAGTCTCGGCAAAGCCCAGCACAAGTCACCGGCCTCAGGAGCCCGGCAGGACACCGGCGCGGTGGCTCGTACAGCCCCTCGCACCCACAGCCGCCGTCGGGGCCGCTGAGCGCCGGGGCCGGCTCCTYCGTCTCCCTGTCAAGAAGGGCACGGCAGCAAGGCACGAGAGCTTGCAGCATGGCTTCCCATAACCTAAAGAGAGCGCTTTGCTCCCCGGAGCTGCAGATATCATCAGCTCCCTACTCTGCCATTACAGCAGCAGGGACAAGAAACCCAAGAGAGCTTGCAATTCCCAGAGCACCCCAGTGCTCACCCCAGCTTCCCCACATCGGGAATACAGCAGGCTCGTGTCCCAGCTGTCCGACACACCTTGCCCACCATCCCTGTTCCTCAAAGGCTGGTGACCGGGCCTCCGTGGCGGATGGACTCTCGTGCCACGTTGCCATCTTTGTGCTCTGGATCCAGGCCACCAGCTGTGGCCTCCCCAGCTCTGGAAGCAGGGAGCAGCAGGGAGCAGCACCTCTCTCAGGCCAGCTCCCGCACCACCTCCTCCCATCAGCATCTCCTTAGCCGACGCTTCCTCGCCCACCACCTCCGGCAGGCCACGGCTCGCGCTGGCCCCTCTCTTCTCCCTTCCGCAGAGCAAGGCAGGAGTAAGTGCGTGTCCTCCTGACGCAGCAGGGTCGGGTTTAGCATTTTACTCACCGCGATTCCCCAGGGGCATCCTGGAGCTTGTGCGTGGAGCTGAAGCCTCTTTCTGACCCCTGCTTAGCCGGTGTGTGATGCTGCTTAGTCACCCCACAGAGATAAATAAAGCGAATTTTGCTCACATTCAGTCCACTTAGCAAGGGTCGCATGAGCCCCGAGACGCCTTGAGCTATCATGCTACTTAGGGTCCTGCTCCGTGTCTCCTGGGCTGTCGTTTGTTGCAAGGCCAGCTAGATTAGGAGTTGTAAGTACAGCTGAGAGGGGGGAAAAAGAAAAAAAAAAAAAAAAAAAAAAAAAGAAAAAAAAAACACTGGGACAGCCTCCCCCGGGGGTGGGAGGAGGGAGGGGAAGGAGGCGGGAAGGGTGGACAGAGGGATTGTGCTTGGATCTTGCTGCAGTCCAGCCCATCAGGGCATGGGAATTGGGTGAAGCATGGTAACAGGAGCATCATCTCCACATACCAGTCCCCAAGCAATGCTCACCTTGTTTTGCCTTACAGACTTCCCCTTTCGGAAGCCGACCTAAATCCAGTTTCAGGAGCAATATTCATTGCGATGTCTAATCATACAAGGGGTTGCAAGCTGAGGGCTGGAAGAGCAGACTGCCAGGAGCACTGACGGCTGCTGCCTGAGGAAGAGAGGGGCATGCCAGTTCTTACAGCCGTGGGGTGAGGGTAAGACTTACGGGTTCTGCTCCTGATGTGGATGTCACCCAGCCACATCACTGCCTTCCCCAATACTGCAGGCTCCCAGCCCTAAAATGTGAATATTCATTTACTTCACAGGACAGTGGTGAGAAGCAGCCACTTTGCTCATTTGCTAAATTCTCTGCTGAAAAGTGCCATAAAGGCACAGATAAGTATCATTCATTTCATGCTAACTGATACTCCATGCTAGTGAGGCTTCTGTAGAAGAAAATGCTTTAATTTATTCCCAGAAACACTGTCACTAGTTTAGTCTACCCTCCTCTCCACGATAAATTAATTTGCCCCTGAGGACCAAAATGCAACAGTGGAGACAGTTTCAGTTCCTGGTTTTTGTGGAGTTTGAGAACAGCTCTCATCTCAGGAGCCTGAATTGTCCCTAATACCAAATTAACAGTTCACAATTTGGTAGGATGCTTGCTTTAATCAAGTTTTTTAATGCAGTAACATATTAGTAGCCGGTATAAGCAAAAACCTTTGAAACTTGACTCTCTAATCAATCCGTACAGGGGAGAACAACTACAGCGTAAGAACAAGAACTGGCTGGAAAATGTTCCCCTTAATACACACACACAGGGTGGATTCATATAGTTTTGAAGATAACTGGAAAGTTTTGGCTTTTCACCACAAAATGAAAGTTTTCCACCCAAAGCTTTCAGGTTGGAAGGGAATGTTTAAGCTTTCTGAGAAAAGCATCAAAGACATTAAGGAGCGCAAATATTTCCATAAGGAGGGAGGGAAATTCTATTCTTCAGTCCAATGAAGTTTTAAAGGCAAGTGCCCAAGCATTCAAACACACCACTGAGATAGCTTCAGTGCAGAGAAACTCATGGGCAATGCATAAAGGATTAAAAAAGAGAAAAAAGAAATTTTTTTTCCTTAGGGAGAAATCCAGTTTTAAAATCACCGGACTACTTCCCTCTGTTCACTTTGCACCTGGTAGAGCAGCACAGAGCAATATTTCATTCTGCCTCACTCCTATTTGCCAAGTGCAGGCTGGGCATTACTGCTCCCATGACAGGATGCCTGCAAGAGAAACATGCAGTGCTCTGCTATAGAGGGACGTGATCTGAGATAACTTGGAGTTGTATTTGCAGGGCATCACTGACCAAAGTCTCCTCACTCCTTTTGCTGAACATGGGTGACGCTTCCTAGCTCAATATGCAACGGGCTTGGCAATCGGCAATCACAGCCTTGCAGCACCCTCATGCCAGCCCCTGCTTGTCCCACAAACGCATTTTTTTCTGCTGCAAGATTTGCCCCTCAGGTTTTGTTCAGGCCAACAGCCCCGTAAGCGCAGGGAGAGTGGGACGAACCACTGAGTATCAGTAGGATTTTAATCCAGACCCCAAGTCCAGAGCCAGCGAGAGCTGCCGTCTGCCAAGAGGCACCCATGGCACATCCCTGGGAGTAGCTGGGCAGGGGTACGATGCCGAAGCAGGGATGCCACGTGGCAGGCATGGGTGCACATCAGACTGCCCAGCCGTGCCCAGGATCACTAGGACTTCTCTAATTCCACCCCTCGACCCCCCTTAATGTAAAAATTCCTCATTTCAAATCATTTGTAGAACATCCTTCGAAGGCTTCCCTCCCCACCCTTGCTTGTATCACAGAGGAGAGCTGGCAGTGAGGCGAGCGGTTTGTTTTAGCTGAACGCAGCTCTGGCCAGTGTCCCTGATCTGTGGCCCCTCAGTCTCAAGTCAGCTTTTCCAGGTAGTTTGCTCTCTCCTGCAAGCTGAATACTTCAGCCCTCAAACCCAAATTCTCAGACTGCAGCTCACCGCTGAATTTAAAATCATTCTGTGCGGTCTCTGCAGCTCAGAGACTCTGCCCAGTCCTGCCTTCGCTTTTCAGGCACTACAGAGATGCAGTAGGCAGCCCAGTTCTGTCTCTCAGCCATTTCTGTAGAAGGAAGGCGAGGCTTGCCAAGAGAGACACAAGGAAAGGGGCCACAGCACATCCAAGCAAACCACAAAGCATCTTATCTCTCCAGCCAACCTTGTATTGAGAGATACACTAGATATATGTGCAGCAGTTTTCACAGCAAGGACGGTTTGTGTGTTTGCCTGGCACTGACCCCTCTCCTTACCAGGAACTCCAAGCACAGCAAGTGACAGGTCAATGCCACCCGATGGGAGAGWGGCCAACACAGACAGGGCAGTCAGGTCTGAGAGCACCATACCCAGTCCTGCAGGGAGGTGAGAAACAGTGAAGGGGACAACTGTCCTCTGGTGAAAGCAGGAACAGCCCTGCTGGGGTAGGACAGAATCATGCCCTATGAGTTCAGATAGCCTGTTTTAAGGTATTTGAAACAGGAGGAAAAGGGCAGAAGTAAGAWCTCCTTTTTCCCCTCCTCTCCCCCATTCCATTTAGCAGCAAGTCTAGAAGTAAATACAGCCTTTCCAGAGTAAACCAGTGTTCATTTAGCCCAGGACACAAAAATAGAAAGCTTTGCAAATAACCACCCCTCCCACAAAAAATAAACCAACCAATGAAAAAAAAAAAACCACCAAGTAAGCAAAAATATCCTTGCTTTGAAAAAAAACATCAAAATGTTGCTATGGAGGTCAGCACACACTTTATGGGTAGGACAGACACAGCTGAAGTGAACCTTTAGCTCTGTTTCAGAGAAATGGTGCAGAAGCCAAGTTTCCACCAGCGTGCACACACACAGCCCGCCCGACCTCTTGCTTGCCAGCAGGTCACACTCTGCGTCAGTGCAGCGGCTGTGCCTACACGTCTAGCGATGTGTTAGCACGTGCTGGGAAGGAAGTGGTTTTCTACCTTGAAATACATCGCCCAGTTTCTTCTGCACCACACAAAGGACAATTCGCCTTCCCCTCGCCAGTCTAGGGACTCTCATGCAAAAGTCCAAAACAGCCATGAGTGCCATTAACTGCACCTCATCCCCGGTTTCTGCACAAGAAGTAAACAGATTGAAATCAGCACTGATCCAACAAGAAGTTACACAATGCCATTGCAGCCTCCACAGCCAGAAGCACACTCGGTCTTCTCAGATACCAGACCCAGCTCCCCTGACCACCATTACAGTTTCAGTCCTTCCGTGGGCTTTAGCAAACACGTAGGCATAGTCAGCACAAAGCAGACTTGCATCGGTTCCTTTGGGCAGAAGACACTCTCTGCAAACAGCTCTGACCAGAAGAGCTCTTCTGTAAACTTTGTGGCTTCCAAGAAACCCTAGATGGGAGGTTTAAAATTACCATATTAGTCTGCTGCCTCTCTGAAAGCAGATGAAAATCATTGTGTAATCCTGTAGTTACTAATATACACATTAATATAGATTTAGTGATGCTGCAGTTCTGGGGTTGCGAGAGTAACTCCACTACCATTTGAATCAAGATTTGATGCATTTGATAAATTAAGGGAGGAAGAGGTTCCTCTGCGAAGGAGCAGGAGAAGAAGAATCAGAAGGAGCAGGAAGAATCAGGAGAAGCAGCCTGTCCTGCAGCAGAGCAGCCACAGAGCAGGTGAGGGAAGAGACAAATCACACACAAGTCAGAAGCCACCTGGCCCCTCTCCATGAGCAAGCTGCAACATATGCAGAAAGATTACAGGTGTCATCCAGGCAAGGAAATTAACACCTGTTTGCTCCAATACTGCAGCATTTTGTCAAATCAGTATTTGTTAAAATCCCAGGTGCTCAACAGTGGTACTCCCAAAGGAAAAGTGTCCAGAGGGGAGGGAAGAACTGAGCAAGCAGCTCAACAAGTCAGGACAAAGCTGAGGGCCAGCACTGAGCCCCAGTACAGAAGCCATCGCTCCTTTGTTGTTTGGAGCAAGCAGGACTGGCCCATGCTCTCCTCCAGGTTTGTAGGAACAGTCTGGGCACGTGAAGGGCACGGAGCTGGAAGTCTGGGACGAGTTCTGTGAAATGGGCCACCAGGTTCAGCCACAACTCTTCTGCCTTGGATGAAACACATTGTCCTCTGTGCCTTGTTTTACCTCTCAAAGAAATGGGGGAGAGGATTCTTGGTTGGCTTCTGAGGAGTGTGAATGAGGGACGATGGATAAAACACACCCGAGACAAAGAAGCACTCTTGCCAGAGCTGCACTGGCTCAGTCACTGCCAAGAGGTAGCCAGAGGCAATCCCGTGCTGTTCCCATGGGTGAAGTCTCAGGGACTGTAGTCAGGGCAGCAGGCACATAGACCCAGGAGTAACGAAGGTTTCCAGAACGCAGCCTTCGTTCTTAACTTGAACAGCAAGAACAGCCTACCCCTCACCTCCGACCGAGCCCGCCACCTCACAAGTACTCCTGTAAGGAAGCAGATACAGCCTGCTTACATACACAGAACTAAAGCCACTAAACAAAACTAGAATTCCCCTTCCCCATGGTCACTATGAAAGTCCATCAACCACCTTTCCTGTTCCAGAACAAGCTGCTAATAAAAGCAAATAGGACAACTTGTGCTTGTTCTGCTTTCTCCAAGCCCACAGGACAAGGTATAGAGTGCTGCCCCAAAACAAATGCACTGAACACAAACCTGCAGACAAAGCACTTACATCAGGTATGCTCAGGTCTCAGATACTGCCTCGTAGAGGCTAGAGGCTTGGGGGGAAGACTGTAAACATGCTTCAGTTTCTACATCTCTCAATCAAAACTACTGTTTGCCCACTCCGACCTTTCTCTAGATGTTCAGCAACCTTCTGAGAATCACTACAAACAAAAGGAGCAAGGGCCAAATTTTTACCACTGGAAGCAAGAGGGCAGTAATGCAATAATCAGAGATGGGCTAACACTGCAACAAGGAAACAAAATTAATTCACAACAGGGCTTCTTGACAGCAGCCACCTCTGGCAATGCAGCTGCTGCCTGGCTGGGTGAAGGCCACTAAGAAGTTACAGTGCCCCAGCCAAGGCCTCTACTTGCAGATGCTTTTCCTTCAGTCAGTCAAGGATGCTTCAAAGATGGATGGGAGGGCAGTACTGCTGCATGTGGGGTATGGACAGCCTTCACCATAACCTCCCAGCTCAAGAGCAGTATATTCCACATCCCCTTGACCTTTCAGTCAATCTCGATGATTGAAGGCCAGCCCTGGCTTGTATTTCTTTAAAAGATGATGCATAACCAGAGGCAATAGCAATCATGGGTGCTTGTAATTTTCCAACTAGCTCTGCTCACCAGAAAGCTGTATCAATGGTATTAACACCTGGTTAGAGCAAGTGCATTCTCAACAGAGTTTGGAGGTATGGTCCCATCCAGGAGCTCCCAATATTCTTTTTTGCAGCCTCAGCATTAGTCTTTCCTTCATGTCTCCTCCTGATTCTTTCCTCCACTTTTCTCTATACCCATTTCATCCTGCCATCTACCCTGAGAAAGTCCATCTTAAAATTACTAGTAACTTTCAGAGACCCATCACTTGGCACTAGATGATCATTTAGGCATTGTTCAGTCATAAGGGTCTGCACCCTTGCCCACAAACTGCACTTAAATTAGAGCTGCAGACTTGCAAGACAAAAGCCAGCCTCAGCCTGGCATGCATTTGATGCATTGAGGCCCAGATCCTTTTTCTTACAGATAAGTTAATTTTTCTGCAAGGGAGACATTAACATCACATGTGGAGTTAACTTGCACAAGGGTATGCAGCAGTTATGGGTTGACATCAGTCACAGCTGAACTACACTGTTCGCTGCCAGTTGTCATGTGCTCAGGTTACACACTGGTATAAGATAATTAGACTTTATGCTCAAGATTGAGTTATGTATAGCTGTGAAGCTGGCACTCAACAGAAAGTCACACTGATTGTACAGGGCAAACAAGCCAAACCTCAGTTATTCTCTGCTTTTTCATTGGGAGATAGTCTGCCTTCGTAGATGCTCAAGCAGCTGCCATACAACTGTCCACAATTATGATACCTTACCCTGTATATTACATTATCAAGCTTTGCAAGATGTTGGAAAACAGCTATTAGATGCAGCTACTTAATGGAGAGCTACTGCAGCATGATGCACCAAGTCTGAAGCCAGGTTACAGATAGAAGTAGCAGCTTCTAGGACCAGCTAACACGAGAAAGGGGGGAACAAATCCTGTTTCTCATCTCAGAGACTATCTACTGGTTCCACAACCCAAAACAGATTTCAAGAGGGTAGTGCTGTTAAAAGGCAGTGTCCTACCCTGATAAGAAGAGAGCAAAATCCAATCTAGTTCCTTACTAAGTTGCCATAGTTACTAACAGTATCCTACACAAATTGACCTGAACTGATAAGCATGACATCAGCGGGTGTTCACGTTCCATTACTGTTGTTCACAGAAAAAAAAGGAAGTGGCTGGAAGGCTACCGAGCCTGCTCATCTGTTCACTGAGAATCTCACACCAGGTCACTTAAAAAATAAAAATGCCCATGCTTCCCTCCAAATGTATTAGCCTGCGCAAGCAACCGCTAAGCTTTTCATCTACCTAGAGAAGTCCCTACAGGACTTGTCTACCTCAAAACAAGTCAGAATTTGGAGACCAACCCCTTGCAATTCCCTGCCTTAGAAAGTGAAAACAAGAGAAGGAAAAAGCAACCACAGCCTTATTTCTACAGTTGCACTGACTCCAAGTAGGAGGACAAAGTATCCTAGGGCAAATGCATTAGTCCAGACAGATTTATCTCAATGAAAACTTGACTCTACAAGGTTACTTTGGCTTTTCTTTAGAGTTCTTAGTAAGTTGCACTGCTTAATAAAGCCACATTCCAGAACGTGCAAAAAGACAGTGTTTCTGGTCACCAGCTCTGAGAGCCTTTTATGCTCCAGTCTGTCCCTGTCCCACAGACAAAAGCATTTGGGCACCCAACACTTGCAGGTGTAGCCTAAACTGGATCTGAAACGTACCACAGACAGAATAGCAAATCCAGCAGCAGCTGTCTACACAACCTAGAGGTTAACTACAAACTTCTGATTCTAAACTTCAAAATGCCTTCCAACAGATTAGAAGAATCAGGTGTTTCGGAATTTTTTTTTTTTTTTACTACATGGTCCTGCACAGAAGCAGCCTTCAGCCATTAATGCTTTGCACTTCCATTTCTTCACAGACAAACTGAATATAGATATACCTAACTGGAGCATTACTAAGCCTCATAAGTCCCAACAGATACAGGCAAGGGAATGCCATGAAAGCTAGGCCACTCCTGCAGAAAAGTAGTTTATCTGCAAGCACAGAGTCCTCAGAGGCTTCAGAAATTTAAGCACAAGCTGAAAAGGTATTGTGCATTGAGAAGCAAGAGCAATAAAAGCAGCAAGAACCCCATTTGTGACAGCAACCTCCCCAGACCAGTGCAACCTTCATTTGAAGGCTGCAGTAGCGTTGAAGCAGACATGCAATTCCTCCAGTGGTGTTCAGGTTTTTTGAATCCTGGAAGGAAGGAACAAGAAAGACCCACCTATGGAAACTGGATCCGTGCCAAGCCTGGTGGGGATTGCAGAAGTCTTCATTGCTCCACACTTCAGTTTGTTTATAGACACATTCAGGGTTGTCCCCTAGCACCAGATCTCTGAGCACTACCGTGTTGTGATGAATTCTCTTATTCTGCAGTGCAGCAACCACGAGGCAGAGGTTCTGCAAAGCCCCTCTTCAGAACCTCATGGAAAGCAGCTACAAAGATCACACAGTTCATTGGCAGGAAAGGTGGCAGTAGCCATGCTCTTCCATCATTGGACCCAGTCCTGAGACCTCAGGAAACACAGGTAGAGATAGCCAAGGCAAGGTAGCTGCAAAACAAATTGGGTTGAAATCCCGGTACAGGGGCAGGGCAGGATAGACCCAGCCGGACATCGGGGGAAAGCAGCAGCATCGAGGCCTGGCCACCCTCTGCAAGCTGAGCTGGTCGTGGATGCACATGGGCCTGGGCATGGCACAGCAGGCACTCACCAGTGACAAGTTCCAACAGCAGCTCCTCCTCCTCCATTTGACCAGTCCATTTGCAAGTTAAACACGATATATGTTTATACTCAATGTCTCCACAAAGAAATGTGAATTCCAGTACTGGCTCCAGTCAGACAGCTTGGAGGGCTGGGGAGGGGGAAAAGGATGTTATTCAAGCAGTTGCTTTTCAGGATGCAAGTAAGATCTCCTCATTTGCAAGAGTGCTACAAGGCTGACCTCTCAGGAACCACACAGCAGACCTGTTTAGCCTGGAGACACAGCACCAGGCTCAAAGCAAGCCTTAAGTAACCAGCCAGACACCATCTGCTGAATTTCTCTGAACTTTATTGGCACTTTAGGAAGAACAGGGTATGAATTTTAACAACTCCTCCAAACAGGAAAAAAATGCCTTAATATCAGGGTTCTCTCTGCAGATAAGCACATGGACCCATGAATTACTCCATAACCTTAAGGAATTGGTGTTTTATTATACTCCAGTAAAAAGACTGGTCAAAAAACCTCAACATAATTTACAGCAACAAAAAATAAAACAAGAAAAAACAAGCCAGGCAAACATTTGATAAAGTACTTCCCTCCCCTCACCCCAAGAGGAGTAGTTATCCAATTAAACTGGAACACGGAGAGGAAGAAGAACAATTCACTGTATTCTAACAAATAAAAAACGTGTCTACAAATCTCACCGTAATACTGAAAGCTTCTTACATTAGTTTTCTTGCAAAATATCATTTCTTTACAATACAGTATACATTTCCAAGGGAAGGAGGACCATAAACATATCCCCCATCCYATGACTAATATTTTCTAATTGTGCATAGCTAGAAATATTGAAATCAAATATCATTAGATACCACTGGAATATAATACTGGTTAAGAAGGCGGCAGGGCTGAAACAACTACAAAGAGTTAGGTGGACTCACTGGCACAAGCCGTTCTACTCCTGTATTGGACCATTTGGAACTAGAACGATTAAAAAAAACCCTATAAACAGAAGTCATGCCAGCATCATAATACATGATCTCAGCAGTGTTGTGTGACCTATCAAAGCAGAAAAGGTTTACTGGTTTTTTATTTGAACACATATTCCAGGCACCATACATCAGCTTGTTAGGAAATTGTTAAAATGTAATAAAGGCTTTTCTCTCCACAAATGCATCAACAGTTGCCATGGACAGAGCAGAAGTGCTGAGAACCAGCTTTAAAGCACCAAAACAGAAGTGTAAAGGTTGTCTGTTCCCCCAGTAATGAGACTCACATAGAGCCAGTGCCAATAACCCTTCGTTATAGAAACACACAAATCAGTTCTGACAAATTTAACTGCAACCTTTCATTTGTGACTTTCAAAGTACTGAGGCATGTGGTTTTGGCCAACCAAAAGCTTACCATGTTGTGTCCCCCCTAAAAGCACGCTGTGTCCAGGGGAGAGAAGGGGGGTCCCACATGACTTATCTGGATGTTTAGAAGCAACACCCTAAGCTGTGCTCCTAACAGAGGTTGGTTGGTTGGTATTTATGTGGATCTCCACAGAGATTTGTATTGCTTCCAAAAAATAAAATAATACAGCACTGGTAAGGTTGTTCCCAGCAGCCCAAGGAATTCTTGGGGAAATACTGCGGTTTATTAACACTATCACGAACATTTCTTTTTGGCACAGTCCCCCTTTACTTTTCCCATAGAGCAGGGAGCTGAAAATGCTCTAGCATTCAGGTGTTTTCCTTCTATCACCATTAGCAGTGATACCATAACAAAGGGGGAATACACAAGACTGAGAAAGTCACAAAATTTAGGATCATGCTAGGCAAGAAAATAAATCACAGGCTAGCCTGATGACTTCCTATAGGGACAGGCTAATCCAAGGAGGGCAAAGCAAAGGAGGACTCCATTGTAGGTGGAATCCATTTTTAAGAGGCCTCTTCTGAAGGTTAACATTTCCTTCTATGAAGGATCAAGCCAAAATCCAATTTAACCCTGAGCATACATAGCTGTTTCCTCCCCAGAAATGGCAGGAAGGATTCTGGGTAGCTACAGCATGGATAGCTTGGAAGACAGGAGGTGAAGGGTATTACAACAGCTGGTACAAATGGCTCTCAGGACCAGTCTCACAACCACTAGTGTCCCATTTCTAAGAGACAGAGCCTTCTGTTCTCAAAGCTACAAAGGGGCAAAGCATCCTTCTGGGGAAGGAAAAGCACTTGAGCCAGGGATCTGGCAGAATGCTAGTGAGCATTAAGGCAGCAATTGGACAAATATCTCAGGATCCTCTCCCCTCAAGTGCTGCTTGAAGCCAGGAAGACAGATGCAGTCTTGTACATGACCCAGATACAAGAGTAGTTTTTGGTCCCCAGCTGCTGATCACTTTTTATGATTGCATCTAGTTTAAACTAAAGACATCTGAGCTACAGTAGATCTATACACAGTCATAAGGCACCAATGACTATGTGCTAAAAAGGCCTTGTATGGAAAAACCTGAAATCCTATTCACATGACTAGAAATGTACTGATTCAGCAAGGGAAAAATACAGCTACAGGAATTTTTAGCCTTTTACATTTCTACCTACCCCTTTAGGTTTCCATTGGCAAACCCAAGGCAGTGTTCTTTAGCTCTCTCTGCCTTGCTGGTTACATTCAAATTAGACAAATGACAGTGAACAAAGCCATTTACCAGAGAAAAAACTTCTGGAAAGCAGGGAAGTCGAGGCTCCAAACCACACTGCATCAGTGGAAATATTCCAAAGACCTCCTCATGATTAGGAAATTCAGAGTTCCATCATTAAACAACAAAAGGCAACATCAGCAGGAACGCCACAGAATCCGTTTGGTCTGCTTATGTTTGAAGGACAAGAGCTTTGGTCTTTTAGAAGGAAAGTCCATATGCTACCTCCAACCCTTCTTCCTAAGCTCCGGCCTCCCCTTCTCAACTACATGAATCAGACCCTGTATTAAGTCGGAAATTCGGGCCCTGGCTACTAAGCTTAATACTGAAGCTAGCGCAAGTTAGTAGGAAGGCACAGTGTCAAACTGTTAGCACTTTACCATACGTAATTCAGTAAAAGTATCTGCTGGCCTCCCCACCCAACGGGAGAGGACAGCAACACAGCCACTTCAGTAAGCAATACAAAACTAAATGCACTGAGACTTTACCCAAAGCCAAACAATTTCAGATTTGCCCCAATACATGTTTGCTTTCCCAAGCCACCCCAGGAAGATGTAAATACTATTCTTTCTTCAGTTGCTTAACTTCAGCATTTGCCCAAAACTCGATAAATAAAACCATGGTCACTCTTCTGTAGTGGTTCCAGCGTAGCACGATTACGAGTGAATGACGGGAGAGGATGGGAAAGAGGGGAGAAGAGCAGGTGCAGGGGAGAGTTTACATGGACTCAAACTCATCGATGCGCTGCTTGGTGTTGCCCTGCCGAATCTGACGGAGGGTCTTGTACTTGTCTCGGCCCAGACGCATGTTCTCAGCGTGGATCATATCATTGGCTGTCTTCTTGGTCTCATCCCGAGCATTTGCCAGCTCCGAGGAAAGAGCCTTCGGAGAAGGGGAAACAGATAGCAATGGGTTAGCACATGCCAGAGACTCAAAGCTGGACAAGGAGGTTCCTTGCTGATCCTCCTAAAGATTCAATATCCATGAAGACAGGAAACAGATAAGCCTGAATGTTTACAGTTCTGGGCAACCTGCTCTATCTGACCCTGCTTGAGTAAGGAAGTGGGACTAGAGGATCTTAAGAGGTTCCTTCCAACCTAAACAATTCTGTGATTCTGTGGAAGTTGTTAATATTTTTCCCTAACATTTGAAGGTAGAAAATATCAGGCACCCTATTTATCTTTATCTAGCACAGTAAGAAAGACTGTCTCCAGTGTACTTCAGAAGAAGAGTCAAGTGGAGGAATCCCTAACGACAACAGGAACATCTTGCAGAATTTGAGCAACTACTAGCCTTCTACCACAAAAACTTGCTGCAGAAGATAAAGTGCACTTCTGTCGCACTGCCTGTGCATAACCACCACAGCATGATGCAGAACAAACAAAGCCTGATGCAAGTCAGGCAGCTAGCAGGCAGTATAACAAAATGCTTGGCAAGAGTCAACACCAGAATACGAGTTCCTTATGAGAAGGTGGTGCAGCACTGCTCCCTCCATGCTGAGCCCTAGTGGGCTGCTCTCAGGGTTTTGCAATGCAGCCTAGTCAGACAAGACAGTTACAGACAGCTGCTTGATAGGAACTTGATAGAACAGTTCTCTGAATCATTGCAGCCAGGACTATGAACAGCTGTCAGGTGGCTGGCAAGACTCACACAAGCACGCTACATCTGACAGATGCTGCTTTTTGGCACTGCTTGAAAATACTTCATGACTTCCATTTCACTGGAAGTAAAGTGCCAGGAGACAAGATCTGCCTCTATGCTCAATGGCTAAGCAGCTATCTGGCAAGATCATTATCACCCCTCTTTCCCCTCTACTTTTTTTTTTAAAATACCAGTAATACCTCCTAGCTGCAATTAAKGGTGAGAATAATAGAAGCAGCACTCAGACACACCCCCTCTCTGCTGCCACCTTCTTACCTTCAAGTGTTTCTGGACCCGTTCATTCTTCTCTGCTTCGGTGGTGCGCTCCTCCTCACTGCGGTCCTTGATGGTGGCCTCCGATCGTAGCTCAGCACTGGCTTCTGCCGCATTCTCATCCTGCTCATCATCATGCTCGTTCTCAGAGTGCATGGGCTCCGTGACGTGAGGGGTGCTCATGGCAGTCTTCAACTCCTCTTTGGTCTTTTCTAGGTCCTCCTGCACCATCTGTGCCTGCAGTAGGGCATGCCACAGTGAGTTAGTCAATATAATCCTGAGTGCAGGAGAATTCTCGCAGAAGCACACAGAAGCACTGCTCTGTGTTTATTACAGGAAACCTTGCACCTCTTGCACACTGAAGTGGTATGTTCGAATCATTTCAAAACCCAGCCACAGTCATTTGCAAAACTTTCTGCTGGCTAGCACTTCAGAGATTTGAAGTATGTTTATAATTCATGGAAAATGGGCTATAGTCCTAATTATCAAAATATTTCTGCGTGGAGCTAGAATAAGGCACTCATTCCACCAAGAAAAGCAAAGCTGGGTATTTACAACAGCCTCAAGCTTGCAGACACTCAGTCTAGTGTACTATCTAGAGCAGTAGGTTAGGCCACAACACAGAATGAAGAGAAACTCCACAAAAAGTACTGCCATTTGCTCAGATTCTGCTTTACCTTTTGTTGCCACTGCTGGGCCTCGCTCTCCTTCTTCTGCCTGGCCAGCTCCAGCTGCGTGATCCTAGCTGTGAGTTCTGCCATCTCAGCAGCCTGCAGAAGAAAGGCTTTTAGTGGGCACGAAACCAAAGTACTTGCTAAATGAAGCATTTTGTCCAAGTCCTGAATAAAAACAGTATCTCTAGCATCTTTTCGGTAAGGAGAAAGCCTTCCTGTAAACTTCAGTGCCACCGATATCTCCATGATGCAAGGGAAAAGGAAGCCAAAAAAGTTTCGGGTTTTATTGTGATGGGTTTTTTTTTTTTTTTCTTTTCTCCTCCTCCAAACAGAGCTACAGAACTCAGTTCTTTGAATCCAAACCAGAGAAAGCAATTAGTGAGCTCTACATTCTGTTCTGAGCATCACATACAAAAAAAAGGCAAAAAGCACAACAATCCAGATCTACTGTACAAATACAATTGTATTTAGGTATAAGTTCTCCTGCTTGAGGCTAAAAATTAAAGAACCAAACTATGTTTCCCCACTATATTCATAGCCTGGTTTGCTTCAAGAGCTTAGATGCCTACCCTGTCACTATTTTCCCTACCCAATTTTCAGCTCACCCACTTACCAGCTGTTCCTGGGTCTTTTGTTGGTCGTGGGATGCTTTCAATAGGGCCTCCTTTGCCTCTTCTGCTTCTCTACGTTCTTTAGCCAGTTTCTCTGCTTCCTCCTGAGCTCGTTTTCTCTCCTGTTCCAGCTCCATAGCTCTGCGGGTCTGTTCTTCCAGTTCTGAAAGAATAGGGGAGCACATTTGAAGGGAGATCGAGTAAAGAATGGCAGCAGAAGAGGAAGGTGCTCTTACACCTACGTTCTGGATGAGGGTTTTCCTTCAGAGGGACAGGTAAAGGAGAGATGCAAGCAACTGTCCCCTTTCCTTCRCATTGTAAGTGGAGCTGGAAGGCTAAAAGCCAGGCCTGTTCCAAGCCCAGCTGATTTGTGAGGAAGTACCCATCCCAAAATGACATCCTTAAAGGCAGAGAAGCATACAGCATGTTGCTTGGGCAACACCACACTAACACTGGCCAAGCAATTAGATAGTAATCACACCAGAGTACTGGCTGGCGTGACCCCTGCTACACTTTTTGACTCCCTCTCTACAGATGTGCTGGGATAAAAGCTTCCAGCCAGCACATGAACAACTGCAAGGTACTCTCGCTGCCAGAAGGCATCTTGGCTGCCACCCATCTCTTTAATGCAACTCCTATTTCAGCAGCTGCATATAGAGGGCTTACATTTAGCTTCAGAAGGCTAAACCAGGGCCCTAACACCAGTTAGCACACAATACTGGAGAGCAAAATGGCTCAGAGATGCTCATAGCTTTACTACTTTAACCCTTCTCACTCAGACTATGCATCTAAGGAAATACTGGAACATTTCGTATTACCTTGCTGAGCTTTCTTGGTTTGCTCCTCAATTTGCTTGAGTCTCTCCATTAGCTCCTCCTTTTCACGTTCAATCTTCTCTTTCTCCTTTTCTGCCAACTCCCTCTTCTTCTTCTCATTCTCTAGCAGGGCTCTGATGAGGGGGAAGTCATAATGCAATTTCAAATTAGCTACTCACATTGGAGCACTTCCTAGTGAGGCCATGAGCACACTAGAGATGTGCACTACAGCACTCAGCTGATGAGTTTTACTCCAGACATGCCCCTTTATAGAAGGGCATAATGAAAAAGCTCTGCTGGCATTCATCTCAATGGCAAGTTCATAATAACAATGTTATAAGGGAAGTCTCCTTATATCAAGATCCATATTAGTCCCATCAAATAGACAGACAAACCTTTAAGAAAGTGATGGTGGGTCACACTTGTGAGGAGTGCCATTTCCATCATCCCATTAGATCTACTGAAGCAGAAAGCAGTCTGCTCTATTTTTGACTCAAGCAGATTAAGGTGCTGCCAGCAATTTATCTAGCTATTGTGCAGTGATTGACCAAGTCCAGGTTACTCAGAATCCTACCAACCTCTCCATCTGCTTCTGATGCTTCTCTTCCCGAGCCTGTGCTTTCATCTGCTGCACCTCAATGGTATCTGGTTTACGTCTGCGCATGTAGAGCTCATGATTCCCCATGCAAAGCGCCAAGATTCGTTTGTTAATCCGTAACCGAGGGGCGTAGAATACAAAATCCTTGGGACAAGAAAAAGGCAGCATTAGACCTGTTCTTTCAGCATAAGCAGCCCCCTGTGTATGCAATACGCTCCAAGACCCTAAGCTTTCTAGAATTGCTAGTCAGCCTTTCTTAACAGTGTCTAATTCATCGGTGGTGGTAGTTAGACACCTACCTTTCAGGAGTGAATTTCAACCTGACAAATACACACAGGACAGAAGTGCCCAACTTGTTGTTACAGCGTGCTGGGTTTCATTGTAAAGCATCCCTAGCACATAGCGTATACAGCAACGTAGCTTCACTCTTCCATTACAAACGCCATCAGGGCTGGTTTACCAGGCACACTGAGACTATGATTTCTCACCTTTCTTCCCACTTAGTTATTTAATGCAATAGTCTGGCCAGCCACATCAAGTGTAATGTTTTCGTCTTATGCTAGAAAGGGTGTTAAAACATTATGTCCAATTGATAAATAACTTTGTTCTGTTAAAAAGGAGCAACAGCAGCAGGGAAATGCTTCCAAGCAGCAATGCAACAAGAATGACTAGAAGAACAGAACGTATCAGCTGACACAGGAAATCAATAAGCCGTAAAGATAACCAATTACCTTCATTATAAATTTGCAAGAAAAAAACCCTCCCAGCATACCCTACAAAATGACCTGAAGCTTCAGCTTCAAGTAAGGTGAAAAACTGCAAGAGACCATCCCACACACTACTAAAGCCAACAGGCTGCAAAGGAAGCATTCACAGTTAACATAGGTGCCTCAGATCCTTAACTGTATTATCAGAGAATCTGAACAGTCTTAGGAGAGTCAGAAACCCTAAGCAAAGAGCTTCTTCTCCCTGCCACTGACTTTGAACAGCTTAAGGTTATACTGAATAAACTTCTACCCTCCTAGCCAGAAACAAATCCCAACTATCACCTTCCTGCCATTAGACCCATTCTGTGCATACTGCCTTGAACAGATCAGGTAGTAGAGCACTGTGTAAAAAAAAAAAAAAAAAAAAAAAAAAAAAATTTTGTGCAAAAAAAAAAAAAAAAAAAAAAAAGAAGAGATCATTCAGCTAAGATGCCAAAAGTTTAATTTGAATGTTGCTTCTTACTGGTGCTTTCTTGTCAATAGGCTTGATAACAAATTTCTTGTCATTGAATGAGATATTTCTGATCTCACTCCAAGGGAATCCAATTTTCGGTGTTAGCCTGCAGAAAAGGAAAGCAAGAGGAAATAAAAAAGCCCAAGTCATTCCAAATTCTTGATTTACAATATAAAGCTCAAAATTCTACCAAATCTGCCCTCATATTTTAGTACTCTTACATTGACTGGAATCAGCAAATTAAATTAGTCATGCAAATGAACTACAAACATAAGCAGTTTTTCAATCCCACTTTTTTTTTTTAAATGGAAAACAGAACTAGAGAATGCATCTGTGGCAGGAAAACTAGGGATACAAGTAAAACCAGCTTGATAAGATTTGCCAGTTTCTTGTATTTTTTGGTCCAAAGCAGCACATTTTATGGATCATTCTGGCAGTGTCAAAAACACAGCCAAGAATGATATAGAAATTGTAGAGTTTAACTAAAGACTTGAATTCCAGTAAAGATTAATTTTGAATGCCTTTATACTGGAAAGGAGATGAAGGCAACGATGAGGTGAGGGGGTTTATTACCTGTCATTCTGCTCATAAATGTTGAGTCCAAGAGCATCTACACCTAGCCAGAGTTCAGAGCCCTTCTTGTTCTTAATGCTGAAGTAGTTCACACCATACATTTCTAGATCCTGTGCAATTTTCAGGTACTCCAAGACAGCATCTTCTCTGCAGCGTGCAAAAAGAAAGCAGATATTCCTTTTTGAGTCTATAAGCCATTGGAGCAAGAAGGTGCTGTCTTCCTACATGGTCAGAGCAGCAACAAGCTGGCAAAGGTTCCAAGCATCACCCTAGTAGATAATAACAAACAAACTCTGCAAACTCAGTTTTGTTCTACTAAGAACAGCCAGCTGATTTGGACTAGCAAGGGCAGAGGCACATGAACCTAGTTACTCTGAGCAGGATAACCTGAAGAACACTAACTCATCCTGAAGCAAGCCACAGATTTTTGTATGCATTCATATATTACACACTAGCATATATCACTACTTTAAATACAGCAGTTTCACACTACATCAGTTACCTAATCATTCCTCGATGTTCCTCATGCCACACCTGGATCCTCTCCTCCCACTGGTCCTTGTTGAGCTTGTGCTGCTCCAGAACCCTAGAAAGAGTACATGGGATATTCGAGACCAACCACTACATTTATGCACAGTCACATCACTCTTGAATAATGCTTCATTAAATACTCCATTGACATCACAGTTCCCCCACAAAAATATTCCAGGAAATACAGTTTTATTGTAAGGTTAGCTAGAGACACACTGGTCAGTATTTAGACTTCTCACAAATGACAAGCTGTATTCAGTTGTGCTTCTCCTTGAAGCATTACATTTTTTGGTTTGGCACTTCTCTCACTACTTCTGAGTAGAGTTTCTTCAGTAGCAATAAGACGTTTAAGATTAAAGCTCATAATTAAATGAATACTAATCCCAACCCTCAGAGAGGCACCAGGCTATATTTTATTCTGAAAATTCCAATCAAAACACACACACCCCCCAAATCCCAAACCCTTTAAGGCAAAGATGACTACCCAGATTTACTTACCTCTGTGGGAGCAGTTTATCACTAGCAAGGTAGCCAGACTTGTGCACCTCTTTGTTGAAGTCTCCGTATTTTGACTGGACGGCATAAGAAGCCAGAAGGACGGCTGTTTCTGGAGGGCAATAGATGTCATCATTCAGAATTGCCTCCTTCACTTGGAGGAAGAAAAGGCGCTGCGTGATGTCCTGGATCAGCTCTTCTGCCACATCCTCTGGGTAGAACTTGGCACGGAATTTGAAAAGCAGGGGGCTTTCTTTGCGTACATCCTGTGCTGTTACCTGGAACGGAGTTATCAGGTTTTATAGCCCACATACCAAGYGAAGGGGAGTAGGTTTATGAACAGGAAGACAAGCAAAAGGAAAAAAATTCTCCTTTCCAATGCAGAAGTGAGTGGGCAGAAAAGCAAGGATTTTCAGTTCTTTACTGCTAAATACCTCATCACCTCTCCCCACAGGACTTACGACAAGCCACTAGTTATGACCAGTGCTAGTTAAGTTACTTTCCAGGTTTCTCTCCAACCAAGATGCTCACATGAGCACCACATTAGCATGTTACCGGGAAGGGTAACAGGTCCGCCTGGATAACAAACAGGACTAGATGCAGGAGGACCAGGTTAGACACCATGACTCCTTGTACCTTGGGGAGGAGGTGTGTGGACTGAAGGAAGGCAACACCAACTGGCTGATCTTGCGGTGCTTCAGGTGTGTGGAGAGGCAAGAACAGATCCCTGACGGAAGTACGGAGACTGAATTTGCCCCTGCCCTCCAAGAGGAGGGAACCCAGGACAAGTGAAAGGAGCAAACATACCTTTTTGTTCAATTTCAGCCATGTTGAGAAGCCCTTGGTGTCCTGATACTGAAGTCCAAAAAACCAGACCTCTCTTAGACCAATTGTCTTGACGACCTGGAAGAAAGATGTATTAGCAAGAGGCCCAGCCAGACGGGCTGATCTCACTAGTGGCAGAGAACGTGTTAGAGGTAAGTTCAGACCAACACGAAGACAACCAGTGCCCTAGCCTTCTGCCTCCCCTGCTATGGTGCACGTACATAGATGACAGGGCATCTGAGGGGTCCTAAGTGGGAGATGTATTGTATTCTTCCCTCTCCCTCATCTCTTTAAGGCTTGTTGCTATTTATAAACAACAGCTGGGACACTATTTTCTTCAGCTATTTATAAACCAACATGTATAGCCAAAATAGGATGCAACAGGTCTGACAGGTGTAATAGCTGCCAGGAATCAACAACACAGCTCCATTTTCAGGTACACCCTTCACTTATGCAAATGTACTACTCCTGGGCAAGCCATGAATCACCCTGCTAGGTTGTGTCCTACTAGGCTGTGCTATTTTAAGATTGGTATTCTACCCCACGGATAGCTGTGGACAGGCCTTTCACGCAGCTCTTGAACAAGTAGCACCATTAAGAAGTACTACAGGGGGTAAATCGATATGCTATCCCTTGTGCCAGGACAAAGAGCCATCGCAGAAATTAACTACACTGCTATGTAAGCTCTCTCCTTAGTCATTTCCCTAGCACAGCATGGGTGCTATGTAGGTAAGAGTTAAGAAGGCTTTACAGACATACTGTAACAAGAGACAAGAGCCTCATGGGGGGGCAAGACTACTGCAGCATAATGCTACTGCTGGTAAAAAAGGAGGAGGAAGTTTCTTGGTAAAGCCTGTTCACTAGCGTGAGGACACAGCTTTGTGCCCTGGCAAGTCTGGGACACGCCACAGGGTGCAGCAAGTCTAGAAACTGGAGTTCCCCCACATCTCTCCTGACCCCCCAGGAGCTGTTCTCATACCAGCAAAGAAGGCACTTGCCCTCCACCTCCATTACTGGACAAGGAAGGGGGAGGGAGAAGAGACTTGCCTTTAGGTCAACACTGTACCCGAAGTACGACACTGTAAGCGGCTTTTGCACAGCACCCACCTCTCGGGCTCGCTCACAGCTGCCTTCCTTCAGAGGGACTCAACGACTGGGCAGCAGGGGATGAGCCTCGCCCTGGGGAAACCAGCTGCCTGATCAYGGTGTCCCCTCTGCCAGGTGAGTTGAGGTAATTTTGTACTGCCTTGTCCCATGTTTTAGTTCTCCCTAAATGCCTACTTTCTTTTAAATTACTTCCTTGCTGAATCCTAAGGATGCACTCTGTTCCCTTCTGATGTCGTCTCCAGCTTTGGCAAGATGCAACACCAAGGACGTAAGTTCCCCGCAAACACACTACTAGTTAGATTCTTTAGGGCTTGGATCAGACATTTCTTCTGGCCTTACAAAAGCAGCATTAGGGCCCTAGTTCCTTTCAGGCCCAAAAACCAAAGGGAGCTCTCGGCAGAGGCATGCTATTAGTAGCACACACAGAGACAAAACCTATGCAAGGTCATGTAGTCTATATACATCATCACACTGGAGTCCATGAAATCATTCAGCCTGTCCTTGCTTGAATATAAACTGGAGAGCTGGCCTAAAGCCCCTGTAAATGCAGGGGAACGCGGGGCAGATAAGCCTTCTCTTGTGCATATCACGTAGTAGGATGGACACAGCTAAGGAGGCTGTCAGAGAAGAATCAGAGTTTGCTGTATACATTGAAAGCACGTGGTACAAGGAGAGGAAGAAAGGCTGTCCTGGAGCCTAAGGAAAGCTGTTCTCGGCAGCATTAACATCTGAATGGGATGGCAGCTCTCCCCCACCCGCTGCATGTGTCTGCTTGCCTCTMTTCCATTGTCAGCAGCTTATGCCTGGGAGTTCAACAAGCTGGACTGCCAGCAAGGAACTGAAAGGCATCACACTGAGGCCCTGCACAAAAGGACCTTTATTCCACAGCAGAAGTCTGCACAGCAATAGCAGTGACAACAACGGACTGGACAGAGGAGAGGGGGAGACGGCACAGCATACAACATCACACCCCCAGGCTGCTACTGCATCAAGGGGTGGGGGGCAGGGGGAAAAGATAGTCCTCCTCCCTCCTTCCCACCTCAGTTTTTAGCAGGTTATTTAGTTCCATTTAGCAAGGGAAAAAGCATGAAGAAGAAACAGCTTTCTACAGCTGCAAGGAGTCTGGCTGGCAGTCAGCAGCTCAATTATGTTTGGGGGTGTACAGCATTCAGAGCCCTGATGAAGTGTGAGATGTTCCAAAAAACAGTTACTGGCAGCGGCTGAGGATGGAGAAGGGCTGGCACACAGGACAGAAGAATACAGAGCACTGTTTAACACAGACCACTATACTTAAATACCTAAAGTTTACACTCTTGGCTGGAAAGTGACATCTTTTCTTCCTGCCAGGGAGAACATTAAGTCAGTCCCTGGATCTTGTTTAGCCTGCAGTACAAGGCTTAGTCTGTAACTGGCAACAGATTACAGGCAGCCTTAAAATCCAGCTGTCCCACAGTACCTTGACCAGCCATGACAAAGCTCTTGATCAAGTACCATTAGCTTAAAATTCCACTTAGTAAGAAATACTGCCTCAGGGGAAAAGGTGTATTTCTAGCGACTCTCACTTCACCTTCTGCAGACAGTCTAAGCACACAGTAGTACTTATGTTCAGAGAAGAAACACAAGGTCTTCCAGGTAACCTTTTCTCTCACGTCTCCTTACTCCACATTTTCCAGGTCTGCATGACTCCTCCTGTCCTTCCCCTCGGCACCCACCCATCTCCCTCCAAACTATGTTCTTGCCATTCAGTGCTGCCCCACAGCAGGAGAGCCATAAGCAGCCTCTTAAATGTAGATTTTAGCATCAAGATGATGGTTGAAGATTGCCCTCATTCTCAGCCCAGGAAATATACCACCACAGTGGCAAACAAGTGCGGATCCTGCATAAAAGCACTATCTACACACGGGCAAGACCAAAGCATGCAAGCAGAGGAGAACACATTCCACTCAGACCAAGTTCCTGCACCAAAGGCCAAAGCATCCCAGGCTATACCACGACAAGTTGTCTTGAATCTCACCTACTGTCCTAGTTAAAGGTGAAGTGAGCCTCTCTCCCTTTCTGAGACAGGCATGTCAAGTACTTCTGAGACAAAACTGCTAGCAAACCTTATTGCTGGAGGAGCTCTGAACTGATGCCACACCTGCAGTTTCATGTGCCATAGTCAAAAACGACTTAGAACATGGTCTTCCAGGTATGCTAACTTAACACCCAAGGTGGGCTCCCTCTACAGCCATAAATATGGAACTGTTCCCCTTCCATTTGGCTGATGGATGTATTTCTAATTTTCCCTTTCAAAGTGCTTAAATGCCAAAGTGCTAAATGACAGGATCTTCTTTGAGTTTTTAAGCTTATTACAGTTTGCCATTGACCTCGTTAGCAACAAGCAGTCCATTTTTGGTTGGACTACTGCTTTTATAAAAGCCAATAAGTTTCCACATGTTCCTGTGAAATTTGAGACACATTTCCATACCACTCAACCACAAGCCTTCATTACACAAACAAGAGTTCTGGGGTTTGCTGGAGGAACCAGCCACTGTCCCAAGACTTGCTGCTTTCTACCATGAAACTGCCATAGTAAGTTTTCAGTTCAGTGCTTTCATCTCCTGGACCAAGTGCTCCGGACCAGTTTCCTATGTATTTAAATACTACTAGGTAGGACCTTACCAAGGCTAAAGGCTTCTCTACAGTCTCCCTCATCATAAAGCTTAGTTTATAGGCCATGAGAGACCAGCTACTTTCATTCCAAACACAGCTCAACTCAGCTGCAGTTACTCAAAAGTCGAGAGGGATTTGGTTAGCCTCTGTCGTAAGCTTTAGCAACCATGAAAGAAGAGACTGACAAACTGGTACTCTACAAAACCATTAAACTCACTGCAGCAGATAAGCAAGCCAGGGTAGGACACATGAACTCAGAATCTTAGGAGCTCTGGCTCTTAATAAAGTCTGTAGGATCCTTAAGAATTAAAAAGAAAAAAAATAAAAAAAAAATACCCCCACACTCCACTACGTATTAAGCTCAATGCTGAACATAAAATACAGCATTATTGACTAGGTTTATAGCGAGCAGAGAGATGCTTACTGTTACAATTTTAACCCTAGCCGAGAGCACTTTTCTATTACAAGCTTAGTTTTGACCCCAAAAGCTCACGAAATGGAGGAAAAGCCTCCTAGGAAGGTTAACTGCACACTTGCAAAGTCTGAAGTGACAGATATTAAAGTTTTTCTAATGTCACATTTCTCCTTAACCTGTGACTTGGCTTCATGGCTCTTAATTGGACAGAGATCACCTTTAATGAGATTGGGTGTTTTTGGTTACTCTAAAGGCTTTTTCTGGAGTGGCATGCTGAAGCCACCATCTCCTAGACTTTACAACATCCAAAGGCTAGCATTGGAAGGACTGAACTTTACATGGTCAGCTATAGGCTCAGAGAGCACTAAGCACACCACTGAGAAGCAAATCTGTTCTGAAGTTGGAGAAATCGAGTTCATTTTAGGTTGGGGAAGGAACAGTTTAGTAACCACAACTCACTGTTAAAAAGATCCCGATGTAAGGCCTATCAAATGGGTGGAGATCCCCACCCATCAACTGCATTCACCACCCAACAGACCTAGTATAGCAGACAGCTAAGGCTCCTCTACCAGAGACCAGAAGGAATAAGGGGCTCTAAAGGGGAATRAAAGAACAAGGCGCCAGCAGGATCCAAGGTCAGAAGCGATCAGAAACAAAGCATTTGAGAAGCTGCCTCATGCAGCATGTGGGGGACATGGAAGAAGGGAGTATGTTTTCATATCACAGAAGTCAAAGCAGTTGAGAATTTTGTGACTAGTCTGTACGCAGACTGCCTGAGGAGCCTATAAGATGCAGTGTCCACTAAACCAGAACATTTCTGTTAAAGCTTTCCAGCCAGCCAGCTGTGGAGCACTTGGGCAAGCAAGTTAGTTACCTCTCTCCCTGTCCAAGGTACAGGCTAGCCTCCTTCGCCCCCCAACAGGCCAAAATCTCACTGATTCAAGCTAGAATCAATTTACCCAAAAAGAGGAAGTTTGAGAGGAAAAAAGATTGGAGGGACACAACTTCAAAAGCTATCTACAGCAATAAGTAGCTAACCAGTTTTACCAGAGAAACAGTTCATCTTTCATGTGTAGGAGATATACAAAGTAAAGCAACGCTTTGTTTTACGCACTAGTCCCCAGCCCAACTGCATTTCAGTCTGATACAGAAAAGGGTCAAAGGAAAACAAGCAGCTATCGCTGTTGCAGTGCCTGAACCCTGCATCTCCAGGAAAGCAGTATTTCAAGGTACCTGTGAAGTAGTCAGGCCTGTGGGATAAGCAGTACCCCTGACAGGTACAGCCCATCCTCAAGCTCTTCTTTTAATCCATCACTAGTGGCTGAGGAATGGGAGCAGAGCTGGTGTTTTTGCTAGTGAGTCGGTAAGCACTGGAGTTCAGCAACTGATGCTAAGAGGTATGTAAGCAAAGAGGTACATAAGCAAAGCTGCAGACAACAGGCAGTACAATCTTCCTGTTTCAATTAATCCAGGTTTTGCCTGTGCCCAAGCTTAAGCTATTTAAGCTAAAGCTGTAGTTACAAACCTAAGGGATCAGGTGCTATAGGAAGATCTCTAGTGTAAATCATGATATTACTGCACCATGTATCAGCTCAATGATATTTCTACAGCCAGCTACTTCGGGGCAGAAGACGATTTCCAACAAAGCAGTGAAGCATCTACCACTATAAAAATTCACTTTGGAATTTAACCAAGCAGGAAGGAGGGAGACAGGAATATTTCTACCCCAAGCCCACTCACCTGTTATTATTATGGAACTTGAGACTCAAACTATTCCTCCTCATGAAGCAACTACCTAGATACAAGCTTCCCACGTCTTCTGAATCCTATTCAGAGTAGGTCAGAATTATGTGTGGCATAATGAATATATTTATCTACCTTTATACACAACAGGTGGAAACAAATACTACCTAGATGTTACTGAACAAAGCCAGCATGCACTGAGGTAGCTGTGCAGCTAGAAACCTTGGTAATGCTTAGCAGTTTCCTTTTGCTTAACTCAGAACTGACAGCTCAAAGTGAAAGGGCACTCTAGGGCAAAAACATGCAGGATATCTTAAAATTTTTCTGTGAAAGAGTCAGAAGTCAGATTTCACACCAGAAGGTCTGTGTTGCAACAGCAAAACTGTAAGTTTGCTTTGTAGAGGAACTCTCCCTTCCCTCAAAAAAGCATTGATGAAAGCAGCTCCTTTTTCAGAACCAGCATCATGCAGAAAATACCAGATTAGCAATTCCAGGAGCACAACATAGTTTAAGGGAGCTAGAAAATGAACAGCCATAACTTTGTTCTTACACACCCCATCATGGGACCCAAGACCACCTCAGGATAGAAACTGAGACAGAGTGAACAGATTACCAGTCAGACAGCAGTCACTGCTTAGTCCCCATTAGCGGTGTCAGCAGGGAGAACAGCTCCAGACTATCCCTTTACAGGAACTAATCCACACAAACAACTCGGACATTTGAAACATACTGGGTATATGCCAGCAAAGCCCCATCCCCATACTAAAGGCAGCAAGTTTAGTATTTACTATCAGCTCACTAGAGGCTCTCATGTTTTGATTTGGTATTCAGTTAGCTCTTTATGCAAAGATCAATAATCTGAGCATGTTGATATACAAGAAGTACTTGCTTTCCTTTATGTGCAAGTCTGACTATAAAGTCTCTTTTGCAATAGAAAAGAGCCTTGAATTTTCCATTAAAAAAAAAAGAGAGGTGGACAGACACCAGCCTGTTGTGTATCTGCATTCAGAGACCAAGATGAAACATCTCCCATTGTGGCAGGAGCTGAATAGCTACCTCCTTTGCATTTAGTTTCCTTAATTGTAAAGGGCCAATGATTAGATTGCAGGGCAGCAACAGAAGCTGGGATTAGGCTCCTCAACCACTCACATAGCAGTAGCCTCCAGAACTCCCTATTCATGCTAGAAGTGGAAGACTTTTCACATCCCCACATCTACTGCCAACTCCCTACCTTGCTGCTCACAACATTCTCAAGCCCTGGCAGAAGGTTAGTCTTTCTACCACCATCACTGTGGTAGAAACACATTAACACCACCCAGGCACTGCTGTGCCAGGTCTTTGACTAATCACTTAGCCAAAGCCTGGACATCTGCCACTGGTGAGGCTCTAGGACATTCATTTCAGTATCAGCCCTGTCAGGAACCAACATCACTACCTCCACAAGGAAATCTTGTGTGCTAGGCAGTAGAAAACAGTTTAATTCTTATTACAGCAAGTGTGATATATGGACAGTATAAAGAGATGGTGTCCACTGAACCTATTAGAAATAGCAATTGTTTAACAGCTAGCTTCAGACACTTTTTCCCCTCCCTGTATTTCCTCTTACAACTCCACCTACAACCCAATTTAGCTGAAGTAAACACTGCCTCATTTACATTAGCAACTTAGAAACTTAGTTCTGCAGCAGCATTTGCTTTCTCCCTCTGCGAAGTGTTTACTATGGGGGAAAAAAACAACAAAACAAAACTTCTGTTTAGACAGGTGTTGTGTGGAACACACTGCAAGAAGGGGAACACACAGCTGTTCGAGAACATGACACAAAGGAGTGAAATCAATTACTAAGACATGAGGAGTTCCCATACTGGAAACATGATCGGATGCTTCTCAAAGAGAGACAAGTTGCCGAAGCCCAAGCCTGCCACCACAATGTCAGTTTGCAGCAAAAGCTGCAGATAGTCTAGAGCTGACTGAAAAAAAATCATGTGCAGATTAAAAATACTACTGACTTCAATAGTACCACTTCTTAGCACCTGGTGCTTTGCTTGGATAATGTCAGAAACCAGATATTGAAAAATAATCATGGGAAGCATCCACGTGAAGAACACCCCCTCCAAAAAAACAGTTCACCTTCTGATGAACTTGGGGGTATGTCACCTCAGCTTCATTGGCATATGCTCGCATGAACTAACTGTGGTGTAGTTCCATGTTGCACACATGGATTCTGGACAAAATCCAGCTCTCACTTCTATCAATCAAAAACCATCAGATTTGAGACCACACAGGGCTAAAATATGTAGGAGCTACTATGTAGTAATACACAGACAGCTGAGAACAACACTGCAACTCAGAACTTTCCTGAAAGCCTTTCTGCTTTTTCCATTATGAAAGGATGCTCTTTTAGTAAAGCCTAAGATCTCACTCTATTCCCTTCATTTCAGACTGGGCTGCTAAGACCAATATAATATCTAGTGTTGAATCATTCAGCTGAGTATAAGAGAAAGCAGTAGTTTGTGGTTAAACATCTAAAAAAATTTTAAATTAGGTTTGCTGGCTCCAAATGAAATAACTGACTTCTATGGGTGGGTCAGCCCTTAAATTTCTCTCTTCATTAAGATCAGGACTATGTAGAGCTGGCCCCAGAACGCTCAGCACTACTGAACCACACCCACATCTGACATATCTGGTCTGGCAGTTCCTTCATCTTGTCATTAATCCAAGATTCGTTTTACTTTTCTTTAAGCTATGAACTTACTGTTCAGATTTTCCTCCAAGTAGCAAATCCATGGCCTTCAGGATTACAGCAGAGAAACATAGTGGAGCCTGTCAAAGTTCTAACCACTGCAATTGATAATRTCTGTCTTCAGCTGCTCCAACTCTGGGCTGCACATGGCTCCCTGCTTCTGTCTGGACCAAAGTAGGAGGCAATTTGCCTAGCCAGTGAATGCAGAGGAAGGCTGAAGCACCAGATGAAGACAGCCCAATACAGTACAGTACATAACTTCTCTTAAGATTTCCCTCAGGGCCTGATAGGACTATAGAATATCACCTGCACTTAAGGGCTGCAGCAACATTTGAAACCCAGCTAAGCCTTTTCTGTTTTAGAGACCAACTGCTCTTTGAAATCAATTACACAATGCTTGCAAGTAAGCCAACCAAAGATAGCTTACTAGCTCCCTCACAAGACTTATGAATTATGACTGTGACATCTACTGCTTTCCAATTATTATTATGAGCTATAGCACAAATTCGGTTCATTAGAGGTAAGAATAGCTCTTAACACATTCTTGGAGATAAAAAGATGAAGTAGTTTTTTAAAAAAAATGTATAATTTCTTGCTATGCTGAGTTCTCTTGAAGTTATTATACACACAGTCACTTAATCTTTGAAGTCCTTTAGAAATTGTTTGCTGTTGCCTTAATAGAATCATAACATCTGTATCAACTTCAGATCTTCTGCAGCTCTATCACTTACCTGATCAAAGAGTTGCTTCCCTGTAGTGTTGGGCTGGATGGCAAACTCCAGCTCAGCATCCATGGTGGTAACACGCACACTGATCTGGAAGACAGAAAATGCATCATTACAACACATGCTCTAAGTGACGCTACCCAATAATGAAAACCAACATCTGCCTACAGCCAGGGACCAGCTCCCAAGCCTCCAGGAACTTCACTGGCAGGGCAGATGACTAACTGCTGGCAGCATGGTGTTCCCAGTTTCCCTGTAGAATGTAACTTTCCTGCTTTGCAGTGTAAGAGTTTATCCTCTCTGTTCCTACTAATTCCCATCTATATACTGACACATGTGAGAGCCATTTACAGCTTACGAAGTTGGTTTTATAATGTCTTTAACAAAAGCAGAAGTGTTCCAAACCTCAGTACACACAACCAGACATCCAACCCTTCCATTTGAAGGATGAATGGCAAGGAAGTCCCCGGAAGCATTAACAACTCAACCTGCTACAGAAGACTAGTCAATGCTAACAATACTGTTCCAGTCTCCATGGTATTTGGAGAAATTATAAGGCACAATCCCCGATATGCTCCAAGGGCTGTGGGTACGAAGCAGACAGAACGCAAGGATTACCTCATGTGCTAAGGCAAAARAGATGCATGCTGAACTAATGTACACGTTACTACGTGTAGACACTTCACAAAGCAGTAGAAGTATCTCTATATAGTTGCCTACTGCTTTCCAATTCTTTCAGGGAGGTGAAAGACCTCTAAACCCCGCAGAAACAGTTTAGGTATAATTTAATATTGCAGTCAAGTTTTCATGACAGTATTAGCCTTAGACGTAAGAAGTAAGATCACGAATGGTCTTCCAGAAGAAACATTATATGACGCGCTCTATCTTGACAGGAAAGTCTCACCATCACATTTTCACATGTGAAATGAAAGGGGCAAGGGATTGCAGCAAGGGAGTTTGCAGTTTCATCCCACAGAAGCAGGAAGACATCGTACATCTTTCACCAATAGTTCTCATGAAGCAAGTTAAACAGCAGAGGCATTTCGCCTCAGAGATTAGTGCAAAACATAGCCAATTCCATTCACAACTCCTGATCATTACTGGAAAACACTGTGTAGATTCTTAGGGGTAGATAGGAATACTCCTGCCTGAACGCAGATGCCTTAACTTTCGACCAGGCAAAGTAAGGCCTGCAGGTACACCAAGCTGTGAGAGAATTCATTTCTATTTGCATACCTATCAACTGAAAGAGGTAAAGATATTTCACAATTTATGAACACAAGCTGCAGATATTTTAGGGCAAACTGTTTTAATGCTTTTCCATCAAAGCAAAGTTCAAAACTTGAAGTTGTACAGACAAGATATTCACAGTGCACCAAACCCCAGCATACAGGCCTTGCATTCACAGTTCTCTTTCTTGCCAACAGCCATTTACCCCACATCAACAAATCCTAATTTATTTGCTCTTCAGTGCAATCAATCCTCTTAGCACACTCCACCAGCCTTCCAGGGGTGGGGGGAATTATGCTGTGAACAGTTTTAGTAAGAATAACTCCAACTCCCATTTAGACTATAAGCTTACCACATGACACTAGAGACCAAAAAAGCTAGAGTAAGCAGAGAAATATTCAAGGAACCACCCACTACTGATATGATCGCACCCAGTTCAGATCGCTGTATTTCTACCAAGTATATGGACAGATTTCACATCTTGTTTACTAATAAAGCAGCAGCAGCCCGCAAGAGAGCTACAACTAGGTTTTTTTCCCCATAAGCAAGAAGCGTTCTGCTATTTAAGTCTAAGTCAAGTGCCAAAAAAGACCACTACATCCAAATACATGTTGAAGTTTCCCAAAAAGCCTACTTGAGCCTAGGCACACCACTATTTTGTACTTGATTTCCCCTTGTGATGAACCTAAAGGTCTTCTTGTTTTAAGTTTCGCTAAAAATTTAAGCATGTTCTGGAAGAGGTTAAAAGTAGGCTTAGCACAGCAAAGCTGAAGTCAAGAAGAGTTGCGGTTCTAATTGTTGCACGCATAAGGAATGCTATTTAGACATCATTGGAGCAAAGATATCATGAACAAGCAGACCAGGAGTAAGCTGGTTTTAAACCCTCTGAACCTTCTCACACAACAAAGTCAAAATGAGGAAAAACCATCCCATAGAAGTAGCAAGGAAAGAGCAAATGACCTAAATTCATAAGCAATCAAGCTTTGTTTAAAGTTAGCAGCTTTCAATAGCATGCAATTGCCTTAAGTTCTCTTGCTATACCTTCCCAAAATTATTCTCCTCAGACCCTAGATATTGACAATTGGCTAATTTCACAGTACTTTGGTGAACCAGCAATCCAGTTACTTGCTAGAAGGGCTGAACGCTCCCAGAAACAGCTTTGCTACTTATACTTGGAAGCAGTCTCTTCTACCAGAAAGTGCTGGCTTGGAAGCCTGACTTGCCCAGCACACCCACCACTGAGGGCATAAGCCACGTCTAAGTATAAAAGGGGTTACATTAAATGAGCCATTAAGCAACAGGTTCCTTTTTGGTTGTTTTAAAGTCTTTCCTTTTCACCTAAAACACTAACGACCCAGCTATCATAAAAGACAAATAGTCTTTTTGCTCCACTGTTTATGGATAAAACACAGTAGGTACTTCAGCGTTCAATCACCTATGCAGATGATATCAAATAARAGTATCTGAGCACAGAGGAAGCACCAGAAAACAGAACTGAAACATTTGTGGCAGCTCTTTGCAACCCGTGCCCAAATAGCTTTTAAGTTATTCAGAGCAAACCAGACCTTAAAATTTAAAATAAAGCTGCTTCGGTAAGTATCCTCATAATTAATGCAGAATACTTATTTGTAAGACTCACATCTTTGTTAGCACAGTAAAGTAAGGTCCCATGCTGGAACCAGCAAAAAATTCCTTCATTGTCACTCACTTAAACGCACTTAGCTTATCTAACCAGTTATCATCCTTCAATTAGTACATTCAGGAGGAAGAGAGATACTTTTCTTCCCCTTAGTAGAAGCCCCCTGTGCTCAAGATGARTAGCAACCTAAGGTTTAGGAGCAGCAAAGTCTTGAATGGGGTCTGCACTTGCATCTTCAGCCTATGCTATTTTAGAAGACAGCGTGAGCTAAGATACCACAGGAAACAGGCTTGTGCTTTAGAGAACCACACCCCGGTAATGCTAGCTTCCCTGATCTGAACAAAGTTTTAACACATTCAATAGCATACTGCTCTTAACTGTCAGCAGACTCAGCTGCGGAAAGCATGTCCTGGGCTGCGCCAGTGACATTTTAATCACTAGTTTCACAGTAATTTAGTACTTGGCCAAGAAGTTAGTTTGCTGTGAAACTGAGCTTTGTTAAGCCCCATTAGTGTGGAAACAACACACAGAGACTTTTTTCCCATATGCTACCAAGTTTGAGACAGTTGTTGTGAACCTGAAAAACAAAGTCAGGTTTCTACTATTTCAGGTGGTGGGAGGTACTGCTCTCCATTCCCAGTTAGCAGATAAGAGGCCTGACAATACTTCAGAGCAGATGTAGCTTTACCAAGTGTTCTGTTTCATTTCAAGAGCCTGCATATTGGGACAGAAATACAAATCAGTTCTCCTAGTACGTAAAAAGGCTGAAAAACCAAGCAMCAAGGGAGCTTCGTTCTGAAGGATACCCAGGGGCCACCTCACTATCGGCACTGATCTTAATGTGCTCTGCCTGCAGCTCAGCCAAACTACAAGAAGAGATCTACAGACTGCTATGATCTCTACCTGACAAGTAAGTGCCAGGCACTGCATGTTTACCTTCCTCCTCCTCATTCATTTGAAGTCTTTTAGTAAAAGCACTTATTGAGGCATTCACAGCCAAGTACTGCCAGTACACAAGGCTTACACAACAGAAGTGCTATATCAGAAGAAAGCCAGCATGATCCAGTCCTATTATAATTTAGACTCTTGTTTGCCTTGTCCTTTGAGAACTACCCTGCCAAAGCACTTTGAAACCATTTATCTAGTTTACCATCAATGCTTATTCTAAGAAAAGCCTCGAGATTCATTAGCATTAAGCTTCTATACTTCATATTTCTAAACCATCTAATGAGGTTTTCCTAGGTTTGAGGGCTGGCATAACCATCAGCATGCTTGCCATTTGGGTTGCAAAAAGAATAAAATGCTCCTCAATAAGATAAGCAACTTGGACTGCTGAGCATATACAAATCTAGCTCTGTCAGTCCAGACAGGCAAGGTGCACACTGCTGAGATGCAAGGAATAGCCRTAAATACAGTAAGAAAAAGACATTGCCCACCAGCGATCAGATCACAAGGTGTGGCAGCACTCATCCTCAAGCACACTACACCCCTTTTCCAAAATTTATTGTTAGTAAACTTTCGTCTTAAGCTTTCAACACTCAGGAGGTGTTTTTAGAGGACTTACTGGATTTCATCATCAACAGATTTACCAAAAATACTATCCTAATCCAGTAATTTATACTAAAATTCTATTTAAAGCAACTCATTGAATTTTTTCATCATAGCATTCATTTATAATGCACTCACTGCTGCATACAAGTGTCTGCAACCCTCTAAATTCTGCTTAGATCTTAAACTAGCAGAAGTTTTAGCCTAGTACATGGCCTCTAAATAGCCTTCTTTTGTCTTTCCATCATCATTTAATATAACATTTTGCATACAAATAGCTAGCAACATTCTATGAAAAGCTTCCAGAGGAGGCCATCTTGCACATTACAAGAAAATTCAAGTACCACATTTCAACAGGCAAATTTACACTCACCAAGCTAAAAAATACTCCAGAAGAAAGCCCATATTTAACTGATTAATTTCATAACAGCTACAGGAAAGTGCTAGAAACCTAGCAACTCTTCCTCTTCTCTATTTGAGGAATTACCATTGTTCTACCAGTCTAAGCACAGCTAAAGATTGCCACTACCAGAGCATATTAAAGAGCTTCCTGCTGCCAAGGACAGCATTGTGGCGAGGGCGAGACCTCCTGCACAGACAGAACTTCTTGCATGGAAGAGACACTGTTCCAGCCCCCAGAGCAGCTGCAGCCAAAGAAAGCTCCTTTTGATAGGCAAAAGCTTTCACAAGCTACAGGACACCACCACCCTCCTCCCATGGTGTTTAGCGGACTACAGGCACACTTAATAGACAGTGGTACCAGACACCTATCCACAACATCTTTTCAGAAGTTTTAACGTTGCCCATATACCTTCAAGCCTCACTTTCTGCCCCACTGAGATTCCCAGTAAGTTTTACTAGCAGCGATGATTATCAGTTATCTTCCAGGTCTCTGAGTGAGCCCTCCTAAAAACCTGCTATAACTACTTCCTAGGATGAAAATTTGTAGCTGCATATGGCAGGACAAACAGGAAAGACTGATACCATCACACTAAGCAACGGATGTATTACTTGTATTAATGCCCCAGCACGCTGAGCAGTGCAGGAGGTAGAACAGASAATTCTGTTTGTCATAAGTTGAGACAGGAACAGAGTACTAGGAAATTCACGTCAGAATAATAGGTAGAGTCAGCACAACAGAGTATCAACCTCTACAAAACCCTGACCCTGAGCTAAAGCTTCTTTCCTCCCTGGATTTCCTGAATGCATGGAAGCTGTTATACCCTGCTGCTCTGTAGGCTTCAAGCTTCAGATATTCACACTTCCCAGGTTCAAGCCACCAAGTGGACTATTTCTGGAGAAAATGGCATAGGGGAAACTCATACTTTATTGCTCATTTGATTGTTAGAGAACAGAAGTTCAGTTAAAAAGAAATTCCAGGCCCTCTATGCTATAGGGCACCAGTTCACCCTGCAGTTACTGCAGATACTAGACCAACACCATGCATCAGTTCCAACAGCTCTGACCAGAGACGCACATCAAATCCAGCTGGAGCTGCATGAACTCTGAACTCAAGATCTCATAAGGCAGCCTAATAACCTAAAAACCTTCCCAGTTTTGGCTTTCAGCAAGATTAGCAACAGTATAGTAAGTATAATGAGAATTGTTCCCCTGTCCCTTAAAACACACAAGTGTTTTCTGGAGGACAAATGCTCCCCGGGGCAGTACTTCACTTCGCACGGCGCTGGCCAGCCAACACGGGCCCCACTGCGAGGACAGGAGTCACGCACCGACCCGCGGAGCGTACCAGGGCATCATGCTTTGCACGGCCTCGGAAGAGCATCGGAGATAATGCCTCCACCTGCAGCACCAGCAATACTCACAGACATCTGGCTCCTTCCCGAGTGCCAGCACTCTGCCGAAACAGCCCTGGGTCCTCTGTGTCAGGGTGAGGCTGGAATCGGGTCATGTGGAAGTGCTTGCAATTTCTAAAGGGATTACACTTAATTAAACCAAGCCCACTTCCAGCAGTCTTAAAGGGCCTTTTCATACCCCTAAGCTCATCAGGGAACAGAACAGCAGCGGCCCACCCTGGGCACCAGCCCTGGCCCCGCCGCACTGCAGCCCCCAGAGAGAGCATTAACCCTCCCAGCAGTTCCCTGGGGCTGCCCAGCCCTCCCCACCGCCCTCCTCCCCGCTCAACCTGGGACCCGCACCCCTCCCTTGGCTGGAGCCACAGGGGGCCCATGGGGCCAAGGAAGGCGTCCCATTCCACCCCACTACGACAATTTGAATAAAGTCACCATAATATAGTGGAGGAGGAAGCTTGCCCACCTTTGATGAACTCAGGACCAGTGAGCCAGAAGTACCAGTTATGTGCTATAGAGTTCGTGTTACAACATCACCCTTACAGGCACTGACTGTGTCTTGGCTTTATTTTGGTACTTAACTACAGCCTGCAGCAGGAACTCACCCTTTAAATAATCCCTAGGGATTTTAGTGCAGAGTCTGAAGACAAAGAGCTGATGTTACAGAAAAATTGAGCTTCTTCGCATATACATCTTTTAGTCATCCAAGACTAAAAAATGGACACAAGTAATGATCATTATCTGAAAACATGTCACCAGATATCTAAGGCACCCTCATGATTGTTGTAAGAGGGGAAAAAAAAAAATTGCACTTTCCCCACCCATCCCCTGTTCTCTTTGCACATTTGACAGTGCAGCATCTAAGCTCGTTTTGCAGAAGTAGTTGTCAGTTATTCAGTTGGGGCTATTTTTAATGTTGTTTCCGACAAAGCCAGTCAGATACGGAGTTGACTGTACCTTTCAGCAGTACACTGGTTATAAACAATCCCAACTGTTTGCACCTGCTGTATGTTAAGACATAACTCAGGACAGTCAGCTATAGATTGTGGATCAAGTTTCTGAAGGTACCAAGATGCCTAAGGATCTTGCAGCTTACTGTCTTTCTTATGCGTTGTTACTTTATGCACCCAACCACCATTTAAAACTAGCTCAATATTACAAGCTTCAGACTACTTTACATGAACAAGACACACATGGCTGTCATTAAAGCACAAAAAATGCCAACTGTAACAGTCAGACTCAGCAAGAAATGGCAGGTTTACATCAAGCTTACAGTAAAATTTCATCCATTGTTATGCTGAATTCCACAGCTCAGTGTCATCTAGTGAGGGAAATTTCAGTTTGTACCTATAATAAAACTAAATTAAAAGCCACCTGCAGAGGGAGGACAGGCTTCTCTGTAAGCAGCCAGAAACAAAAGGAACAAGGGACTGGATACTGCCATCTCAGTTAATGGGCTCATCCGCTGTTTGAGTTCAGCTTGGCAGAGACATCAAGAACTGTAGGAGCACAGAAAGAAGCTCCACTTATYAGCCTCAGTAACAAGTATTTTTTCTGGCCTGTTCCCTTATCCCCACCACCACGCCCCTTGCAGACGGATGGAGGAGATCATACCTCTAGTGTGCTACGAAACACACATCACTGGGCTCTAGACCAAAAACATGAGGAACTGGCAGCATCCTCCAGTTCCCACTGGAAAGTGCATATTGCTGCCGACTGACCTAGAGATCACAAATGTGATCTGAGTCCTCAAGGGAGAGTCCACAACCACTGGATTTATGTGCAAAGCCCTGTAGCCACATATGCAATATATACTGCTCTACCCTAAGTATACTACACATATTAATAAGTTCACTTAAAAAAAAAAAAAAAAAAA
>JASVER010000011.1:159305-178286 GCA_030449065.1 Oceanodroma leucorhoa | reverse complement strand
GCGGCGGAGGGAGCGCCCGCGCCGCAGCAGGCCAGCCGGGCCGGGCCGGGCCCCGCGCCGCAGCAGGCCAGCCGGGCCGGGCCCCGCGCCGCAGCAGGCCAGCCGGGCCGGGCCCCGCGCCGCAGCAGGCCAGCCGGGCCGGGCCGGGCCCCGCGCCGCGAGCGTGCAGCCGCACTCGCCCGACTTCAGCGGAGACACCGAGGGCGTGCTGCCAGCGCAGAAAGCGCTCTGCCCACAGCTTCCAGCAAAACTCACCTTTATAGGACTGATGTACTAACACGGGGCAGGGGGTGAAGCTGGTTACAGCACACTGGTCATTAGAAAGCTACGCTGCAGGTGACCCACTCTTCTAGCATTTGGTGACTAACTTGAAGTTTTTAGAAGTACCTCTGCCCCATGCGGAGCTTGGAAGAGCAGAGAATTTCTGCTTTATCTAACAAAGGGGTTCAAAATAAGCTGATCCTGTATCCGCTCCAACAGCATTTTCTGTACAAGTTTTCTGACAGGGTTTACAGTAGGCATTGTATCCAGTGGTTGAAAGAGCCATTCTTGAAGGGGGTAAGGAGAGGAGATTGACTGAGGTGGCTCTAAAAATCTGGTACAAAATGTAACGCTAAAGCAGTCAGTGTCAAAAAGTAAGCCAAGTGATTTATCCTAATATAAGCCCTGTCACACTGTAGTGTCAGAGCCCCAAATATGTATTTGTTTGGCTGTTAACACAAGAGACTATTTTGAGATGAATTTGGACTGTTCATCTCCCAGTGATAAGGAAAATAAAATTCTTCCATACAGCCAGTGGCAAACAGGAAAGCTCCCATCCAAAAAAAAAAAAAAAAAAAAAAAAAAATCAGTTAATCAGTTTCCTTGAAGACACTTGCTGCCATTGAAAAAGGTAATGCCTACAGAGCAGAGCAACACAGCAGTGTTTTGTTGCTTTTCTGGTTCTCAAGACCAAGTGTGAGAAGCCACAACTCCCTTCGCGTTGAAGTCCCCCTTCACAGCTGATGACCACCTGGTGTTCCGAGGGGCTGGAGTACAGGGTAAGCAAGCAGGGCCTGAGGGGACCCTCCTTCCAGGACACGTCCATCAGTCCAGAGATCAGTTACTCATCGCTAGTCAGGGAGTCTACTTCAGGCATCCTTATATAAACTAGGGCTTCTTTTTTTCCTCAAGGGGTGGAGAATCAGATTTATTACCCCCAAGGACAGCCTCCCTAAAAAATGAGGTCTCCTTCAAACCACATTCACAGAGCTCACAAGAGGGCTTCAAAGCAGCCTGTTCCTTATGCAAAGGGGCTGACGTTTGCAGTTGCCTTACTTTAGAGGCCTTCACCCACCCACCCACCCCCAACTTTTCAGTTTTCTCATAATCAATGTTTCAAAGGTCCAGAGCAGTCCTCTTCGGTTAGTACTAGCAAGCACACACTAGTAATGCAAGAATGCCACGCAAAGCCGGGGCTATGCCAATGCTTCTTAATAGGTTGGAGAACTCAGCATTTTAGAACTCTGGAGGCATCATTCACCCAATTTAATTAGTGATCTGATTTGGGCAGGCAACTTTTTCAGGAATAAAAGTTCTACTTTCTTTATAAAGAAGATTACTACAAAGTTATTCATTGAAAACAATTACCAAAAAAAAAAGCAGGGAATTCCCCTACCCCCTCATAKCATGGCTTCCGAAATCATTAATGACATGTTTCCAAGTTAAAGCTACTTCAATATAATTCCTTCCTGTTCAACCAAGCAGATAGTAAGTAGTCACATCTTACCAGTGGTATTTCAACACCATGGCTGCTAGCAGCTTGCCACCCTGTCCAGAGGGCAAACAAGTTTCAGTTTGACAAAAGGAGTTGCAAGATGAGAGTACTAAGCCAGTAAAAGAAGCCATGGGTGGATCCCCACATTTACAGTCAAGTCCAGATACTCATACACCACTTATTACACAACTTACTCACAACCTTGTGCAATGGATCAATTCCTCTATTTTTACCATTTCCTTTCTCATAAATAGATTCCTCATGCACCACCCTGTGCTTTCCTGTAGCTTTTCCAAGCCATTAACATTGCCGTTTGCTATTTCTTTAGAGCTAGTTTGAAGAGGCCCTTAGAATAACTATTTTTGTACCTGTTGTTTGAGCTACTTAGAGACAACATCCTTCAGTAGTCAAAACCCAGAAGGAGATTAAAAAAAGTCATGGGGAAAAACCCTGACCACTTTTCCACAATATCTGGATCAGGAGGTAAAACTCAATGCAAAATCTAGCCATATGCAGTTGCTATCATTCAACTGCTACACTTCAGGTAACTTCAGGGTTTTTTATTTTGTAAACACCCATTTGTTTGTTTTGTGCCTCTGGAGAAATAGTATATGCCTAGTATGGCCTCTGCACCCTAATAGTAGGGTTAGTAGTTGTACTTCACATTTCTGAGCTTAACCACATCCCTAGCTAAAGCTCTTCAACTTAAAGGCCGTCAGTGGGGCAGTGGGTGTGTTTGAAACGCCAGCAGCGGTACAGGTGACATTCCTCGCAGCTATTGTGTGCCCATCCCAGACAATCCTATTCACAGGTTACAAACAAGTCTTTTGTGCCCCCCACAGTCTCCCCAAATTGTACACCACACACTAGTGTTATGATCCTGGCTGCTCCTGCAGTAACTTAACCAGCAAAACAGTTCCAACGCTCCCCACCACCACTGGGAGCACTTCAGATTTTCTGAGAAGACTCTTAGAAGGCAGCTTTGCCCCCATCCCAAAACTTGCCTTAGTCTAGTTCTTCCCTCCCAAGCTTCATTCCAAAGGCAGGGCATTTCCCAGTATCGTTTAACAGCTGCAAAGACCCAGTTCAAGGGGTTAAGCAGACAAGCCTAGCAGCCAAGACGCATTTCCAGACAGCCAATGAGCTTTCCAAACCTACCATCCCGTGGACGTCTGCCAAAATTACAAGCAGCTATTTTGCTGGAAGGGGCTCAAAACAAGATCAAGATAGGTTGCTAACAAGACAGGTGTGAGCTGCATAGAGGCACCACATGTACAGTAAGTACTTGAGGTTCATGAGCTAATAGACTAGATACTCATTCCCTATGTAAAGGTCTCCAAATTCACCTGCGGTTAAGAATTGTTTTAGAGGTAACTTGGAATTGAGGGCAAATAAAAAAAGCTATGCTCAGACGCCGTGCTTATCATTCAAGAGACTTTCCACAGGGAAGACAGAATGAAGATAACTGCTGTGACTGAGCTCTTCCTTCCAAAGGATTCTCATGTTTGGATGAGCAAGTCGGAAGCGTGCTTATCTGTTTCACATGCTTCTCTGTTCTTCAGCCAGGAGACACCTAGCATTCAGCCCGCTGCTAAGGAGAGCGGCAGCGGAACAGAGGGCTGCCTGTCCCAGACGTCCAACGCGCTGCCTGGGTGTGGTGCATCGAGCTCTTGGCCAGCTCGCACCGACTGTCTGAACAATAGCCAGACTTCTAGGAGCTAGAACACAGCCTTACTGTGCGATCTGACTGCCCAGACTATGAGCCATCCCTCCAAATATAACTGCAGGCACAGTCAAGTGTGAGGTAAAGCTGTTTCATCATCCTGTGATTTTCAGTTTTATCATTTCCAGTGTGCTAGACAAATCCTGCAACTTCCTTTCAGTACAGGGTCTCATTTAGGCTGGCTGCCTTTTCATATCTATTTAGGTCACGGTTCCCTAAAATGCAGGATTTCCCTGAAACGGCTCAGTTCTACACTTTTTTAATATTCAGTTTCCCCACCCACATTGGCTTCCCTCGCCACCAACCTATTTTAGGTTTTAAATAGCTCTGTTGGGACTGTACATAGTTTATAAATGACCAGCTTGAGATTGCTGAAGTACCTTTTGTTATTTTAAGCTCTATCCAGTTCAAGCACTTGAGCTTTCCTAAAACAGAGGAGAGCAGCTACAACACCAGGATACACAAAACCCCGTGTCCCAAAAGGCTCCCAAACGGGCACAGGGCTGCTCGGGGAGCCGCAGAGAGCGGTGCCAGCACACGCAGGGTGGGGTCCCACCACCACGGCAAACCATCCCAAACGGCCTGCACCCTCCCGCTGCCGCCTCTGCCTTCCTATTAGCACTCCATGACTACGCCACAAGCAGAACCAAAGAATGCGTCAGGCTGAGAGTAACTCATCTGTCGTTTTTTCCAGCAGAACCATTTCATTGGTCCCATTCACTACATTTACACAGGGGCACTGCTACAGGCACAGATTACAGGAAGAGGGAAGGGTAAGATGGCTTTTTGGGTACAACTGGACAAGATGGGCCAAGCTATTGAACCACTTCTTATTCCTCGCTCCCAGGCACTCCTGCTTTATCCTTTGCAGTAGCTCTGATACACAACCCCTTGGTGAGATTTATCCCTCATCAAGCCCCATGTCCACATGCCATTAACCCAGTTTTCTGCTGAGCTAGCAGAACAGAACTGATGCACTACTGAGTTGCACTACCCAAGGCAGTGCAAGGCAGGAACACACAGATGGGAGCAAGACTTTACAGTGGCAGCAAACCATCAAAGCTCTCAAACATGCAACCAAGTTGATCTAGTTCATTAAAGGCTGCAATTAAATGCACACTCTCGAGTTCACACTCATACACCTCTTGAAATACATTGTTTGAAATTGGGCTATTTGAAAAGAATGCCTGATAAACCTCAGTTATCACTTGAGACCTAGGTGCATGCATGAAGACGTTGCTAAATGCCCAGGAATCCCAGTGGTCAAGCAAGATCTATTAACCTGTCTTCCTTTTAATTAGAGGTCCATCACATACCACCCTTACAATGCACAGAATTAAGGGTAGATGATAGTTGGACATTCTATAGATCAGACAGACACCATGAGACCAAGCAGTCAAAAACCAGCCAGACTGTTTCAGATGCAAAAATAAGTAACATTCTGCATCATGTAGCCCTTCACAGAAGACCTGACTAAACTGAAGGAAAAAAAACAGATTTTTTTTTTTTTTTAAATATAAGAAAACAATTACCCCTTCCACTCCAGAGTATTATTTCTTTAATCTTTCAGGGTGTTCTCACAAAGTCTATTAAAAAAAAAGTTACAGCAACCTGAATGTAATTCGTATCTGGTGGACTTGAGTTAAAGGCTATAGCTGTCTTCAGAGTCTTACCGAGAGACAGTCACAATTTAAAGAACAGAATAAAGCCTGAGACTTCCAGTGACTGCTACAGTGTCAAGCTATTCCCACCTTGCTACAGGGCTGCATGTTCTGAAACAGTGCTATAAGCATTGCGAAGAAGCAACTACCAACTGCATCAGTAACATACTGCCTCAGGACTCCCGCAGCTTAGCATCACCTTCTGCCCTATGCTAGCTTTGTAGGGGCAAGTGTTTTTAGAATACTGCCTGGACATAGCCAGAGACGCCCTGCATAGGTCAACCGTACCAGCAAACACAACAGATAAGACAGCTGTACTCACAAGTAACTGGGCTCATATTAAGTGTTCCTTAAAAAAGGGTTTGCTTTTGGTATTTTTTAATCATTATACTTGACTAGCTCTTTTACTTTCTCCATGTCTCTGCACTCCAGAAGATGAGGTAAAGAACTTCCAGSCACCTACACAATTCTTTGCAAGTTCCAGTACTTTCCAAGTTATCTTTGTCAAGAACTATTGTCCACTGCAAAAAACACAAGACCCTGAACAATCTGATCTAACTTAGAAAATGATCCTACTTTGAAATTGGCCTTGCTCTGAGCATGGGGTTGGACCAGATGACTTCTAGGGTTCTCTCTCAGCTCAACTTTTTCAGTAATTCTACAAGACCGCAGAGGCTGTTGGGGAGCTACCCTGCGTTAGCTTAAACATTTCTAACGCTCATGGTGGAAACTGACTTCCTGTATCAAGCAGGCAGGAGCAATTTCCTCACATCATTTGCAGTTTCAGTATTTAGATCTTTTAAACCTCCTCTACAGACAGAGATGTTATGGACTATCTTTATGCAGCCAAACACACAGATAAGCCAAACTGTTAGTGGTCCTCCTGAAGCTGGAGGTCAAAACTGAGAAACACAACTGAGTAGTAGGAAGAGAAATAGCCAGATGCTGAGTACATCTCCTGTGTAAGTCAACATACATGCAAATACAACTTATGAAAGCAAACAGTAAAACTTACTAGACTAACCAGAGGCAGGGAGTCTGCAAAGCAACCTTCTGCAAGAAGCATTCATAAGTCAACTTGAGAGCTTAGCTCTTATTCAGACCTGATGTGTAGGGTTGCTTTTTGTTATGTTTTCCCACATGCTAAGGAACAGCAGCATAGGATTTGCAGGCATTAATTCAACTTTGATCAAAGCCTGGGGCTCCTTCAAAGTTGCTGCATGCAGACACCTCACCCCCAGCTGCACATCTCCAGAACACCAGGAGCAGTAAGAGCAGCTAACTACTCTTGCTCAGGCTTGTTGTGAAATCAGATAGATCCACATTAATGCATTAATAACCCATCTTTCTCTAAGGGAATGGCAGACCAATGAAATCACTTGGTTTACAAGCTTGTGTGAATCCCCTCAGCTCCAAATTATTTCCAAATCCTTCCAAACACTGCCAAATCAAAGCTGTCATTAGAATATTGTAAAAGCATTTCACTGGGAAGTCCTCTATGCCAAACTGTTCTGAGACCAAAGCATTTGCACATAGTAATTTGCAAAGAGATAAGGAAAAGCTTGAAAGGACAGAGTAATGCAGCACACAGTCAGTCCCAAGATACAAAGGAAAGAGTCACATAACATGCACCCCTCCTCCAAACTGAGGGAACCAGCTTACTGAGAAGCAAGCTACGATGCAGTGAATCTTAAATTTGAAATACCTTACAAGAATTTGAGGGGTTCTATATGAAAATACACCCACCAACCAGCTTTTTTTGCTGTATGAATGAAAGACACTTTCAAAGCTTAGCCATGAGAGAAGTGGCTGGTCACCTCCTCCAACTAAGCTACATCTGGTGCTTAGTGGCAGAAGAGACTGCACAGAGGTGAACAAAGTACAGAGCAAGCAACAAAGCCTATATATTAAATTTGTCAGAACTGAAGCAGCAAAGGAGAAGCAGGACAGCCTTCTGTCAGATTTCTACTTGATTATTTAGCATTTGTCRGAACAAATGCTAAGATAGCATCATATTTCCTGTGTATGATGCTGAAGCAAGTATTGTTCAGGACAGTTGATTGCTCTGATCTTTCAGCGATTTGGAAGTTACTGAGTCCTTCTATTTGCTCTGTCTTTTGATAGAGAGATTCAAGACAGACACTACAGTGAGTGACATGTTCTTACAGCTGAAGATGCTGACATGTATCCTCATTCGAAAGATCTCTACCCTATTCTGTTGGGTGTGCAAAGGGATATTCAAACTGAGCATAATATGTCGCATTGCAGCTTGCAGTCAACCTTCAACTTGAGATGTTAGTAACAAACCACAGAGCAAGATAAAGAAAAAAAAAAAAAAGAACACACACCAACTTGGGGGTTTTTGAGCTTTAACTCGCTTCTGCATGTATGGCTGTCACCACAACACCCTAGGTATACATTGTGCCCACCAGTGCAGGAGACATTGGTGTCTATAGATTTCACACAGTCTAAAATGCTTGCAGCAGCAAGTCATTAAAAGAACAGTAAGAAAATTCTAAGTCTTCAGGAACTTACTGCTTCCCAGTTTGTCGTGGCTGGGTAGCAATACCATCAGTCTGAGGTGCAGTTTAGTGTTTTAAGAAAAAAAAAAAAAACAAACAAACAAACAAACAAAAAACCCACCCCAAAAAACAAACAAACAAAAAAATTACATCAGCAGGCAGTAAACACTTTTGGATTTTTTGAACACCAAGTTCAGGTAACAGAGGCTCCTTGCTTGCTTTTTGGAGCAAAGGACTAACGTTATAGCAGCAAGGAAAGCATGTCATCTCACTATTCCAGGAAAGAATAAATTATGGTCCAGCTCCTATAACAAAGGCAGCAGAACAGAGCTGGAGGACTAAGACACATTGCTTATTCAAGTATTTTCTTGGTTTAGTGATAAAGTGTTTTATTGTGTTGAATAAGAACGCTGTCAAAGCCTACCACCTTCCCAGCCATGGACTGAGACCTGTCAGGTATTRTAAGTAATACTAGCCTTTTCTGACCCCATTATTCAAGCTACTAGTAACCTTACAGTTTTTGAGGCAGCTCACAAAATGAGCAGTCATGTGTATCAGTTCATTCCTACAGCAGCTTCTGGTTCTCTAGGAGGTTGTGGATATTGCCTAGAACATAATCATTTTACTGCTCTCTGCTTCCTGTATTTCACCAATGCAAACAAATTCACATGTTAAGCACTCCTTGGTGAAAAATACAGATACTGCAACAAAAATCCAGCTGCTTACACAGCACATTTTCAGAAGCAGAAGAAAGGTTTCTCAGCTTAAGATAAGCTCAGATCCTGGTTTTTCACGGAGGATAACTGTAGCCACAGAAGCACTGAATACAGCCAGACACTGGATTCAATACATCTCAGCTAAAGTTCTCACTATCTACCCAATAAAACAAATAAAGTGAACCAGTCCACTTTTTCAAAAGTGATTTTAAGTTTCCTTAATATATGGATATATGTAGGGGCAAAAGAAACAACCAGATGTTGGCAAAATAGTTATTCATGCTTAGGGTTTTCATCTTGTCTCACAGAGCAGAGTTACCTTAACATTTGGCATGTAACATACATTAGTTACAAACGGTAAACTAGAAAAGCAACACCTTTCTTATGCATGCTGTGCAGTGTCTCCACTAGTGAATGCTGTCAAACAAAACTTAGTGGAATACACAAATATAATGAGTAATACAATCTAGTATCACCCATAAAGGAAAACTTTGTTTAAAAAAAAAAAAAMCAACAACACACACACAAACTACACACACACCAAACCAAACTGTCACAATTTTGCACATTGTTATTGCTTAGACACTGAGTATTCTATTGTCTCAGCTGCACTATAAACTAAAATACAAGCAAGTTGCTTTCAACGCATCCAGTTTTCCAGGCAATTTTGCTTTCTTGACATATAGTTACCAGAAGATCTGTTTTTGTGATCAGATATTAACTAGATTAACCAAGTAATTGGGTGCTGTTGAAAGGCATTTAAAGGACAATGCAATCATCAGGCACAGTCAACATGGGTTCACAAAGGCAAGGTCCTAACTAATTTGATATCCCTCTACAATAAGGTCACACACCTAATGGATGAAGGGAAGGTGGCGGATGTAATTTTTCTGGATTTTAGTAAGGCTTTTGATACTGTCCCTCATAGAATCCTTCTGGACCAGTTGTCCACTGTGAGATGAGCAGGTTCACGGTGTGCTGGGTGAAGAACCGGCTGGACGGGAGGGCTCAAAGGGCTGCAGTGAGTGGGGCTACATATGGCTGGCAGCCAGTCACCAGCAGGGCTCCTCGGGGCTCAATCCTAGGGCCAGTTCTGTTCAATATATTTGTCAATAATCTGAATGCAGGAGTTGAATGCATTTCAACTTGATGATGGTCATCAGCAAGTTTACTGACAATACCAAACTGGGAGATGCCATTGGCTCTCTCAAGGGCCAAGAGGCCTTGCAGAGGGATCTAGATAGATTGGAGCATTGGGCAATCATCAATGGCATGAAATTTAACAAGCATAAATGCCCCATTCTGCAGCTGGGAGGGAGTAACGCCGGGCACAAGTCTAAACTGGGAGAGGAGTGGCTGGAGAGCCACCCTGCAGAAAGGGATCTGGGGGTGCTGGTTGGCAGCAGGCGTCAGCAGTATGCCCTGGCAGCAAAACACATCCTGGGGTGCATCAAACAGCACGACCAGAGGGGATTATCCCACTGTATTTAGTGTTGGTGCAGCCTCACCTGGAGTACTGTGTGCAGTTCTGGGCCCATTTAATCCCCCGCCATTTAAGGATGTTAAGGTGAACGCAATCAGAGGAGGGCAACACAGCTGGTGACAGGGCTGGAAGGCATGTCCCATGAGGAGCAGCTGAGGGCTCTGGGTTTGTCTGGTTTGGAGAGAAGCAGGCTGAGGAGCGACCTCATCGCTCTCTGCAGCATCCTGAGGAGGGGACGAGGAGAGGGAGGTGCTGATCTCGTCTCCCTGGGATCCAGGGAAGGACGCCTGGGAATGGCTCAAAGCTGCGTCAGGGGAGGATCACACTTGACATGAGGAAACATTTCTTTACCCAGAGGGTGGTCAAACACTGGAACAGGCTTCCTGGAGAGGTGGTCAATGCCCCATGGCTGTCAGTGTTTAAGAGGCATTTGGATAATGCCCTTAGTAACACGCTTTAACTTTGGTCAGCCCTGAAGTGCTCAGGCAGTTGGACCAGATGATCGTTGTAGGTCCCTTCCAACTGAACTATTCTATTCTAAGTAGAGATTGTGATGGATAGTCCTATCTATTTCTTTTAGAGACCAAGAAAAAGATAAAAAACACTATTCGTATATTGCAGGCACGTTGAACAGAAAGTAATTTCATTACAGGACAAAATCCCTCAAAAGTTACCCATCCTAAGACAGAAAAACACTTCATCTCCTTTGAAGGAAGCTACAGAAACCAAGTTCACTAAGAACCTTTAGAAAGCTACTTTAACAACCTTGAAGTTGTATGTTCAAGATACAATATGAAAGCAAGAAGAAACTCRCCAAGAAAATAAGTGAGCATATCTGAAACTATATCCACACCTCCAACATCCAACACGTTGGCAGATGAAAATCTTTGTTTAAAATAAGGGGAAGGCAAGGATGAGAGTGGAATTTTTCTTTTAGCTTAAGTTCAATTTAGAACATCTTCATACAATTGAAATAGATATTAAGCATATTTATTATTATCCTTTTATGAAAATTTTTGAATTGCTGACCCTTTCTTGACCAATGGTCAGCATTAATTTGCTAAAAAACCCCCCCTCCAAAAAAAAAAAAAAAGTGTGTCTGGAGCAGCAGTTCTTAGTCAGTTTTCCTGCACAAATACACCATTGGTCAACTTCTGCAAGAACCACCTCTTGCATGCACGGGGGAAGCATTTCTAAAGATGTCTATACAAAGACTTCTATGCCATATGCCTCTTRCTAACTTGCATATGAACAGGTCAACCATTCATTAAAGTATCTGCTTAATGGCTCAGTAAGTAAACCCTTACTGTTAACAAAAATCCCTCCTTCTCTATCATTTCTAACTGGAACTCCAAGGTTGCCAGTGAGTTGTCATACTAATAGGACTAAGAGGATTGTTTTCGTATAAGAGGATGTTTTGGACCACAAAGTATTGTGTGGGTTTTCTATCACCACTTTTTTATTGGGCAACTTGATATCRCTTGAGTCTGTCAGCAGCGGAACTGCCTTACTTCCTTACAGAGTGCCTTCAGAACCATTTGCTGCCATTCTGCAAGTCCTGTGGATTACGATCATTTTAGGGTGATATCAAGTTCTGGATTTTAATAGAGGAAAAAAAACCCACACAACCAGAATCCTCTTGTCTTTTCAGGCTGGCTGCTAGACATTTAGTGTATTGAAGAAACAGTTTGGGGTTGGCTTGTTTGTTAAATTCACCATTCCAGAATAGCATATTCAGAGGGTGAAGAAGTTATACCTTATTATTTTTAGAGACATTATGAACAAAAAGCCACACCTCCGGGGGGTGGGGGATGTTGACAGCCCTGACACTTCACGCTAATAATTTGTCTGGCAGCTCATCTTTTGCACTGYAACCAAGCACAGAATTAATACCAGAGAGTCAAGTTCAGTTCAGTTTAAAAGCTATGGCAAGGAAAGATTTAGTCCAGAATTCCATGCTTTAGTAGCCTGTGTTACATGAAACCAAATACATTTATTAAATGGTGTGACTGATTGATCAGACTGCGATGGCAGATTTTTCCTGTACTTAGTCACTTCCCCACCATATCTCCCAATCCACAGAGAAAAAGGGTTGTGAGTCATAAGGGCTTACCAAGGAGAAGAGGACAAATCAGTGATATACAGGCAGACAGGAATGGCTCATGGCTGCAGGAAGTCATCAGTTTTGCTTTAAAAAGAAAATACCTGGAGAACATAGGAAGGCATACAATCGCAGAATAGCAGTTCTCCAATATGCTGCACGCAAGATTCTCTGACATCAACTTAACCCCCTCCCCCCACAAAAAAAAAGGAAAAAAAAATACCAAGGTTTTACAGCATTCACACTCCAGTACAGTGAAGTCTGTTCTTCTGAGTAGCCTCCTCTAGGAAACAAAGAAGTCGACCAAGAGTGCTAGAAACTTGCAAGAGAGTATAGATCAGTCTGGACCACACATACCATGCTACTCTTACTCACTACTTCAGTTATCCTCCTTCTGATCTCTTCTGAGACTTCGTTTTTCTCTACACCGAATCACTGCTGGCAGAGAAAGGAGTCTGTCTCTTCCCCCTCCTAGTCCGTCATCTCGTTCTTGCCTAATTGCATGTTTCTCTACAGAACAGATCAGATTCAGAGCTTTTTCATTCATTTCTCCTTTAGGGGCACCCCTGTGCCTTTGTCTGTAGCTATTTGTCAACCAGCAATGGCCAAAGGGAGAGAAACCTAGGACAACCAAACACTCCTATTTCTTAGCCTGGGAATGGGATGAGAACCCAACATCATTCTTTCATCCAAAGTTTGTATTTTTTGAATAGGTTCCTCAGAACAACTACAGCTTCAGAGATGTTGGAACAACTAGGAAAAAGCATTTTGCACGAGTCATACCACTAAAAACCTCTTCAAAGAAGGTTTTCTCCCCAGTACAAGTTCAACAAGCTGCTACRCAAAGGCCAGGAATTTCTGACTGCCCCAGTACTCCACTGGAGGATCACACATTCATACAAGGGAAGATATCTTCTCATAGCTGCAGAGGAAGGAAGCAGCAGCAGATCACCTACCTATGGATCCGCAGTTGCTGCAGCCATGATTGTCTCTTGTCAATATAAGGCCCAAACCTCTGCAATTTCAGGTTTTAAACCTCTGAACAGTGGCAGCTGATCCTGTGGTTTTATAACCACCAAGCCTGTCAGTGACTGCCTCTTCATACATCCCTGCCAAGTATTTGCTACACAATCTTTTAAATATTACAGTAAGCATCAGCATTAGCTACTGGAGTCAGAAGGGTGGGTTTTATGCCCACAACTTCCAAAACACTTGAATGCTCCACCTAGAAACAGCCATAGAAGTGTTACAAAGAGGTTTGCCCAAAAGAGTAGCCTTCCATGAATCTAGAGTCTTCAGCCTGCTTTAGAAGTTTCAGATGGAATAAAAACAAACTCCTTTGATGCAGTATTATTGGCTGCACTATGCAAATTCCTGCTGTTCCCCAACACCCCTAGGGAAAAAGCAAGCAATTAACTGGCTGCTTACTAGTGCTCTTAATTTACATCAGTTAATTGCCCTGGATTATTCCTGGGCAGGGAGGGATTTCCTCTTTTCCAATAGTGTGTCTGCAACAGCAGAGAGACTCCTCGCAGGGTGATGTTCGTTTCTAATATAATCATTTAGCAGACAGACAGACACTGGGCGGGGGGGACACCCAATGAGTCAGTGTTGAGATCTTGGAACTCTTTCTCAAGCAGACCCCACTGTAGTCCTCAGAACAGCGATTAAGCACAGATAACAGCTTTATTGTGCAAATTCAGGGAGGCCCTCTCGCTGCACAGAGGGGGGGGCGGGGGAGAAAAAAAAAAGTCAGCCAAATAAGGTTGGTTGAGCCGCACCAAGCCAGGAAAGAGTCCAGGAGATGACGTAGCTAGAGGAAGCTTTGAGTCAGCTTCCTCTGGAACCTGGAGCAGGGCCAGAGCTACCTCTTCCAGAGGAGTTTCTCTGTGAAAAGTGTCAGTTGATCAGCAAGGACACGCAGAGCCCAGCAACGCGGGAAGGGTCCTGTTCCCCCTGCACACCCAGCTTCACAAGAAGCAGAGACAGAAGGTATTTGAATCATTTGGTTTCAGTTCATCAGCTGTCTTTCATGTAGCTACTTATGTAGGGACTTGAGTGAGCTCTGTGCAGGAGGATTTCACTTCAGACCAGACATTATACATAAAACAACTGAAACAAGTTTCCTCTGGAGGCAGTGATGCCATTTCCTGTCAAAAAAAAGGAGTCCATATTAAGACATCTTATGAACTATCCTCACGAGAAAAGCGAGAATTGTAATTAACCTTCAGGGGTGATTAGTCAGACGAGGCAGTCACCCCAAGGAAAGTGCTGCAACCCCTTGCAGGTCCAAAAGAGGTACTGCCTGTAAATGTGAAGGGGACAGGATATTTGCAAGGAGTGAGTGATGACCAACCCCTGATACTAGGCACTCTTTTCCCCATAGGATTCTTATAGCAGAGGAAGCAGATCTAAAGCTTTCCTTGGGCTCCTTTTGTTGTGTGCACCTCACCAACCTGCTTCTTGTTCATCTGCCTCAAGCAACAAATCAAGAGGTCAAAAAAGAAAGGAAGGAATCAACTAACACGTTTAATCTTCTAGAACTTCTGGTCTGATAAGCACTCTTAKGTCTAACACTGTCACATTAAAGTTTTAAGAACTGGATCATGACTACCAATTCAGATCAGGCACTCGGAATAGTTCTTGCTCACTACAGTCTGACGCCACTATAACTGATGTTTTCTGCACAACACTGCCAGTTAGGTGCAAAGCTTGCCATAAAAATGGGAAGCAAGATTTTACCAGTATATAAAAACAAAGTGAATGCTAGTTTATCAATGGTATTCTTTAAACTCCCTGTTTAACTTTAACATAGAAGGCCCAGAAGTACCAAACGCAAACTTTTGCTCGCTATCAGGCTTAACTGCTTCATCTGCACAAGAGGTAAAACCTTGCTATTCTTGCAGAATCTAGGAACCAAGCTGATGAATACAATACAAGCTAGGGTGTAAAGGCCCTTCCTTGTTTGTAAAATCCCATGCTAGGTATAAAGCTAGAGATAATTCATCGTATACCAGTCCAGTAGTTCACCTGGCTCCACTGTATACTCAGCATGTTTTAGCTATTGTTGCTTCTGAAGTACAAAGTCATCTGAAATTCACCAACAGGGGCAACACAGGCTTCTGTATAAAGCAAAGTCTTTGAGAGCTCTCAACCACAACTTTTTACAGCAACTCCATGTACCTGATAGTGTTAGAAGAAAGGTACAATGCATTGAGTTTGCCTAACAAGCTAGTACCCATGTCACACCAAAGCCTGTCTAACTTTGATCAGTGCTGCCAAGCCTCCCAAGTTATACTGAGGGAGAGGAGGAGATATAACACCAAAGGGTTGGTCCTCAGATAAGACAGAAGGCATCTGGAATGCTTCTAGTGTTCCTTCATAGCACAACAGGATCCAAACCCAGGGCATCAAAAGAAAAGTGTCCATCCATTACAAGTCATAGTCTCCATCACTGCCCACCCTTCCCCCCTCAGCTTTCAAGACCTCTAGCAAATTCCACACCGGGCAGTGGGGGGAAGGCTCACCCAAACAAGTGTAGCACTCTGCTCATAGCTGCCATCTTGTTGCAGCGTTTGGTAGCAAGTAGCTATACATCAAGAAACTAATTATCAGAGGATTCTCCTGGGACCTACCCCAGTCTCTCAGTTACCTTTCTTCTACCTATACCTATGCCGTTCCAAAAAACAAAGGGAAATATGCTTCAAGGACCTTTGGAGTCCAATTGGGAATTAGGACCATCAATTTAAGCTACAGACAGGGTCCCTGAAGGCCCTAATGACTACTGCTACACTGAGTTTTAGAAAGTATTAAGAGAAAAGGCAGCAGCAGAAAAGACTTTTTTAAAAAAATCTTAAATAGCATCATAGAGCTGAGACCTATGAATCTTACTATTCTTTTGTGCTGAAGGCTTCATGCTTGTCCAAGTTGATTTTCTCTGCAGTAACACTTTGCCCTAGAAACCTGGAGGCTTACATTCTGAACATCGAGAGAAACACTTAGTTCTGCTAATACAATAAGAGGAGTCCAAACTTTATTATACCTTAGTTTGAAGCTTTCTGTATTCAGAAGACTAGCTCTGATTAAACCCATTTCTCTACAACGAGTAAAGACTATGTTACTCAAAACAGAACTGCTCAAGTCCTAATGATAGAACAGTTGAATGCACACCTTATACAAGACAGATGCTCACATTTCAAGTTCAGTGGCCTATCCATTCATATAAGCACAAAGTAAGTACATTCATTGGCAAAATAGTTAATGAATCCTGATACAGAAATATTGCTTTTTCTAACAGCTAAAAATATAGTAAAGTATCAGCCCATTAAATGCGCATGACTGGTACAAAAAAGGTCGCTTTCCCTCCCACTCCTCCAACTAAGACGGTTTTTGTAATACTAAAGTTCAAGTGATTAACTATGGGGCTTGGACTAGCCACCAACATGATAGCTCATTCACTTCTATCAGGATTTGAAGCCGAGCATGACTTCCAGCTCTGCCCAGCCTGGAACAACTCGGTGCACTAGTAAGCATGAGATCAGAGTCTACTCATGGCCAACAGACTTCTCACAGCCGGGGGAGAGACTTCTCCGAGCTTGACAATGGCTTGCAAGAGGCATTTTAGCACTCAACTACTTCCACCCCTCTGCGATACAAAGTGTGTGGGGGAATTACATGCCCTCTTTGGTGTGTGCTTTAACTGTACATCTTGCAAACTTTTCAGAAAAAAAAAATGATAAACCAGAGTTGGTTGCTTAACTGTAAGATCACTCTAGATAAAACAGTGAAGCTTTCCTGCGGAAAGCACGGCAGGATCAGCAGGCCGATCCATGATGGACTTTCTGTGTAGCCTACAAGGACTCCAGCAACCAAACCCCCCAATTGTGCAGACATTACACTTCACAACAGCAAATCATGTGCCACTAGTTCAAAGGTTACCAGAGTTAATCTTGGATTCCTATTAATAGTGCACCAAAGCATAGTGCCACTTGTAGCAAATCTCTCGTAACAAAATGGCAATCTCTAGCTAGATGTGTTAACATTTAGCCTAGCTTAACGAGGAGTAGGGACTCGGAACTCAACAGGTTTTGCTGCTCAAGCCACGCAGCAGCATGTTCTTTAAGCTTGGTGAGATGAATGATAAGAGCTACCAAACACTTTAGACACAAATGTTTTTCCTGCCCAGCCAGAACTGTTCCCTGGAACATTTCCTCCATCTGCCTTCTTCACAATGGATTTATTTTTGTGATGAAGCCCACATATAGCTACATCTAGCTGCTCAAGTTTCACCCACATTTGACCTTGATTGAGGAAAGTCACTTCCATTTTACTGCTTTGTTAATTAAGTAGCTATTAACAAGTCTTAAGCTAGCACACTAGTAGTCATGTTTCTTTCACATGAAGAACTGATTACACAGTTACGCCAGCATATCCTGTTCCTGCAAACCACAGCTCAAGAAGTAATGTTTAAAATCTTATTTCAGTTGGGTCTGCAACTAGGGCAGATGGGGCAGGAAACCGAAGGCTGATGCAGCAGGAGGCCTGCAGCTCCCTACCTCAACGGGCACAAACATTTGAACCGCTTTCCGCGGAATCTGCGGTGTGCAATACACCGTGTCACAGCAAAGCACTTGCATTTCTTTATCTGTTCCAGTTTTTAAAAGCTCCGAAAGCAGAACTGCTCTGTCAGAACCAGAAAGCAGCAGCCTGAGAACGCGACTCCAGCCTAGGGTGTGTCTGCAGATAGAGGCTGCGACGAGCACCCTGTAGCGAGCGGTGTCACKACGTTTGSACTCAGCCTGTTAGTGGGAACCCTGCCTCACAAGCGTCTCCACAACATGTTCAGGATTTCTTGGCTGGTTCACACTAGAAGTCACTCATCACAACTGTAAGCTCTCTGGCAAAAAGGTCTCAAGTGCATTTTACACAGAAGTCCCCTAACCTGAGCTACTTCTGTTAATCTTACTGAACTTTTTGCCTGGTTTTTTCTTTGGGGGTTTTTTTTTTAGGAAGTAAATCTTCACTAAATCATTGCTGATGTTTGAAGAAAGGCCTTTCTAAAGTTTCAGAAAATACTGCCTTAGCCTTTAAGTGGCTTGAGTTTGACATCCTTTAAGATGTTGATGTTTAAAAAAAAAAATAATAATAATCCAGCTATTGTCTCAGAGAGCTGGCATTTAAGACAGTGGGAAAAGCAGAAGTCAGTCAAACAGGCATTTAATAGCTTATTACTTTAAAATAGATATCTGGAAAAAAAAAAATCAGGGTGGATTCTGTTTCAACTTCCACTTGCATAGAGGTGGGTTTTTGTTTAGGGTTTTTTTTTTTTCTCTCCTTTATGTAAGCCACAGTCTCTTAGCTTAAACACGAGATGTTCTTAGGCCATTTCAGATCACTCCCAGTGAGGAAACATCCAGAGCCTTCCAGCCTGCTCCTTCCTGTTTTATCAATGAAGGGCTAGGACCAATTCTTTTACTCCAACCAGGAGAAGTTAAATGGAAAAACCCCATGCTCCTCATTAGTCACCGAACTCCTGCTGCGAGGAGAGTCAAGTACAGACTTGACCAGACTTTCTGAAGCACTAAGATCTCTCCAGCCAAGAAATACTTCAAGTCAAGCTGGGACAAGGCTCCCTAGCAACTCAAGCTGACTAATTACAAGTTGTGAAAACCCCAACTTCTCCTCTTTACAAAGCACGTGAGAGGCGGCCATAGAACTCATTAATTGCCCATCAGGCTCGGGAGAGCCTCCCCCAGCACGCCTTCCCCCGCCGGGCACACCCGGCACCCGCGGGGGGGGGCGGCCCGGGCAGGGCGCTGCCCCGCGCCCCGTCAGCCACCCCCCGGGCAGCCGCGGCCCAGCGGGGCCCGGCCCGGCCCCTCGGGCGGGGGCGCCGCGGCGGGGCASGAGAGCACAAGATGGAGGGGCGGGCGGCTCCGCGCCGCTCCGCGCCCGACCCGCGCCGCGCTCCCCAGGACTCCCTCCCCCCGGGGCGGCCGCCGGCGCCCCCCGGGCCCCGC
>JASVER010000011.1:66178-154815 GCA_030449065.1 Oceanodroma leucorhoa | reverse complement strand
AAAAAAAAAAAAAAAACCCACACAAAAAAACACCCCAAAGCAAAGGTGTTCCATACTAGAAGGTGTATTCAGAGGGCTGAAAGAAATTTAGTTTGATTCACATAGGCAAAGGGAGGCACAAAATGAAATTGTTACCATAGTATGAGAACTACACCTTCATCACACAGTAGTCCTGGATTGTCCTCTATTTAACCAGCCTGGTTATGAGCTATTCTTTGAATAGCAGGTAAGCGTCTTTCTCCTGCTCTTACAGTTTCCTTCTGCTCAGACATTAATGCCTACAAGTTCACAGTGAGATGCCTTCGATGATGATCTTGGATCATTTTAGTGTTTGATTGTGTTTAGAGATAAAAAGCATCTTCTCTCCCAAACAAACACAATCACTCTTTCCAAACACCCTTGCCTCTTTAACACTTTTATGCCTTGAGCGTCAGAGTAATCTTTTGCAGTGATTCTCAAGCCAGGAGGATGAGAGGGGCAAAGGAAAGGGAGAGCATACCACATCTAGGGAGGCAGGATTTGAAAAGGCTGAGAATAATTCCATTGCCACTCAGCTGCTGGGACAGGGCAGAAGCTGATGGGGCCATTGGATGTGTGACCCCATTTATCTGACCCCCTTTCCACCTCAAGGAATGGAGCTCATTACAGTGTATGGTCCCAGCTCCTGGCTTGTCCATTTCCCAGGGCAGAAATAGCTTGAACTTCCTGGAAATCCCAGGGATTTGAGTCTGCCAGATGCTCTGTAAAGCCCTAGTTCCTAGTTCCCTCCGGCATGTAAGTCCCCCACTGCCAATGAGGCCCCTGCAAGGAACAAGGGAGAAGGCAGGACTAGGGACAATAACTCACAATGGCCCACACCACTCACCTCACCCTGTGTGTCTGGGGATATGCCGTGTTTGTGCAAGAGGAGGCTAAAGAGGAGACTTTCAAACCAGACAAAAGGTGTGCAACGTATGCAATGACCATATGAAAAGAATGTAAGAACCACCCATCTGCTACAATTGTCTCTTCTTCAGTTATTCTTTCTATGTACCCAATGGGAGCAAATGCTCATACGTTGCTTGCTTTCTGCACCTTGTACTGCTTGCAGCAATGTGGGGAACAAAGGGAAATCTAACGGATTTTCTGGGACCTCACTCCAAATATTTGCAGCCCAAATAACAGATAACATAACTAGCAAGGACAAAACAATGAATGGAAATATATTTTGCCAGTTTGGGTGAAAGGTACTAATGTAGAAATGCTCTGAAATCTATGCAGAATTGGAACAATGAGAGCTTTGGAGACTGACACTGGGGCAAGGAGCTGGTCTGTTCCATCTCAAACTAGTGAAGAGGACTTATTCCTGTGGGTGATGGGAGGAATCAAGCTAGGGCTCCCAGTTTTAGAAAAGATGTCTAATCTAAAAAGTAGCTCCAGTGATATTTATTCTGAGAGGTTTGATGTTGTGATGTGTATCCAGAAGGAAACATGCTTACTCATATGTATTTGTCAGAGGCTATTAAGCATTTGCAGTAGCCATGGTCAACTAAAAACATACTGGAAGCAGGGAGCTAGAGGTAAAATACTACATTACCCACTGCATTTTACCCCCTGAGGCAGCCCACAAAGCCTGTGGGACACCCACCAGCAAAGCCTCACTGTAAACAAACCATGATGGAAAAAACAATTAAAGCTCAAAACCTAAAAGCTGCCACTCTGTTCGTCATCCACCTTACTTTCTTAACAGGACAATCAAAAGCTTTGTAGACATAAAATCTGGCAAATCTTTTATTCAGTAGGGCTCAGACCAGCAAGAGCTTACACACAACACTAATAGGCTTTGCTGCAGAAAGGGAGGCAACTTGGAGTCCTCAGGAAAGATCTTCASAGTTTTCAGTGCCCCAAAGAAACAGGCTCTCTGGGAGTTTTCTCCTCTCTCCCTCCCTCTCTCCTGCTCTGCCTCCTTCTCAATGGCTGGTGTGGAGCCAAGATGATGGTACTAGTGTGATGGCCATGTAGGGCCACTGCCTTTCTGACTCAGAGATCAGGAACTCGGAGATTGTAACGAAGGCCACCAGGCGTTTCCTTCCGTGCCTGCCAGAGAATGTGAGAGCCCAGTCCAACCTCCGGGGCTGAGTACCAGGCTCCAGACGGCTCTGACACAGGTGGCCACTGGATAGGAGTCTATCGGGAATGCATTTACTTACACTGGGGTCTTCTGAAGGCTTTAACATGTAATAAGATACAAAGTCAGTCCAAGATGGTGAAAAAGTGCCATAGAAGGACCAAACTGAGTGTTACTGAACAGGAACCAGGGAGAAGCCTGTTCTGAGAGAGATTTTCAGGTCAATCTGGTTTGGCTATTTAAAATGAAACCCCTCCCAAAGGCACGTGGATCACCAGCACCCGCAATGAGATATCACAGCAGGAGTATCTAGTTGCAAACAGAGCCCGATCATGACAGGAGATAGTGGAGGCAGGCCAGTGGTGCTGTGGTGATTTTTACTGTTCACCCATAGAGGTTTTAGTCCATGCAAAACTGTAGAGACTGGCAGGAATCTTTGTGTTTCATTCATGGGGTGACAAAGCAGGAGCTCTGCAATCAGGCAGGAAGGAGACCTTGCCAAATATATTCATCCTGTATCCTGTATCTCCAGTGGCATCAACAGAATTGTATCAGGGCTGAATTTAACCCATTAAGAATAATGAAGTGACAGCAAATTATTTTGGCAACTGGTTCCAAATTTATTAGAAATACCAGTTCTTTGCACAAGTGCCAGTAGTTCGCCAGCCCTGGTTCAGGGGAAGAGCCTTACTGATTATAACCAGAGACTGGTAGTCTTTGTTGAGCTTTCATTAGGTGCACAACAATTTCTGTGACAAAATGTCAATGATCTTTGTAGCTGTAACCAACTAACTACTTGTCATCCAGGGAAGCTGTCACAGATATTTGTTCACCCTTTATCTCACCATTCTGCTGGTCTATAAAGATATTTCTCAAAAAAAAAAAAAGGCGCGAGTCTGTTTAACTTCAAATTTGTCATCATCAGCTGAGGGATCTCAAAGCGGCAGTATTTACTGAAGTATTTCATTCTCCCCATATACCTCCTGCCCCCTCCTGTTCTTCATTCCCTGGGCTTTATCTTCTGGGTGATCATTCAGAACACATTCTTGGGCTGCTGTGTTTGCAGCCTTCAGACTTCACAACAGGAATCCAGTCCTCCAGAGCTGTATGGCTTGCCTGCTCATTGATAGAATAGAATAAAATAGAATAGAATAGAATAGTTCAGTTGGAAGGGACCTACAACGATCATCTAGTCCAACTGCCTGAGCACTTCAGGGCTGACCAAAGTTAAAGYGTGTTACTAAGGGCATTGTCCAAATGCCTCTTAAACACTGACAGCCATGGGGCATCAACCACCTCTCCAGGAAGCCTGTTCCAGTGTTTGACCACCCTCTGGGTAAAGAAATGTTTCCTCATGTCAAGTGTGATCCTCCCCTGACGCAGCTTTGAGCCATTCCCAGGTGTCCTGTCCCTGGATCCCAGGGAGACGAGATCAGCACCTCCCTCTCCTCGTCCCCTCCTCAGGACGCTGCAGAGAGCGATGAGGTCGCTCCTCAGCCTCCTTCTCTCCAAACCAGACAAACCCAGAGCCCTCAGCTGCTCCTTTCAGGACATGCAGATCAGGACCAGATCTTCAACAAGTGGTTATGAATCTCTTAACTTTTTCAAGGGCTTGAGGAAATCCTGAATTAATTTGCCTTTTAGTGATGGGTGAAACAATGACCTGTCATTTGTGTTGGTTACAAGGGCCGTAAACTTAGATTTAGAGAAACTTTTGGAAAGACATTTGACATTTCTCTTCGCCGTTTATAAATTCCTTCTCTTGCCTATCCCCTCTTCACAGTCACACACATACACACGCACTTTTTGCTATATGGAGTAATTTATGAGATTAAACGGGATCTAGCTTTAACACCAGCCAGGGACCTGATACACAGAGATGAGTCAATCACCCAGTGTCTTCCTCACAAATGGCTCCTGGAGGAGTTAAAAATGTTCTAATTGAATTCAAGTGCCCRGTCATCTACATGCCACATTTGATGCTGGTGCAAGGAAGGAAAGACCTATTGACTCACCATGGTTCAGACTCTCACTTTTTTGGCTACAGAGTGGTTATTAAAAGTTACTTGCAATTGGCTTTGAAGCAAGGAGACTGTTACCAATCAACTAGGTAGCAAAGCAGCTGTGCTGAGATGCAGCAAAATGGACTCTGCCTAGGGGGTGATGTCTATTCCAAAAATATGTTATGAAAGAAGAGCTAATATAAGCTATTCATTCCTACCCCTCTATTTTTCCCAGTCAAATAAACTTCTGGATTCTGGTGTTCTCCTAAACCTCATTAACCAGCACCCATGAAAATATCTTCAAAAAACATTCCAAGGAGAATCCCTCAGCAGTAAGTCATTCTGTGCTGCTGTAGAAAGCAAAGAAGGAAAGAATGGGTGGAAGAGGAAATGAAGAGCATGTTTTATGGGGGTAGAAAGCAGTGAACAGGAAAATGAGAGCTCTATAGAGACAGCGATAACAAACCTCATTTCTTCGGCAGTCCTGAGACTGCCATCAACACAGGACCTGTCTACACTCTTCAAACGTCACAGCTTTCTTTTTCTTACAAAAAATGCCTGATCAGTTTGCCTCTCCATGAGCAAAGCAAAAGTAGCTGAGGCCCTGAAAATCCACAACCCCCAGCCAAAGAAAAATTAGGCTGTTTAAGTACTGTCCTATAGATTAGGGACAGAGACTAGAAGATAGTCTCCTTGGTCCTATGAGCTGTGCCAGTGGCTGACTGGATGGTTTTATATTATTTTTTATTAGGCCAGCTATAATAGTAATATAATAATATTGGCTATCTTAGAGGGGACTGACAAAGGTGTCATCTTAAGGTTTCAGGCAACAGTGCAAATGCTATACTTTATGTTAATTATTTATAAATAAATGTTTCTACATATTATCTAAATTCTTAATTTAAAAGAAATGTTTCCTGGATATTTTTTGAAGCTGTCAGTGCAAAGAGTTTATTTTTAAAGCTTTTGAGGTTTTATAGCTCAAGTACTTCAGAGTACTGCTAACAGCAAGAACCAGAGAGGCAGATATCAGGACAAGAACAACAGCTGTTTTTCTTGTCCAGGCTCTGTGATACATAAAAAGGGAAAAACTGCACAAGAATCCAATCCAAATCCCACCAACTGTAAATTTGCACAACAGATGCAGACAATTATGGAGTCTCATTCTCCACATCTTAGTACTTTGCATCATCATGCACAGTAAAGGTCTAAAATATGCCCCTTTACTTGGAAAATGTCTCTGTGCTCATGTTGCATAGGTGTCGAGAACAGCTGGAAAGTCAGGGTCATGTATCTGACCCATTTACTCTGCACAGGTAGAAATACATCTGTACCACTGTACAATAGGATTTAACAACCCAGTATTACAGCACATCCATTTGTGCATCTTGATCATCCTAGAAAGTGGGTGGTGCAGCCTATTGGCCTAAAAAATTCCTGGCATTGCTCCTACCTGAGCTGACAGTAGCCCCAAGGGCGGCAGCAGTCAGTCCCTGTGCTGTGTGAGTGTGCATGTGTGGGTAAAAGAACCAGTGAGGAGGAGCTTGCTGCAGACAAAGCAACAGTTTCTACAGATGGTTAAATAAGCTGCTGCCATACCATCACCAGCTTTCAGCACAAAGCTGCAGTTTGATGAAGTCTGGGTCTATGTTAAACTCAGTAAAAAACAGCCCTTCGACTCCTGGACAGTCCTCCCTGCCCTCTATTTTCTTTAGGCCCAGAGCATTTAGTGCGCTGGGGCGGCAGCACGTTGGCTCTTGCATGCACAGTCTGCTCTGTGACCGCGTTTCATGTCTGCAGAATGCTGCTCGCTGCCTTCTCACACACACAGGGAGGCCCAAGCAAATGTCCCGTCACTTCAATATTCCCAGCCCAAGCCTGTCTCCCCTTTGTATTCATCAACAGCATAGCCGGGCCACTGTGGGAGAGGAACAGAATTATTCCTCCAAGAATTGTCTGTCGTAAGTAGCAGCTATCTATCAGGAAGCAGTAGCCAGTGAATAGGCTGTGTGCTAACCCCCAGGCAGCCCTGCCTCTGATGTGTTGGTGGTTTGGGCTGTCGTGCATTCAGCTGCAGACCGATATGGTGTTCAGGCAGTAACCGGGCTGGATTAAGAAGTTTTCGCACAGCCCCATCATCACCACCTCTAGCTCTCCTGGAGATTACCAGCTCCTCAGCCACCAAACTATGTAAGTAAGCCGCATYTACATTAGCTTTTTAGTTCAGATCAGAAGTTTGGTTTTGAAGTTAATTTCCTATTCACTGCATTTTGTTTCCCCACATGGTGCAGCTCGTACCTGGTGAACTGAATTCCTCTGTATGAAAATAAGCCAGAAGATGTGCTTCCAGGGATGCATCTATTGTGCTCCAGCTATTGGCAAGCATTCAGTTAATTGGACCAGAACAGAGCAAGTCCAAAATAAGCTCCCTCTGAAACACATTTAGTGTGAATGTTAAATACTAAGCAGCAGCTCTTTTGTTTTCCAGATCTGCTCCTACTATACCACACTACTTGTTAATGTAGACATGCTTACCTGTCAGAATGATCGAGGCTTGCTTGTGTGTCTGTTGAACCCGTTCAAACACTTTTAGCAGAATGGATTTTAACCTGCATCAGGGTGGCAGAACTGAGTTAGGGAGCAAGGAGACATGCAGATTTACTGGCACCTCTGTGGGGACACTAACCTCCAAGGAAGACGGTCTCAAATGCAGCCAGAATAGCACCTTCAGCCTCAGGCCAGCTGAGCCATCCCTGGGAGCTAGGCTAACCCACGGGTGCACTGAGCTCCACACTGCAGTTCTGAAGTTGACTCCTAAATTCTCCTTCTCCCCTCTGCAAAATGCCATAGGCTCACCCATGGACTCAGGCTTCACTCACTAACACCAAATTCCTCCTGGAAAGTAAGTGTGCACCTCCCCAGAGGTTTTACCTTCCAGTTAGCCCCTACTTCCACTCATCTCTCCCTGACCTTATCTCTCACCTGCCATCGTGATTCGAAAACCTTCTCTCCCCACACACAGAGCAGCTGCTTACAATCTAACTTCCCTTTGCTTCTCCAGGGCTCCAAGACTGACTCGGTGCTTCAGGCATTCCAGCTCCTACAGAGCAGAAGCGGAGCAGGGAGGGAGCTCTCAGTCTTGCCACTAACATTAAGCCAATTCTCCCCACTGTACTGAAACTTGGTCAAGTGAATCAATGCAATGGAACATAGGGATCAGACAGCCATAAAGAGGGAAAAGAAAACTGGCCCATGTTTCCAGGTAATGGCGTATAATGTGGAAGATGATCTCAGCACTAACCATTTCAGACAAATGAACCTTTACCAGTTCTTTCCATCTAAGTCTTGGCTCCATTCATTTTGCCTGAGACTTAGATCTATTTTTGGAAACCTTAAAAATATACAGGCAGTTGCCAGCCATTTTTATTCCAGTGCAGGAACGTTATATACTGAAGACATTAGTCTTGGCTCCTGCTCAGATGGCAGTTTTTTCCAGTTGAACACCAAACCCTGACCCATGACAACGTTGTCTAGGTAAGTATTGCAGCTGTTTCTGGGCTAGAACATGAAGTAGACTCAAAAAAACCCAGAATGTTATCGTGCGGGAGATGCCTAGAGCAGGAGTTTAATCTGGGAATGTTCATGCTACCTCTCCCACCCAGCTGATTCACTCAAAAGTGAAGCGAATTCCCTCCCACCCTGTTAACACGACATGGTGTGATCTGCAGTCRGGGTTGCATGACTGTGAGAAACACGCAGCCCTGGGCAACCCTAACTCCCACACACACTCCGCATCCAGTTCTTCTTTTCACCACAATCATGCACCACACAGAGAATTAAGGCATTTAGGATATTTGTACCAGCAGAGCGAGTGGATTATAAAAAAAAGGAATGGATAGATGGGTAGATAGATAGACAGATAACAGATAGATAGGTAGGTAGATATATAGATGTATACATACATACTGTGTTCTTAGCTGTTCTCTGTCCCAGAACTGGCTGTCTTCAGTAAGAGACACAGAGAAGCAGACACTCAGTTCCAATTATGCCTGTTCTGTTTCAGGAGAATTCTTCTGTCTTCATAGCAAACACAGACTTCCACTTTTAAAACACAGCCATAACTTTTTTTTCTTTGTCTTACATTTTTTTTTTCTTTCACTTAACCTGTTTCTGTTTGTTTGTTTGTTTTTAAGAAAAGAAAATCCCCTGAGTTAAAATGACAAGGAAAAAAGCCCCCAATGTCAAAACTAGTTTTTCAAGACCAAACACATATTTTGAGAAGATCCCCAAGCCCAGGAGCCTGCCCCCTTCCCCACCAGAAACCTCCATCCTCCAAAGCAATCCTGCGGGGCAGGGAGGATTAGTTTACCGATGTTTCTACAGTGCTTTGAAGACACAAAAGCTCCCTGTGTAATTCTCTTTTAGAAACCACACGGCCATCAAGATACCAAAGTCCCTCCCAGTGAAAGGCTAGTGTACAGCTAAAAACAATCATTAAGGAAAAAGGGTGGCTCCTCAAGAGCACAGGAGAGATCTGAAGTCATCCCTGAAGCCAAGGAGGTAGATGGGACTTCCAACAGTCCCAAGGCTGTGTCTCAACATACTGAACTTTGTGCATGTGCCTTTTGGCTTTCTGTGATGATCTGAGAGAAGCAGCAGGGCCAGGGTCAGGCTGCCTCTTCCCCGAATCACAGCACAAGGCTCCCCTAACAGGTCAGCAAGTCCCCCRGGGCTCGAAGCGCGCCGTCCGTTCTGAGGGGTGGTGGGGATAACAGAGGGCGCAGCAATTCCACAGCAGCTACTACTGGCAGTACCAGCGGAGCCCCATGGTTCAGGGCACCGAAGCCTCTGTCCCTCTGCAGGGAGAAGCAACCTGCCTCTCACAGAGCTCCGAGGAGGACTTCTAGAGACTGCCTCGCTGTCCTCTGCTGCCTGCTGCCAGGCACCATGAGGGAGATGAACACCTAACCTGAACCAGTCAGCAGGCACTTGCTTCTCTGGGAGGAGTTTCACCTGCTTCTTGCTTGTATTCCTTTCTTTCTCTTCATGTTGCTCATTGCAGGACCTTCAAAGTCAGGGAACAGACCTACATGTTCTGAAAAACACTGAGAACTAGTGAAGGAGTTTGAGCTTCTTTGTTTCCTAGCTGCATCCAAATCACTGTTTTCATGCGTAATGAAAATGTTTGCATTATTATTATTATTATTACTAGAGAATTTACTTTTGTTTTTTTTTTAAAAAAAGAATATGAGATACTGACACACATCCAATTCCAGGAGCTCAGGTTCATAAAAAATGCTGAGGATATTAAAAACTCAAGATTAAATCATGAAAGCTGGCAATATTGCTTCACTTTAACTCAATGGATGCCAAATTCTCTACTGACAGCTCCAGAGTTACAATAACAGAAATTTTGGCTCCACAGCTCTGAAAGTGATTAAAGTAACACTCCTTTGGAAGGAGATTTAGTTTTAAGCTTTATGCTATATTAGATATTGTCCCTGAAGGACTGGTCCACACTACTGGCTGTATTTAGTACTCTAAAACTACAAGCCAGTCTCCAGTAAACCATGATGCATTTCATAAATCATGAGGTTTGGCTTTTTTAATCATTGTGTCATCTGCTAGCTGGCTTTTTCACCTTAGTATGAGACATGTATCAGCACTATTAAGACGAAAAGCTATATTTTTTCAAAACTGAACCTGAGATTCTGATCTGGTCATGGGAGTCCATCAGGTGGGTGTTTAAGGTTTTTATTTCAGATAATAATAGCAGAAAATTGAACAATTTATCTTCACCTCTCCAAGTCATTAATCGAAAGTTTTCCCTTGTGCTCTCTAGGAGTTGAATAACAAACAATTGTTGGGTTGATCCTCCTCCACTGTGACAAATTTCCATCTTCTGCTTGAGTTGATACATGACGAGCTAAGAAACTTTCCTAGGCCTTATTTGCCTTTGGCCACAGCAAAACCCTAACGCAGCTGTAATTATAGGGTTTCCCTCAGGTCACACCCATCCTGCCTGTTTCCTCAGGGGATTTACACCAGCAAGGTTAAAATTGCACAGCTGAACCGTAAGACAACCATTTTCTTTCCTTTTTACTTGGCTGTAGTTAGGAAAAATCAATAGTAAGGAGAGCAGAAGCCACAGCTCATTAGTTTTTTCTTTGTTTACTGGCATTTACCCACATGGTTGTGTTTGCCATAGATTATTCTGCAATGGGAACTGCTGACAGTACAAGTGGATGCACWGTGCGCTGCCCCACAGCACTTCAGAGGTAAGAAAACCAGAGGGTTGCTGGTGTTCCCAGAGGAGACTTATAAATTTACCTGCTTTGATGCATGGACAAGCTGTATATTACAGAAGTAAATAACCTTCTTTCCCCTCCATACCTGTAGGAAGTAGCTTTCTTGTTTCCTTTTGCAGTCATGGGACAGAGAAAGTAGGTTTATGAAGGGCCTCAAAATGTCATCCAGCATTATCTAATCCCCATTTTGTGGACCACTGGTGGGCTGCAGAACATCATACGTATACATATTGTTTGACACACAGGCAACAGAGCCAGTTCTGCATAGGATCTGCATCTTGCAGAAAGCTCTGAGGATGCAGGAAGGTTTTAAAGGAATTTGGGTTTGAATATTTTCTGTTCAAGGGGAGAAAAGTGAAGCACAGTGAGAAGGTCCATTCTACAGTGAAAGGCAGGCTGGCCAATGAGGAGGTGCTAGAGTGCTCCACGTTTGACCCTAGACACAGTCTCTCTCTCTCTCTCTCTCTCAAACATGCACTGTCAAAATGTTGGTGCATATCCAAATGCACCATTTTGTTTAGTGAAAAAGCTGGATGTGGGGAGAGGAGGGAAGTACATTCCCTGCACTTCCCTGAAGGCAAGGCCTCAGCACGATGTGTGAACACAGCCGATTTGCTCCAGAGAGGTGCTCAGTCCTACACTGAAACTGGGACATGCCCCCGTCCTGGGGACATGCAGATCTGGCATGCAGATCCTGTCACTACCACCAAAGACAGCGGAGGACGGCATTAGATACTGAACTCACTCTGCCACAGACCTCCAAGGGCTTCCGTCGGGCACTGGCCGACCTTAGTATTTAATTTCCTGCAGTGTGGTCAGCACTGTCAGAAAGGGTGAAGTTGCATAGTTAACTTTGCTTTAAAGACAGGAATATGTACTAGGTGGCTCCTTGAGAGTCCATTCCTGTTTTCTATTATTCCTATTACTTGATGCATTTGTAGGAGCTGAATGCTTTCAGAAGCATAAGAAGTATAGGAATAGGATGGTGTAAGGTAGGACAGAATAGCATACCATAGCATGGCATAGAAGAAAACTCGTTCTTATCAGTGGTCATCATGTCCTCGTCTTGCTATTTACAATGTCAGTATAGTAAAGATTTCAGGCAATGCCAATTCAGTAAATATTTCATTTCAGCAACACAAACATACAACTAGAGCCACTCCCACAATAACCAACACAGGGTCAGATACCGCCTGCATAGCCTGCCTAGATAACTTGAGCTTTCTTGGAACGAAATACAAACCCTGTACTGCCCCACCACAACATGCAAAAATGGTGAAGTACATCATCGCACCACATCGTATTTCATTAACACACCCCTGGGCTGATGCCTTCTCTCTGAGAAAATGGATTGCTTTGAAAGAGTGGCTCATTAATCTCAAGAGGAATTACTGCAAGTTGTTCTGTCTTGCCTCAGTTTCCCCAATTAATTCTTAATTACTGGGATGCTGATGGTCTTAATTACAATGTTACAGTTACAATGCACTCTGAGGGCCAAAGGTGAAAACAGATTATGGCATTACTCAGCTTCCCAGGATTCTTTGGTATTATGAGTATTCTGGAGGATTGACAGGCAATCTGCCTTATTCAGAACTAGTTTATATCTTATTAGTCAAACCACTGGTCCCTGGGAATCCTCTGAGCATGTGGGGATCTTATGGTGGGAAAGTGTTAAAAGTACTGTTAGAAACACYGCTAAAGACTTGCAGTAATCACAAGAAGAGGTTTCACACTCCAGATCTTTCCCCAAGCTCTTGGATGCAGGAAGCTGATCCACTCCCTTTGCCCYAGCACTTCTGCTATTGGTAAATAAACTCGGAATATAAAGCCCTGTTTCTCTGGACAAATAAAAGACAAGAAGAAAACAGATATTGATCACTGGGGGTTGGCTGATGAGTGCTGAGTAGCTCTTTGTATTTCAGAATAGAGAAGGCAATGTGGTGTGACTTTAACTGTACATTTCTGTACAGATGATGCTCAGTCCACTCAAGCCTGATGGCTGGTATCAATATTGTGCAACGGAACAAGGAGATGTCAAAATAATGCAATGCTCACCATGTACAAACTCCATTCCCCATGTGGAGGCCTTGAGCCTGACCTTTGGGACCTTTTATTTATGGCCAGAAGATCCTGTTCCTTCGATACATACAAAACATGACAAAAAACTGTGCCTACCTCCTTTTCTGGGTTGCTGAGCAGCTGATCTCCCAAGACATTCCTTGGCCCTGGATGGCCTGGCCCGTTTCTCCCGTGGATGCAGACAAAAGCACTGACTTGCAGACGTAGGCAGACTGCTGATACCTACTTCAAACAGAATGAAATTAGGAGGCTGCTTCTGCTTCGACCACAGAAAATTCTTTTTTCTTCAGGCTTTTTCCTCGTTTCCATGCAGATACAGATGATTTTGAATTAATTGAAATGGTGTATGTTGGAAGGAGCACCCAGAGCTTCCTATGCCACATGATACATCACATATCCTGGCTTGTTGACATTGAAAGGTAACAGACATCCCCTTCCCTCCCCCCCAAAACCTACATAGACTAACCTACTTTATTAGTCCTACAACCACACCCTGCTATGCTCGTTCAGTCCCTGCCCCAGGCCTCTGCATGTCCATAGCAGGCCAAAACACAAATACACCAATAAACTACAAAACTTAAAAAGCCAATATCTTCCTTTGGTTTATCTAGGGTTACTTCAGGAGGTCCATTTCTTGGGCACTGACTTTAATTTTGTATCTGTCCACTTGTCATGTGAATCTTGTCTATTGACTTCAGGGCACCTAAAAGGCCAAGTGTGAGGACAGAATATACGTTCAAATTACCTGAACCTTTCTCCAGTCTCTCCTGAAAAGGGCCTTGGTCAGGCATATTGACCTTACATTAGCTCGCTGCTGGAATTTTGCTACCCACCTGCTTTCACATACCCAGATCCAGAGTGCCCTGGGGGCTCAGGTAGTCACAATTACACGAACGTGCTTACCCGGAAAAAGCTGCTGATCTGTAAGCCACCCTGTACAGACAGTGTCCAAAGGCTCTCTTCTTACACAGGTACSAAGGGACTCTTTTTTTCGCTGTCTCTGATACCACCCAATGGCATTCACTCAGAAAAAATACAGAGAAGGTTTCCTGGCTCCTGCTAACAAATGTGAAAAACAGAGACTCAAGAACCCAGCCTGGTGGACTCTTTTAGTGTATATACAATAGAGAGATATAAAATTATAGAACAGACTTAGGCAGGACGCTCCTTTGGCAATTTTTTTCTCCTTGTGAGTTAGCAGATAGATAGATGATGAAACAGTTTGGGAATGTTTTGTAGTTTCCTACTGAGGCCTTTAATAAAGTSAAACCAGCATTAACGACGTTGTCTGGAGAAGTTCAACCCAAGCAATCTTGGCTAGCTTCTTAAACACAGTCTAAGTCCTCTGGTTTGTGTGACATTCAGTCAAATGGATTTTTGGTCATCGTTTTCAGAGCCACGTTCCCTTTCTTCATTGTTAGCTACGTGGTCCTCCCTGAATGGTAGTATATTCCAGGTGCTGAGCATCACTCTGGGTATTGATCCAAACTCTGCTCCAATCTGAAGAAGTCATCTGTCCTTTCCATGTCTCAGACACTACATCTGCAACACTGGGGTAATTTCTTTCACCAGGAGCCTTAAACTTTCGGGGAAAAAAGTACACTAAATACTGTCTCGTATTTTCTGGTTTGCCAAACCATACATGTGAAGTGTGTCAGTTTCCCTCCAGCTGCATTTTCTGGCAGTTTCCATTTTACAGTATTTGGAGGAAGTAGACCAACAAAACACAAATAAAGTGTTTATTTCTTTTTAGAAGATTTCCTTTCACACAGGCTGTGTTTCTGTGAACACTAATACCGGWTCCACACAGTTCTAGATCGCTGACAGTAAACTTTTCATGTGGAGCAGGCAAGGACATTTCTGTCTGATTAGCTAGGTCATTTTGAGTTTTGCTGACTTCATGCTTTAATGCTAGCACACTTCAGCAGAGATGAGATTTGATCTGGCATAAATCTATAGGGGCATGGACAGGTGATGTTTGATCCATCTTCCTGGGACAAACAAATTCAGCAATGTTTTTTTAATAAATTTGAACCAGAAGAAAGAGCCACCTCTGGACTGGCTCCTTGTATCACCAGGCCAATGTGTTTCTGGACTGATACTTAGAGTCTTAAACCTGGATTTACTGCCCTAATGAATGACTGCTCTTCCAGATTCTCTTCCACTTTGTTTTTGCCTAACTTTCCACAATAAATGGAGTCAAACTTTCCAGGATGATTCACCCTGGCTATAAGCAGAGATAATCCTGTACAAATCAGTGGCAATCAAGCACACTTTGCTGCTCTCCCAAACTCGTCATCATAACCTAAACTGCTATCACTTSTACTTTGTTATCTTTACTAATCTTCTCTCTACGCCACTTCATACTCGTCATAAGGGATGAAGTATTCCCATAAATCCCAATCACACTACATCACAGTACTGTGCCATTTTTATCGTTGTCATACCCAGGAAACATGGCGTCACGTCATGCCATAAAACCGAAATGGGAAATACTTAGCATCAAAGGCCAGCTATGTCAAAAATCATGTGACGCGAACCTGCCCTGCAGAGACCTGAAGCAGCCTGCAGTGCGTGAGCATAGAGTGAAGAGCAGTCTTGTGTAGGCAAGTCATTCCTGTGCTGTGGGAATGAAACGGGAAAGACTCAGCACATGACCCAAACTTTCTCCTGCACGAACAAGGATCAATATCCTAGAAACACACAAGACAGCATCTTAGATGGACATTCACACCACACAAAACTCCGCAACTAGCCCCACACACAGAAGTGCAGTCATCCGTCCACCGCCGGGTACTCAGCCCTGCTGCTGGCTCCCTCGTCGTTTGGCAGGCCACGTGTTTTCGTATGACTCAGCAAAAATCCCAGAGACAGAATAATGCACACTAGATCTGGCAAATGCAGTGCTTAGGAGAAGGAACTCCTCTCCTCCCCGCCATGGCCAAGCCCACCCGATAACCTCAGCACTCTGATGAGATACAGAATAACAGAAGTTAATTCAAGGCCTCAACACCCTACAGCTATCACAGTGGTATCTGAGCAATTTGCTCTCCTGGTGCCTTGCTCACAGCAGAGCTGGGCATAAATATGCAGGTTCCTGATGCTGTCATCAGAACCTAGCCCTTGATTTCATTGGGTGCAGGGTCCTGACATTGTGCATGAACTTAAGTTCACTTCAATTCCCAGTGCTGCACCCTGCAGCATTGGGAATGAAGAGCAAACTACTTAACGAGTGATAATCATCTTGTCTATATAGCTTTGAAAAGAGCTCAGCATGGTGAAGAATTGAATGGCTTGGTTCTCCTATCCAAAAATAACTCATGGGGAACAACCCACTTTTGTATTCCAGTAAGTCCAAGTGAGAGTAGTAACAGCAAAACTTACACGTGGTTGTTATTTTTTGTCCAGTAAACTGCAAGACCATTCTGTTTCTTTTTAATGTCAATCCCAAGTGCACTTTATTTACTAATCTTGCTTGTATCATTCTTCTTTAGGCTTACTTTCTTCAGACTTTTCAAGTCTACTTTATGGTAAGACAAATCTAATTTTCTGATACTATTTGGAGGTATGGGATCGGTTTAAGTCCACATTAAGAGAAACCATTCCACTCCATAAGATAGTGGTTCATTTAATCTCAGTGCCTCAGTTTCCCTACATATAACAGGAAAACACTAATTTCTCTTGTTTCAAGAATAGAAAGGTACTGAGGTTTGCCAAGCAGTTGGCCGGTGTGCAAGGGAGGGTATGAATCCAAATGATTACAAATACAGCACTGTATTTATGGAGTTTGTTATCTTGCTTAGGAAAAAACAAATTTTGCAGGTATCCCACTGTGGTCTATCTGAAAGGGTATCCAAAGAGATTGTAGCTGAAGGGTGTGATGTGGAATCACCTAGTTATTATCCCTCTCAGAAAAGTTATGAGAGCCCATCTCTGTGAACCTGATTCTGTTCTTCCTTACAGAGGCGCAGACTGAGTGCAGTGATTCAGGATTAACRGTAACTGAGACACAAATCTGACCCGTTAGGTCAAATTCCAGGATAGTTCTTGTATCCAGGCTCAGAAGAGCTTGTCTCTTCACTTTCTGGGTAAATGTCTCTATTGATTTAATGCTCAGGAAAGGAGGAAGAACATTTCACTGGCAATCTCTGCTATATTGAGGGCTAGCTTAATCTTTCAAAATTATCAAATTAATTCTATATTGGACTGTTTTATATAATCCACAGCTTTTGATTTAACTACCTTGTTTGTAGAGTGATTTGGAATAAAAGTGGGTTCTATGAAAAAGTGGATGTCTGGGAACGATGAACTGACGTGATTTTGGTAAGGGGCTCCCCTGTGCTTGTCCTCAGCTAAAACCATTTCTTGTATTTCAGCTCTGCTTCTAAAGTAACCATGGTTCAAGGCATCAATATTTCATGAGGCATAAACAGTTCCCCTTTAGGAAAAGTAAAAGCAGTTTTTCCTGTTTGTGAAATTTCCACGTTGCCAAGAACACGAAAGCTTTCGAAACCCTATCTTTGCTGCTTGCAGAGCTTCACTGCCTTATAGGGTCTGAATCCCCTGGATTCACACTGGGGGCGGGCTGGGAATGCTGGCTTTTCCTCCTCCTGGGTGATTCTGGGAGGCCCACAAGTGATGTCATGGTACATTTTAGGCTACAATAACAGGAAATCATCAAGTGTTTACACTGGCAGGCTGGGCTGTGATGTGATTTTCCTCCTCTTCCTCCCCCCCCCCCGCCCCGCCCACCTCACCCCTGCCATTGGCTTCCTTGATATATCTGCTTCCTCCGATTAAAATACTACAAGGTGACAACACTGAAGGAGGAAAAAGGAAAGTGGGGGAGGGAGACAGAAAGGCATATTTTAAAAGTATGATTTCCCTCCTATCACTCCCACAGAGCACAGTCCCCCCCGCTGGCCCCGCACACGCTGTGTTAGTACAGCAGCCCAGACACAAGTCAGAAAGCTGGCCTGCCGGGGCACTAGAGGATGTACCTCTCCAAGCTGCAGAAATGAAGAAGAAACTCCCCTCTCCCTAGCACAAATGAGTCACAAAAGAGATCTCCCCAGCAAAGTTTTGCTTCTGAATTTCCCTGTGGCTGGGGAAACTGTGCCACACAGGCACATCCGAAAATACATGGCATAGGCTGATGGACTCCAAGGAGGAGAAGCCACACTTCCAGGGCTTGGGTCAGAGGAAGGATGCAAGTGAACTTTACCCAGAGACTATGCCACAATTTGAGGCTGTCCTGGTTCCGGCTGGGACAGAGTTAACTCCCTTCCCTGTAGCTGGAGGGGGTGCTGTGTTTGGGTTTGGCAATGAAAGGAACGTTAATGGCCCATTGATGCTTTGGKTGTTGCTGGGTGGTGCTTGCACCGACAGCCTCCCCTGCCCTTCGAGGTGCAGGGGGACCTGGGGGGGAGCGTAGCCGGAGCGGTTGAGCCAGCTGGCCCATGGGGTATTCTATACCATGGGACATCATGCCCAGCTTAAAAACCAGGGGCTGTTCCTGCGGGGGGGAGCGCATGGTTTGGGGTGGTTCGTTTGGAACACGTGGGGGTGAGCAGTTGCGTTGTGTATCGCCTGTTTTGTATATTCTGTTATTGTTGTTACCATTGTTATTATCACTGTTCTACTTTGTTTTATTTCCATTATTAAACTGTTTCTATCTCAACCCGCGGGTTTTCCTCCGTGTGCCCTCCCGATCCTCTCCCCCATCCTACCGGAGTGGGGGGGTGAGCAAGCAGCTGCGGGGTGTTCAGTTGCTGGCTGGGGTTAAACCACGATAGAGGCCAACGTCAGGTTTCAGTCAGAGGTCAGTGAAGGCGCTGGGGCTGGGCTGGGTTTCAGGCACTGCTTGGACCAGGGATGCACAGCAYGAACGTTAGATATTCTGTCCTTTCCATCTTGCTAATATGGAGGGAAGAAGGAGGAAGATGTAAGGAAGTATCCAGAAGACAAGAGATTCCAATGAGGAAAAACAGGAGCACTGCTAGACTAATCGTCTTTGGGGCAGTTCATGTTTCCCTGAAGGATACAGCATGACTATATCCTTCCAGCTCATTGCTACTGCATTGGGCTAGCAGAGCTCACACAATAGCTTGGAGTTGGGGGACGCTAAGGAGTAGCTAGGGGTGCTAACTCTAGAGCAGGTATCAGGATTGCTGGAGCTGAAGGAGGGTGTATGAAGAGACAGGTCATTTACAGCATTGTGGAAGAAAGTCTGAGGTGAGAAAGAAGGCAAATRTTAGAAAAGTTTTCTGTAAACGAAGATGTGTAAAAGAAGCATACCTCAAGATAAGCTGGGGTCTCCTTTCTACACTCTGTCACAAGACAAGGTATCCAATTAAACTGAAAAGGCAATTCACTTTAAAGATTTTTTTTTAGCACAGTATGCACTTAACCTGACATAGGATATCACTGAGACTACAGAATTTCTGCCTGTTCAGGAGAGAATTGGACTTTTTATAGGTAAAAAGGTCCATGGTGTCTAACATACAGAAACAAAGACTGGAGCAGCAAGGTGTACAATCAGGCTAATTTCTAACCTGYCTCTTGCTAGACTATATGCAAACTTATCTTGCTGCAAGGAAATGGTAGAGACCCACAGAAGCCCTGTCTCTATTCCTTGAGCTCTCCTGTCCCTATGTTTTCCACGACATGGAAATTTCATGGCTTGCAACCATGTGAAGATTCTGGGGTGCGTCTTACATTTAGCCATCCTTGTGGAGAAAGGTCTTTTCTGACACCTTCAGCAACTGTGATAGATTTGCAGAGTGGGCTTTCTGCTCTAAAATCCTTATTTTCTGTGTATGCTTTTTTAGTGTGTGTTGGCCATGAGCTCCTCTGACTACAAAATAGTGGAAAGGGCATCCCCTGAAACCATATGAGTGTCCTCTCCCTGAAACCCTCTGGTAGAGCATAACGGTGTGCTTCCCAGAAACAGGCCCTAGTAAGCTCACTCAGTGGGACATTTGCTTTCTTTTGCAGATAGGAAGGACATTGCATCCTGATTGAGGAACATATGACTCCAGTATGGGAGACATCCATCTCCCATCCCCTGGCCAGTGAGAGGCTTCACCAACTTCACCTTGGCATGAATCATCCTCAGCCCAAATGATACTTCTTTGGAGCTGAAAAAATGCTGAATAATAAAGTGGTGTGTGTGTTTGTCCTTGCTGAGACTCTAAGTTGTCAACCAAGCCTCAGGCACAGCTGATTGATAGAAACAAAGGCAGAGAATGAGGCCACGCTTGTCCCAGCTGATGGAGGTAATGGAGGCTTGGCTGATGCAACTGTGTTCTTCCCTTTTCTGCTGCATCTCCCTGCTCCTTTCTTGTCTCATCCTGCTGAGTCTAGACATGAACAGGGTAGGAAGGGAGAGCATAGCAAATAAAATAATTTTATTTCTGTGGTCTATTTCTCTCCTTTCATGCAACATCAGCAACACAGACAGCTTTAAATCATGCCAAGAAATCTCCCAAATGGAAAAGCAAAAAGCCTGAGACAGTCACTCTGCAAAACTACTAGGATGAAGGAAGTCTTCCTCAGAGCAACATGGCTCTGTTCAGCACATGTAGAAATTGCAGATCTCCAGTCCATAAAGCTCAAGAGCAGAAAGGCAGGAAAACCTTTTAGAAAAAAATACAGTCAGAGGCACTCACACCCTGCATCTATCTATGCGCAAGTGTAAAGTGCAATTTACAGCAGTTAGCGGAAGGAACAGGAACCACAAAGATGTGACTTCACTCTAAGTTACTCACATACTTTTCTGCGGTCAGTGACAAGCTGATACAAACTATATTAAAGCCACCGGTGCTATGTCCTCAATGTTATTACCAATTATGTTATTACCTGAGGCAGCTAATCAGGGCTGTGAGGAAGCTGATTTGTCTTTTTATAACATTTATAACATTTGTAACATTTGTAACATTTATAACAAAAAAGGTATCCAAAATATTTTATACTTCTACTCTGGAGAGCCAAAGCAGTGTAAAACGGGAGAAAAACGCTCACCTGACCAGCAGGAAAAAGAAGTCATTATAGGAYGAAGAGGGTGTAAAGCACCCAGCTCACAAATCACACTAGAAATAATTCCCTCTCTTCCTGGCCACCTTGTCCCTCGGCCGAGTCTCTTACGCCAGACATCTCAGTCACACTGGCTGCACATAGAAAATTTACTCCTCCACTAACAAACACACAAGATGAGAGCTCATCCTGCACAGAGACAGCAGGTTCTGTGCCACACAGGTCAGTCTGCCTGCTGATAACATCCCCAGGCATCTGCTTTATAACATTTAGGAAGCTAAATGTTATATATTAAGTATACTTAATACAGTTGCATTCTATAAAATAGGAAATTAAGTATAAAATAGAAATTATTAAAAATTGCTGAATAGCTATTTCAGTCCCTTTGTGTTTAGTGTTTGAGTGTCCCAACTCCATGCTGACTTTAGGTTTCATTTTGCTGTGATTTTTGAAGACTATCCCAGCAATGCTCACATATTCATTATCCTCCAGCATGGGTCTATCCTGGCCCAGAATAAATAGGAAGCTTTTGTCCCAAGCAGGTAGCTGGGATCTTAAGCCCACTTAAACATATACTTCACTCCCAGGCATGCTTAAAAGGAAGCACAATCTCAAATGTTTTGCTGAATGAGGGGTTGAGGCTTTCCTCTCTTTAATAATCCCAAAGACAAATTGTAAGGGTTTACCCACTGGTAAGTTGTGTGGACTAATTAGTTCATCTTTAGGAAGCACTTTAAAGATGAAGAGTCCTGTGCACTCTAATTATTATTATTAAATACACCTCCGAGGCAGCAATGTGAAAGGAGAGAATTGTGAACTCTGTCACAAGCTTCTTAACAGACAAAAAGCAATAGCCTAAAACTACATCTACGCTATGAAACCATACTGGCTGCCAAGAACCATGTGAATAGATATGGATATGAGTCTTAACACAGCTAACACAGAGGGCACAGAGGGACAACTTTGTGCAAGACTGGGATGAGGGAAGGATATTCACTTTGTATTTTGCTCCCAAATAAATGGCGAGATGAAGATTTGTTTCAAAGAAACCCAAGCAAGCAGTAGATTAAAGTCAACCTCCCTACATCAGCCATGCCTCCTTCTTAAATAGTGACAAAGGTGGCCTCACTGGAGAATGACTTCTGCAGTTTAGCAACCAGGAAGGAGGGTGGCTGCAATTAAGGCCTTTGGCGGGGAATTATGAGAGAGAGTCACTCCTCACCAGTGTTCCTCCAATGCTCCTCTGCAGGCAGCGGTAGGCTGAAAGAAGGATACTCAGAGTGTTAGACAGGAAGGATTTAGCCTTACCGCAAGCCATTGTTTTTCCAGGCACAACCTTTAGGCTGAAAACAGGTTTGTTCAACACGTGGTACCATCAGGGTGGTTACAGGCGGCCTGGCCACAGCAAGTGGACAGGCCCCCACACGCATTCTCCCATCATTCAGTCACTAAGGATTTTCCATCACTTCTTTGCAGACTTTGTGAGATCTGAATGAAAACCTTTTCGGACAAGTACARCAACATCAAATCTAAGTATGTCCAGGAGAGCAGTGCTACAATTGCACAGAAACACAAAAAGGCAGAAGTATCTGGAAGGGGCACTACTTAACTTACACTTCAGTGAGCAAAAGTTTAATTGCATGACCATCTGAGAGTCAGTGTATCTCTTGAGGGTGCATGTTCTTAAGTCCTGAGAAACATCCAGATTTGGGAACTTTCATTCACTTCCCGCATATGTCAAATGCATTTGCTTTCTGTGAGTCAGAGCCTGGGGCTTCACCAGGCTCTGACTTCACCATCCGCAACTGAGTTTCCCTTTGCTGCTGAGTCACTCTGCCCACAGACAGGCTGTGCAGATGCCCTGTGCAGATGCAGGCTGAATGATTGTGGGAGTGTGCTGCACCAGACCCTAAATTTTCCATATCCTGAGGGCCTAGGAAAGTCACTGCCCTCACTGGCACAACAAGCTCTCACCAGTCATGGTACTGGCAATATTCAGGGTAGCCGAGAACATGGCTTGTTTCTCTGAAAGTGTCCTGAGCTGCATCAGTGGCCCCTATCATCCATTTCATGGGTACAGTAGGTCTGACATCCTACCCCTTCTGTGAACAGTATCCATCTCTGTAACAGACTTCGTAGGGGAAGAGAGAAGCAGTGGGTGCGGTTTGGCCCTTCCCATAATGAAACACTTGACCAAGAGATTTCCTGCAAGGGGCTTATGGCTTCTTCGTCCCAGCCTTGGGCAGGTTGAGTCCAATAACTGCACCATGTTCAAAGCACAGGGAGCACAGATTTGTCACAACCCCAAGAAGCACAGCAGCAAGCGCATGCTTTGGAGTATTTGGGGATGCTATGGAGTTAACATGGCTAAAATCACTGGAAATTCAGCCCATCGAGTGTAGACAATATTAAGAAAACAGACTCAGAAGAGAGGGACAGGAGTACTGAACTTTTAACTGCTTGCAGGCTGTCACCAGCTGGGAAGCAAGTAGGAGTTAATATTATCTAACAGTGATGAATGGTCACTGTGAGCAGTCCTCTACCTCAGTTTGAATCCTGCTCACCTCACAAGCTCTGCAACTGTATCGGAAGACATAAGATCAAATTGCATCAGCTAATTTGCTGCCACTGTGGCAAAAGGGGTAGGGAGATGGAGCATGAAACTGGCAGCAAAGCAATGCAAGAAAAGGGTGTGGGACACAGCACACACGGCTACCTTGGTCAGGCTTCCACTTGCAGCGGCAGCAAAGAACCTCACTTTGTGCAGTTACGCCTCAAAATCTCATTYGATCAAGAAAACTGATAACCAGGATGGCTCATTTTGTCTCGCTGCAGGCGGCTTTATTCTTCCTCTCTCTGCTGCTCCTGATGAGCGGACAATGCTAGTCTGAAAGTGCTTGGCTGGGATGGGAAGCAGCCACAAAACACACTTCTTTAGAAATGTAGCTTGGAAACCATGCTCACATGGAAGTGCCAAAGGGTGTGGGGGGTCTAGCGGAGACCTCATGACCACAAATTTATTTATCATGCAGGGCATCAGAAACAGCTTGGTCCTTAACCCACTGTGAGAAAATCTGTATTAAATATTTTATTTTTAAGTGAAAGAGGAAAGAGTTTTGGAATAGGGTAAGGAAACAAGCATTGGGGGTGAATGTAGCAGCCTAGGAAGATTATGACTTCTAAGCACAAAGTGTATAGCATGGCTGGTTAAGGAAACCACCCACCTAAAAATCACGTCTGGGAGTCCGATACAATCTACTCCTAGATCACCTGTGGTCTGAGACCTGACTCCCTACTCCCATCCAAGCACTACAAAAGAGACTGAAAGCTGATCAGAGGCTACAGTTACCAGCTCCCCAGCAGGGCCAAAGGAGCAGGTCATAAGCATGGATAAACCTCAGTACCTTCCTTTGTTGGGCTGTGCTGGAGTCATCAGGGAATGGTCCCACAAACTGCTGTTACGGTGGATAACACCAGCAGGCAGCAATGCTTTTCCCTTATCACAACTCCTCGCTGTGCTCCTCTTGCTTGGGAAATCTGCAGCTAAGAGGCTCCACAGGAGAGAGAGAAGCGTGGTCTTGAGAGGGAAAGGGACTCTCATCTGCTTTGGCAAAGCCGTATTGCCAAGAACAGGCCCCTTTTCCCCATCACTTTTGCACGGTGTGAAGCTGTGTTGGTTTCCCAGTGACAAGCAACTCCGCATCCTTCCACGCTGGGGAGCACTGAGAACATGAAAGGAGGGGGAGCTGTATCTATTCCATGCTGATTCAGAGGTCAGCACAAGTTAGCAGCACCGGTCAGCGTGCGCAAGGGAATTTTCTGCCGGGAAATCCTAAGCTGTTTTGCAGGAATGTGTTCTTTTTACTGATACTTTCATGAAAGAAGTCAAAAGTGCACTTTGTCATCTGATTTAGTTTTAGGTAGTCCTGCGAGGAGCAGGGAGTTGGACTCGATGATCCTTATGGGTCCCTTCCAACTTGAGATATTCTATGATTSTATGATTCTGTGATTCTACAATTCTACAAAAAGTGTTTTTTATACTTCCAGATCAATAAAGATGGAAGGATTTTGGTGAGCTAAAARTGCCTCATTACATCTTTCTTATTTTGGACATCACATCTGTATTAATACATTATTGTGTTTGCATGTTAAACATATACAGACATTTTCTCTTGTTTTGCCTTTATAGCAATCAAGTGGTTTTACTGAATCAAAATGAGACAATTTGGTATTCTCAAAGTGACTGTTTCACTCTGGACCTACCCGGTGATCACTGGGCTGTGTGACCCTGGTAACTGTCACTGGACGTGATCCTGACCCTGGTCTGCAGATTCACTTCTTATCACCGGAAATTTGCCTCATGATGAGGAGTCTTGGCTGAATCTGGCTGCCATCTCTGGGTCTGCCCTGTTCACCTCACCTCACTTAGTACTGTGTACCTGGGTCCTGGCTGACAAGGACCTGGCTCTGGCAGTTGTGGTTTTGTGCTTGACTCCCGGCTCCCTGACCCTTCAGGAGCCGCTGGCCCCCACTGCATCCTGACAATCTGATTCTTAAGAGATATCCAGGTGTTGACTTTTTATTTTGATTCAAAATAAAAGCACATTACCAACTGCTGGGATCCCATCTGGGATGGGAATCCTGACAAAGTCCACTTTCACTGTACGTGAAAGACTTACCTGAATCCCATTTGGGTAGTTAATACTGTAGCAAAGAACATCTTGTAACGCCAGTGCTCTAGTGACTGGGAAGCTGAAGGTTCGGGTGAGGGCAGTGCACTGATGTAAAATGCCACCAGTTTTTCCTGCTCTGTTGTGAATCCCGGCCTTCTCAATACCGAAATCTGCTACAGGCTCTTCCACAGTCTGCTGTCCTCTCCCCTTTTTTCAGGAAGAGCCTGCCATGCCCTCTGTAAGGGCTGTGTGTCCATGGCCCAGCTATGAAAAAAGTGACGGCAGAGCGGTCAGGCTGACGCGAACAGCCTGTGCTGGGAAAGCATCTCCTCTGTGATTTCTAGCTCCAGGACTCATCACCGACGGCTAAGTTTGCTGCACTGAGCTAGTGGCAGACGAGCTTGTGCATTAGGGGTTGTTTCATCCTTGTGCTTCCCTTCACCTGGGAGCATGACCCCTTTCCCCGTCTTCATCCAGCTGCCCCAGCACGGTCGGGCTCGGAGCGTCTGCGCCGCGCAGCTGGGGGTCTGGGRGGGGGGTGCACGCCGYGCAGCTGGGGGTCTGGGARGGGGGTGCACGYMSTSMRCGGCACAGCTGCACGGGGTGCAGGTGGCGAGGTGCCGGTAGCGGGGGGCTGCAGGGGGTCCGCTGTGAGCAGAGGCCGGGGCCCGCCTGGTGCCAGACACAGCCGGTTCCAGCCGGTTCCAGCGGACCCGCTGCCGGGCACAGCGGAGGCTGTCAGCCAAGCCGGTGGTGGGAGCAGGTGGAAGAGTCAGGAGGGGGGAGCGAAGTTCAGCCCAGAAAAAATGGGGAGGGAAGGTGTTGGTTTAATTTTTGGGTTTGTTTCTCACTATCTGAATCTATTTTAATTGGTAGTAATTTAATTTTCCCCAAGTCGAGTCTGTGTTGCCTGTGACGGTAATTGGTAAGCGATCTCCCTGTCTTTATCTCTACCAACAAGCTTTTCCATCTTATTTTCTCTCCCCATCCTGTTGCTGCATCCGTGTTGCTGCATGGGCATCTGGCTGCTGGCAAGGGCTGACCCATGGCAGTAACACGTGTCACTGCGCAGTCCCCACAGGCTACGTAGCGCGTGATCAAACCGTCTGCAGGGTGCTTAGCTGTGGCATTAGCAATTAGCGACATGGCAGAAGTGTGTCCCGTCTGCCTGCGCTGCACAAGCAGAAGAGCTTGGCCAGGATGCTGTGACTGCTCAGGCTGTGTCTGTCTATTCCACGACGGGGCGTGGGCTGAGGTGACTTTTCAGGCGCAAATCCACAAGATGGTCATAAGAGCAAGCTAGACCCATGCTTTACTGACCACAGAGACTCGGATACCCTCAGGGGCCCAGACTGAGGATCCCTGAAGGCCCAAAGGAGCCTGGATTCAAGAACAGATGCCCTAGTTTTGACTACCAGGGGAGTTCCACACATGGATGTCAGTGAAACCAGCGTAGCACAGCCACTCCTCACTGCTGGAGTTGAATTAGTCCCGCATCCATACATATGCTCATGAATGCCGCAGCTCGGACACATATCTAGTTTGGGGCGAAGGCAGACAACAGGAGGTATTAAACTTTGAAAACGGTACTGCAAGAAACCACTTTCTGTTCGCATTCAAGTGATCCAGTTGACCGTGTGGCAATGGGCTGGGCAAATAACAGGACCATCTATCTTGGCAACACCTCTGTCTTGGAGCAACTTCTCCTTGCTTTGAGGCATATGTGAAACAACCCTAAGGATTAGGGAAGTCGCAAGTACTTTAGAGTCTCCTGCAGGACAATCTGTGATCTATGTCCTTCCATTTCAACACAGTTGCCTTCTGATGTTTTCACAAATGACAGCTATAACTTAAATGGGTTTTTGAAAACCACTAATCTTATTTTCAGCCCCGAGATATCTGTTCTCCAAGCCTTCAAATCCCTAAGCCTCGAGTGGAGATAGTTTTATGATTTATATATTATTAATATACAGAAAGCTATTTTTCCACAGTATCTTCTGGTGACTGGACAAACCTCCAAAGAGGCAACTCCAGCATGTAGCCAAGACAATAATTTCTGTCTTTGGCACTTTGAAACTTGGCTGCACAATTATTCTCTGGAGTGAGTTATATCATTCATTGCACTGTTCCCTAAGTTAAGTGTATTTTTAAGTCATTATATTCCTTATATATATAGCACTTTGACTCTCTGAAAATGAGTCTTTCCCCAAGGATACCATAACATCTACCTTACGAAGCTCATGAGCAAGGCATTGAAATCCAACTAAAGCTTGACGATGATTTTCCATATACTGCTCTTTAACAGAACAACAACTGTTGATCTAACCAATTCTGCTTGCCACCAACTCCATGCAGGTTTTTTGAGCTTATAGTACATATTCTTCCTCTGATGAAACCAGTGCTGAGTTCTCAGCAGGGTTAGATCCTTTGATACAGAGGAACTACAGTTTCTCTATCACATCGACATCGGTTTAATGTTGCTGCTGTAACTGCTGTTTTTATGACCAAGAGGAGTGGACACTAACTGATGTGACAGGAACGTACATTTGGATCTAAATGGAGCTGTGTTACAGAGAGCAGTGTAATACTCTGTTCGGATGTTCACATCACGCTTCCTGTGCAGAAATGGGACTGCCATGTGCATTYAGAGAGCACCCTTAGAGAGCAGCAGTGAAGGCTGCTCTCCTCAGTTGCAGAAAATCTGTCTCCTGTGAAACATCTGCTGAAACATGGATGTACACCAGCAGAGCTGGCCAAACAAAGAAATAAGCACTGCAGCATTCTGAACCACCTCCTAACTTTGTAGCCAGTAACTGTTCCAGTGGTTTTGACTTGGATTCTCAAAATGGGGTCATGGCCTATGATTATATCGTGGACCCTTTACCAGACTGAGGAAAACTCAAGAACAGGCCTGGTAAATCTCTGTTAAATTGTTGCAATTAATGTGAATTTCCAAGAAGATTATAAATGTCCACAGAAAACATAGCACCACTTCGATCTAATTAAGAAAAATTCCTGTGCACCAGCATGCATCCTGCTCACCCCCTCCACTCTATGAATAGCAAAGGTAGGTACAGGAGAACACCTAGACCTTCCTTCCACTGCCAGGGTGTCTCCAACTTCTCATGTGCTTTGTGCCTGAAATGTTTGCAGTGTTTTTTCCTTCTCTTTAGACAAAAACCAATTCATTGTAATTGCATTGGAATAGAGGGAAGTTACTTTGTGTTTCAATGAAAATAAAGCAGCCTTAAAATGCTATCCTGAACAGAAAAATCATAGTGACAGACAAAACTTAATCAAAATTGCAATTAAAATACAGCCTTAATGAAATTTAAATACATAAATGTTACTGCATACAGAAATTTTTACTTCGTAAACAAAATAATCGTAGCACATCATCCTGCTATATAAACAATGGGATGTGGGKTTTTTTCATACCTCAGCAATATTTGTTAGTTCAAAATTAAACATAGGTAACAATTAAGTCTATCCAGTTAAAAGATAAATATTCCTAATTTATACCTTTGCCTTAAGAAAGTAAATGACATTAAAATTGTATTAAGTACTGTCAATTATGTTTTTCCTTTTGAACATCAAAAACCATATAGATATTTTGGCTAATAGCTCAGTGACTTTGTTACATAAAAATCAAGAACTGTTGGAATGTGTTGATCCACTGGAAGTGTCCAATGAAATTTTGATGTCACTGAGGCCAAGGAAAGGTTGCCATTGACTTCAGCAGAGCCAAAAAGCATTTGCTGTCGGAGGGCTCCCTTGCTGCTACCCGAATGCCACAGCAATTCCTGTGAGTCCGCAAAGCAGGTTATCAATGTTTTTTCCAACCAAAATGATTCTATGATTTTATGATTGAACAGTGCTGGCTCTCAGGACCACAGATATTCAGTTCAGCCTGCTGCCTTCTTTACCTCAGTGTGTGAGTGCAGGCAAATCAGATGTACTGGCTTGTTTAGGTAAAATGAGGAAACAGAACATTGTTTAAAAAAAAAATACCCATGCCTCCTCCTCCTGCCGGACCATGCACAAATCTTCTTTCCCAGCATGCAAAATGAGATTATGGTCTGTCAGGCGATGGAGGGCATCATGGGCTGCATGCCAGCTGAGGGAACGTGCTGTGGCCCCAGGTCATGGAACTGGACTATATCGTGCACATTCAGGCTATAATGCAGCGTCACAGCCTGTATCCAAACAGCTAGACAAGAGAGAGAAACTGGCATGTAAAAGAGCATGGGAGGAAGCACAGTATGGGAAATACCCGTGGGATTCAACAGGTTTGATCAGYTGTGTATCAAGTACTGCAACCTGAGGCTTCACCAATAGTTTGTAATACGCTAAAGCAGTGAGTAAATGCAGTAAGAAGTATTTGCACTCCCTTCCCACCAAAGGAAATAAACCATGCTGAAGGTTTATTGCTAAAGGCAAAGGGGAACAGAGGTTCTGGAGTGTTAATGTTTCTTGCTCCTTTTCAGCTTCTGTTTGAAGATAGCAATGTCATAATAGCTTTTAAATTTCACCAGGAAAATGGGTATTGGGATGATAATAGTTAACATGCCAAATACCGCAGCTAAGGCTGCTGTCACTTGGCCAACTGCAGTGAAAGGAATAATATCTCCGTAGCCCACTGTAGTGAGTGTGATCAAAGCCCACCAGAAGCAAACAAGAATGTCAGTGAAGTGCAGCTCCCTTGTGTAGGAGGGATGGCTACCCAGCAACTCCCCATAGAAGAAGAGAGAGCCAAAGAAGAGGGTCTCGAAGGCCAAAATCATCAGCAGGATGAAAATCTCTCTAAGGATAGACTTGAGGGTGTAGCACAGAACCCTGAGAATCAGTGGCGTTTCTATCAGCTTGGATATCTTCAGGAGTTTGAGGAGATAGACAAYGCGAACAAAGCCCAACCAAAGCCCCAGATTCGGCATTCTTTGAATCTGCCCTGCCACAAAGAGTTCAATATAAACTGGGAAGAGGGAGAGGAAATCTGCCACATTCAGGGGATTTTGGAAGAACAACTTCTTGTCTGGGCAGAAACAAAATCGCACACAGAACTCAAAAGTAAACCAGAGCACACAGAAAAGCTCCAGATGAAGCAAGTAGGCAGCCTGGTGGTAATAGGGTTCACGGTTGTCATGGGAGACCTCAGAATAGCCAACAGAGGTGACGTTAGCAGTAAAGAACTCATATTGTGCCTTGGTCTCCTCACAGAATATGATGACAATTCCAACGATGAACAGCAGAGAAACAAAAGCCAAGCACTGCAGAGGGAGGAAAGGCCACACGTGCAATTAGTTCAACAAACAAGTATTGCATAACCTCACTGCCCCACCACAACCCCAGGATCCCCTCCACAGGCACAGTACAATCCCAGACTAATCTTTCTCAAATCACCATTGTTTAGTTCACGTGGAGTGCATTTTTCTCCTTCCAGATTTGAAAAATAATAGAGAAGATTGGAGTCAAAGAAAAAAAACACCTGAACTCCTACATCGGAGTTTGTAAGGAAGGGGAAATGTCTGACAGCTGGAGTCATGCAGACAGACTCACACCGAGGGCCTCTTCAGCACTAAATACTGGCTCCAGAAATACCATCAGCACAGAAAACATCCTCTGCAGTCTCTGACTTGCATTTGTTGTTCTGCATGCCTGACATTTTAAAGAGGCACGGTGCATGCATTTTATACAGAGAACAGGGACAAGAGGAGGAGAGAAGAAGGAGGTGTCTGTTAATGAGAAGAGAGAATTTTACTTTCTTTTTTAATCTGGGACTCAAAGCATACTTATCAAAGCTATGAACCCATTAGCATTTTTCATGGACCCATTCCAAAGGACACAGGCTGTGTCCATCTCCACATATAGTATTACCTTTGCACTGAAAGAGGAAAAGGGTTTTTCAAATATAGACCAAATCTTTGGCTGCCACCTGGTTCGCCAGCTGAAATCCCTTCTTTCTGTCTGGACTATGAGGCACTGGTCATCAGTCTGTTCATTTTCACCCCAAATGTTAAACTCCTCTGGCTGCACCTCTTTGTTATTCAGCTTCAGCCAGCAGCAGGATGCTAGCTGTGTCTCACTTATTTCCCAGAAAGCCAGCTCTTCTTCTAAGACTGACCTACAGGTATCAATGGGGCAGTGGAAATGTTTGGTCCTATAATAGTTCAACACGTAGCTGAAGATCTCAGCACTCCTATCAAAAAAGAACTCCTTGGTGGTGGGATCATAGTCGTAGATGCTTGGGGCATGGGGCTCTGTTAGGCTGCAGAGCTTGGTCCCTGGGAAGGTCCGGAGGGTGCTGCTGTATGTCTCATATCTGACTCCCCCAATATTCAGGATGATTTTTTCCTTGGAACCTTCCATCTGTGAGGGAGGAGGCAGGTGCAAGTCCTAATAGGCTCTTGTTTATCTTCAGTCAAAAAGAGAAGAACACAAATTAAAAGAAGTAGAGTAAAGAAAGTTTTGGAGCAGGAAGTTTTTCCAGCGTACCTCATTCCAGTGCTCTTAAAGCACATTTTGTACCTGAAACCTGCATCTCCTATAGGGACAAAGGCACTTCTGCCATTCCCCATGATGTTAAGTGCCTGTTCCTAGATTCTGCTCCATGGCCATATTGTCTGAGCACTTTTCAGGAGATGCATCAAACAAAATGACAAACATCTGGTTTGCATTGCTCTCTCTGAGCTTCTTCACATGGGRACATAGCACACAGTCCAGAGTTTGTTTCACCACATCTGTTCATATACTGTAGATAATCATTGCAATAAACTTACTTGAGGTAAAGTTCTCATTCCCAAGACTCCTTCCACTCTCTCTCCCCTCATCTAGTTCTTCCATTTCTGTCCCCAATTTCTTTCTCCACAAGCAGTTTCTTGCATAGACCTCCATGTGCCAGAGGTAAAACAGTCATCAACAGCTTACCCTCCAAACAAGTCTTTAAACATAATCTCCTGTGTTGAGCCTGGCATAACAAGTTTTGCAAGAGACCCTGCTGCCTGGTGGGAACATTTAGGTTGTCTGAGTTATGCTTTTTCCTTGAGTCTTCCCTGTAGAGAGTCCCACTGAGCCAAATGACCTTTCCCTCTGCAGGAAGCTGCTCCTTACCTGGAATCCATATGCAGGATTCCTGGACTAGATAGAAATGCAGAACAACATACTGCCTCCTCCTTCAGGGCTGGCTGACATCTCAGAATAGCACCAGAACCTGCTGCCAAGGCCTCTGGCATTGGAAAGCATGTTCAGTTGCTTATTTCCTGTAAAACATCCCCTGTTTTGCTCTTCAAAATCCAACATACCTTGGAGAAGGTCGAGCCCTGCTTTATGAATATTATTCTAAAAGGGGAGGGAAACCAAGGATCTCTGTAGCCTCAGGAGCACGTAGGAGAGGTGCAGAATAGGGACAAGATGTTCTTGAGAAAGGGACTAGGGCTGCCTTTCACCCACATGTATCCACTCCTGACTGCCTGTACCCCTTCATTTCCCCTTCTCCATTCCTACACATTTCCATCCAACCTTCTCTTATGCTCTGCATTTCTAGTTCTGGCCCTCCTCTTCTTGTAACAGAGCAAGCCTGTCTGTCTTTCCTGCTCTGACTCTTTTACCCAGAGATGGCTGCTCAGTGTGCTGAGACCACACACAGAGAAATGCCAGTGGTCCCTCCTCCCTTTTTTGCAGAAAGCACTGAGCATGGGAGTCACAGGTCACTTCTGCAACAAACCTTTCCATCCAGGATCAGCAGGAAAACAAGCCCTGCACCAGGGGAGACTCCCAGAAGTAAAGAACTACATACAGCACCTCGTTCAGCTTTATCAGAAAAGGCTGGAAGCTGCAGCTTGGTCACACACTCATGGCACAAGAGAATTACTGCGCAGCTGCTGACCTTGACAATCGCAACATACGTGAGGCTTGATGCAGCTTCACCCTAAAACTTCCACTAACTTCAACGAGAGCAGGATTGAACAAAAGGACTAAAAGTGTGCAGGCATTGCTTAGTACTTGCTGCACAGGAATCCACACAGCATGATTCTAAGCAGGTTAAATTCAGCACTCAGCAAATCTGGAGTTACATTATTGGCCTCTGTTGCATAGCTCTCTGAAGAACACAGTGATTTTTGAGATCCCAGCTAAACTTGCCTTTATCTGCTTCGAATGCCAGATACCTCTTGCTCAAACATAACAATYCCCATGTGAGAAATGAGCCAAGAAGTGCTGTTTCATATTCTTACCTTGGTGCTATTGCAGCAACTCTGCAACCAGAAGAAAGGAGAAGAGACTGGAAAGAACAGAGACAAATTCAGTGAAAACAGGATGTTCGATGGCTAGTCTCCAAAGCTCAAGTCTCACAGATGCCAGAAAACAAAACCAGCCAATAGCACTGAAAAGATGCAGAGGCCCCTCTCCCTTGTTCTCTGCCCTATGAGCAGTCGCTCTCCCCACTCCAGGGAATAACACTCAAACAAGAAGGCAACTGCCAGGCCAGATATGCTCTGACTACTCTGCCACCCACTGCTCTACTAACAATCTCAAAGGGCCATGGCGTTTGGGAAATACATGGAGCTCAAATGTTTTAGGACCAGTTAGAGATTAAACTATCAAGCCACAGAAAGGCAGACAGAGCATGGTTCTTTCTTGGCTGTGCCTTATTCAAGTTTGAGTTAAAAAATAATATAGAAAACAACAGGAGCAAACAAACAAACAAACCAACCACCTGACCTCCCATCTTCTTGTCACACTCTCTCCTTTTTTGGTTTAAAGGGCTTTTTCTTCATTTCTGAATGACCCAAAGCCTAATCTTTTGCAACCACTGATTTTAAATGCATTTTTTGTCATTGATTACTCCAGGAAGAAGGTTGGCACATAGTTGTTAATCCCAGTCAAGAAAGGCATGCTGCGTGTGAAATTTCCTTTCAGCTGACATTCCAAGGCCGGTTCTAGGTATCACCTCTGCTTACTTCAAACTCTCTGGAAAGAAAGTAGGAAAAGGAATTTCCTTATTCCCAGCAAGAGCAAGACTATTCAGGAAGGCTCTGGGGGCTTCTTTTTCAGTTATACAAATGAAAAGCAGATTCACGTCTCTTTAGAGGAGGTATTATCACATTTCACCTGCTGGATTTTTCATTTTAATCCACTACCTACAGTATCCTGACACACTGAAATCTCTTTTCTTTTAAAAAATAGGTTTTCCATTTAAGCCTTTTACCTAGATAGCAGTCTGGTTCTTCGCTCCTCATTGGCACTTCACCTGCAGGTGCAAGTAACCTCACTCACCCTAACCATACAGATTCCCAAAGTACTACAGGGACACCACAGACAGTCCTGGCCTCTTCTCTCAGCCAACACCACAGCAAGGCTGCAGAAACTAGAATGGCAAATCGCTGCCAATCTTGTGTGGGACATTCTGGGCAACAAGTCATCTTTGCCCATTACCTCCCAATTCTGTACTGAGCAACCTCATAGCCAGACATCACAAGCAGAGCAACAGCACAAGCATAATTCCCCATAGATCCAGACTCTGAAAGCACATGAAGCATGTGAAGTCTATGCTGGTCCAGTCCTTGCTCCCCTCCATCTCTATAACAGACACCAAACTCTTCACATCTTTCTCCCTCTCCACAGAGAATAAGAATGAAAAATACTCTTTTCAATTTGATTTCTGATATATCTCTGAGGTTCTGGAAACAGGTGATCTGATCAAGCTTGATGTATCCTATCTGTTCCACAGCGCTGCAGTATTTGCCCTTTACAACCTTTGCACTGCAGTTGATTTCTGAAACCCAGATATAATCTGGCAAGCAAAATGACACATGGTGTTCCATGCTCTGAATAAGACCCTTTGATTGCAGTAAACAGCTTGTCCTTTCAGAACATTTTTTAAGCAGATGAAAAGTGCAACTCCCTTTCCAGAGAACAGGGCCTTATTCCAAGTTTTCTCCCTGCCTCATATCTTCTGAGAATTCACTTTCACTGCATGAGGCACTGCGGGAGTTTGGCAACGAATGTCAAATCTGTTCCCTCAACCTTATACTTATTTTGAGTAATGAAACTCTTGTTTCAATTTGGCTTACATTTATTAACACCAAAGAACAAGGTAGACTTTTTTGGGGGGAGGCAGGGGGGAGATCGAAGCTTTAATGCACTCAGGCATTTTTCAGAGTTGGTATTTTAACAGAATTCATTCAGCATTAATCTTTGGTATTTAATAAAATAAGTATTTTGTACAGGGCAGTTGTTCTATAATTTCTTCCCATTTACTCATATTCAGATGCACATGGTCTCAACTATGCATTCAGGCATACTCATGTTAGTCTAAATTAGGGGGGGCTTCGTTAACTGCCGTTGTGCTAGAACATAAGAGGGGTTTTAGTTTTCCAGTATAAGCATTTCTTCAGATAATGTTCATAAAAAGCTGGTGAGGATGATTAGCAGTTTTGCAAACAAAATCTTGCTTCGGAATATTGAATAAAAAGGCTTAACCTATCCTAAAATCCTGACAGCCTTGGGGAAATACCAAGCTACTCTTTAGGTTCTGGAGATAGCACCAGAACCTACAGGCTTAGCTTTTCTACCAGCAAAACCAGTGTAAGTAGATTCTGTGGACTTCCACCTCCACTGCCTTTTTTTTTTTTTTTCCATCCCGTATCTCAGTTCTACCTCCCCTCTGRTATCTAACACAAGTGTATTCCTGCGATTATGCAAACACATCAGTGAAAAGAGAATTTAAAAAAAAAGTCTCCAAAAATAGGGTGATTTATAGCCTGCATCATTTATTGATTCAGCCTACCGCAAAAACCTGTAAAATGTTGCAACCGGGAAGAAGAGCAGTCAAGTCCTCCGCGAGCGCCGAGGCTGAAGGGCCAGCGGCACTGCGAGCACGCGTGCCACACGCTCCGGCCGGCAGAGCCGCCTCCTGCCTCGCCCCTCAGGCCCGCGGCGGGCCCCGTCTTCCCCACGGCGCGGAGCTCGGCACGGTCACGCAGGTACAGCGTGCGGCCCTACGCTACCCCACCGCCTTCACCGCTCGCCGCGGGGCCGCGTTCCACCCCCCGCCGAGCCCAGCATCCCGCCCCGGAGTCCTCTACAGCCACCCGCCCCCCCCCGCGCGGCCCGCCATGCCGCCGCCGAACACGCCTCACCGCCCCCGCTCCCGCCGCCACTTCAGGGCAGCACGCGGCCCCACGCACCCAGGCCCCTTTCGGCCCTGGACCACAGGCCCTGCTGCGAGTCGCCGGAGGAGGCGCCCCGCACCCCGCCGGCACCCCGCGGCCCCGGCCCGCTCCACGGCCGCCGCAGGCTCACGCCGCCCCGCCCCGCCCCGCCCCCTCGGCCGCCGCTGCCACCCGCCCCGGAAGCGGCCCGCGCGCGCCCCGCCTCAGGGCGGGGACCGGAAGCTCGGCGCAGGCGCGGTGGGCGCGGCGCAGGGCCGGCGGCGGCATGGCGGGCCGCGCGGGGCTGGCCTGGCGCCGGGGGCGGCCGTGTGTGTCCCCGGCCCGCAAGCGGCTCAAGCCGCTGCGGACGGTGGTGGCGTGGCGGGGCAGGGCGGAGTGGGACCAGGTGATGGTGGGGCTGTACTGCGGCGACAGCCGGCTGCAGCAGGAAGCGCTAGACCGGGTCTCGGCCTGGAAGAGTCGGTACGGGCCGCGCGCCGCGGGCGGGGAGCGCGCTGCGGGGCCGGCGCTGCCTTCCAGCTGCTGCCTCTGTCCCTGAAGCGGCCCTGCCGGCCCGCCGCCCCCGGCCGCTCCCCACGCTCTGTCTTGGGCCCGTAAGGCGCTCCGCGGYGCTGCTGCGCGGCGGCGTTGTCTGTGCAGGCCGCGGGGCCGCCGGGCAGGCAGCTCCGCCTTGCAGGGCGCCTTTTTTATGCAGTAGGCTTCGGGCATGGAGCTCATGCCAGAAGTCGGCAGGCCCCGCGGGCACCGGGGGGGCAGAAGCCTGCGTGCCCGCAGCCTCGCAGACTGGTATCTCAAGGCAGAGTGCTGCAGTGAGCATATCCAAGGCTCCCCGAGCACCTTATTCTGTTTGTGTTGCCCCTGCTGCACTCATATGCAAGACCAGTCGAGGTATGGCTTGTGTGTGTGCTTAGCATATCAGTAAGTACTCATTTAATATATGCTTAGGAGTAGCCCTGTAACCACCCTGTCCCAGATAAAAGCCTTCTGGAAAGAGTCTTTGATGCTGTCTTTCTGCATACTGTTTCTCAGGTGTTTGTATACCACAGAGCACAAAAAGTAGCTGGAAAGCCACACGTTTTGCAGAGGGAGTGTATTCTTGTGAGACTGYTCACCTGTTTTTCCTTTGTCTCTAGGTATGGTCCCAAAATGCCTCTTGCAGTGGATTGCACTGCTGAACTGATTCGTTGCAAGGTCCTGGATTCATCTGGCAGATTGAAGTCGCATGAGCTCATCCTCTCTTATGGGCTGGCTCTTGTAAGGTAGGGCTCAGAAGGCCTGTGTGCTGAGAGAGAGACCTGGAYAGATAGCATTATTCAGCTGTCTTAATTTCACTTTGCATCTCTGGGACCAGTGTTGTAGCACGTGGGGGATTTGTCTCTGGGCTTCCAGGTTTCTCTGCAGCTCTTGATAGTCATTTATCTTTTCTGTAACCTGCGTGCAGGTTTGTCAACTTGATCACAGAAAGGAAACAGAAGATGGTCAGCATTCCTCTGAGACAATTAGCCAGAGAGGTAAATATGTAATAAGAGTTACTCAATAACATGTATATACAGAGAACATATGCATTGTCTATTAACAACGCTGGGTGGAGGGAGTTGTGGGGGGTCATTCTTTTGTAACCAAAATAATGGATATAGATGCCAGTTCTTTCCAGCTGCAAAGTTTTAAAGAGGCTTGATGTAACTAGGTATAAACTTTGTTCTTTAAAGTCAGATTAGGAGTAACAAAGGCTGATGATCATTAAAGCATTTCGAATCATGTGTGATCAAAAGTCTTGATTTACATGTAAATAGTACCACTTGACAAATACACCACACATTTTTGTTTCTTAGCTATTGAGATATGGAAAAAGAGCTATATTTATGGTTTATAAATTCTAGTCTTTGACAAGCAAGGTTATACATAAAAAGCAGTTAATCACATTTGCAGGCATTTGCATCTCACGTCTCTCACTTGGGGTGAGCGTGTCCACTTCTGTGTGGAGGAGGGAAGGTTCAAGGTGTAATTGTAGTAGCAGGACCAACTTGAGTCCTTTTATTGCCAGCTGCACGGAGCATCATATCTGGGTCTGAACAGCAAGTTTTGAAAGTGAAGAACAGACAATTTTTTGAGACTCTCCTATATATTCAGCCTTGTCTGCGGCCCCTGTGTGAGGATGATGAATTGAATTTTTTTTTGCTGGTGCTGCTTCTCACCTTTTAAAACTGATCAAGCTTAAAAATAGAGGTCTTGCATAGTTAAAGTTAGTTGTCCTTAGGAAAGTTGCAAAAAATTRCGTGCAACTTAGAGTGTGTATGTTTTGAGTATTATATATGATAGGATTTGTATTTTTGATATACAAACTGTCATCCAGAATGTTTCATCAGTTTAAACATAATTTAACTGCTTCTCATTATCTCATTAAATTATACATAGCACTTCTGTCTAAAAAAACATCTGTTGTTGCAAGTAACACTGAAGAACTTGAACTGTAAAATTCCAAGTTTGTATGAATCCTAGGCCACAGGAGGAGTGGGATCAGAGAGGCGGGGATCTCAGCCCACCCTTGAAGTGGGAAGCTGGGGGACTGCGGTGCAGGGGTGGCCCCGAAGAGGCCATTCCCACCCAGGTAGAGGTTCTCAGCAGCCTTGCAGGGCTGCGTACAGTTGTGGTGTGATGCAGTGGGAACTGTGGGGTAACGCCCGTGGCTGTTCTTCCAGGTGGATATCCCCATCTGGGTTGTGGATCTCCGACACGAGCTGACCCACGGGAAGCTGCCGCGGCTGGCTCTGTGCCGCAAGGGTGAGTGCTGCTGGCGGACCGCACTGGGAGGGCCTGGCCGGAGGTGTGCTCAGGGTGGCAATGCCAGTGCTGCCGGCCCTGAGGGGAGCACCCCTCCCTCCATTTTGGGGCGCAGCAGGGCGGGCAGGGGGCTCGTCATGGCAGGGAGAGTTGTGGTGTGAGACACTGAGAGGGTTTGCCGCTGCCCTGTGGGGGTGGCTGAACTGTGTGTGGTGGCTGCAGGCTGTGGTGCATCACAGGGCAGGTGGTGTTCAGAGACTTTCTCCTTCCCCTGAAAAAAATACTGGAAACAATAGTTCGGCCCTCTTGCTTCTTTACAGCACAGGAAGTTCATCTCAGGGAAAGAGGTAAATGCTTTTCCTGGTGGTTTAAAGATACCTGCGACTCTTTAAAAAATCCCGTTTAGGGAGAAATGCAGTAGGTACTGCAAGCGCGAATGAATGACCGCCTCATGGCATTTGAAGGGATTTCTAGAAATTTTGGGTTAAACACTGAGGAACCAGTTAAATAACCTTCAGCAAGGTTCTTAAATTGAGTTGCGTAGTGAATTAGTGATGTAGAAAAAGGGGTTTTCTTTCCATTCTATCTAATGTATGCCTAGTGTAGTCTATATAGACACTATGTTGACTGTGGTGATACTAAAGAATTTACTCATTTTCTCATCAGAATGCCACTGCTGGGACTTAGTTTCTGCTTAAATTTGGCTTAGCTTGAGCGAGGTGCAGCACTATAGCAGTGTCCAATCTTTTTTGAGGCCAAAAAGACAATGGGTGGGTGTTACCAGGCCTGTGATACTGGGTTGTAGGGTTTTTTTGTTGGGTTTTTTTGTTAGTTTTTTTTTAAATCTCGTTCACCTTTTCATTAATGGAGTTGTATGTGATTTCAGGGTTCGTAATTTGTTAACAGCATTTTTTTTTTTTCACAATGCAAGTTGGCAATGTGCCACCTATATTATTTTTTTTCAATAACAAAGAAAACCTCCCTGAGAAGTGAATATTTTCTGTTCTGCCTTAGGTTGTGATGTTGTGCTGGACTGGCTACGAAAGACGTATTGGAGCCGTCAACTGGGCAATAACTTGTGTGAAGAAAGTGAGGACGAGGATGAGGAGCAGGAGGGGGTGGAAGCAAATGCAGAGTTGGACAGTGATGCATGGGAGATTCGAACCCCACAGCATGAGGCCTGTCAGAAACACAAGGAATTCCATGGTAGGTGTCCCTAAAACAACAGCAGATACGAGGGTTACATATATCCCATGCTAGAGAAAGCAGTTTAAAAGCCCTGACAATGCATGAAGATAAACCTTCAGCTCAGGTTTTGGGATTCCTCTTTGGGCCTTGGTGGATTCTTGGGATGACTGGCTTTTTTGGTACTAGCTCACTGAATTTGTAGCATAAAATCTTTTACTTCTATTGAATATACAGTATCCTAATTAATAGCAACAGTTATACTGGGATGGTTTAGGACCAAGCATTGTAAAAATTAGTTGTAGTGTCTTGACAGCCACAGTTTTGGTATTGAGGCCGCTACTACAAAGAAGGCTATGGCCCTTTTATAGCCCTCAAAACTCTGTAGATTCATAACTTGAGCAAGAGCAGGATAAAGGCAGTTCAGCCAGTTTCAAAATACTTTGCATGTGGACAGAAAAATCACTAGCTGCCAATAGTATTAAAAAAAAGAAAAAAATCACAGGTGTCTCAACCTGGACATAATCTAAGATACAAAGTGCAAAACAGGGGGAAAACTTTGGTAAACTGTTCCAGTGATTGCTTTTCCCTCACCAGAAGTCTTTGAACCCAAAATAAGGAGCTTTTCTCAAAGTGGATTTCTAGTTTGAATGACTTACTGGAGGAAGCAGGAGTTCAGATTAGATGGCTCGTCTGCGAGTTTGAGGCATGTGAGGTATCAAACAGTACCTCAAACAGTAAAACCAGTTAGTCATAATTTTTTCCGACAAAACATGGCATGCTTATGGGGAGTAACTCACTCAACAGATTGCTGCAGCCCAATACAAGGTCCAAAGAGTGTGCAGAAATGCTGAAGTGACCCTTATTGCTCCCTGGAAGGTCACACTAGGTGACTGTAGTGATCTTTCTGGCTTTAGGATCTATGGATTTGTTGCAAGTCTTTTCTAGATTCCTTTATAACAGACTCATGCATAGATACAGTAGCCGTGATCCAGAAAATATTAGCTAATTTGTTGTGCGCTTTGAGTTTAATACAGAATTCATTAGAACAGTCCAAACCTAGGCGCAGTACTAAACTTTGGAATGCAGCAGCACTTACCACTTTTCTTGTCAGAGTGTACGTCTGGGCTTCTGTCTGACTTCACGTCGGATGAGATCCAAGCATGTGCTATTCCTTCCTCTACCTGGCTACCCTAAAAACAAAAAGAACACCCCACCCCCAATTGCCAAAAGGGAGAACCACAGAATGATACAGTAGCTTCTGTGATTTATGTGTCCAGAGTAATGGAATGGCAATAGTATATCAGTCCTACAGTTCAAATGCATCTGCAGTTTTATCTAGGTGATACTGTCTGGTGGGCATCCTGATAAGTGACAATGACACCTGAATGGTGAAGTRTTTTGAAAGATGGTGCTATTTCAGGTACAGTAAAAGTGGTCCACGGATAGAGAAAGGACATKTCATGTAGATGGTAAATTAAAGTTTAATAAAGTTCAATAAGGATATGGTTGGTTTGTGAATAGCCACAGTGCTGTTGCAACAGATTTAAAATGCAAGTATAAGGAATACAAATACGCATCAGAACATGAACTGCCTATGGAAACAATTCCTTCCCAAACTGATCTATTTAGGGATTTTTTTTGAGCTGTCTGAATTTATCCAACTTGCCTGTCTTTGCCCACTGTTAGTGATAAAATACTGAACTCCTGGTTCAACCCCACTGATAAAATTTATGTTGCTGGAAAAGTCTGGGAGCTGTAGGAGTTAGAGTGTTGTCCGAATCAGAATTTATGACTTCATTTGACTGATGTTTTCCTTGAGTGTATATTCAGCAGAACTAAGCAGCTTGCCCGGGTACAAAATTCCCTTATATAGTTGATCCGTTCCCTGTTTAAACTATATATTTATGTTTCTTTCTAGAAAAAGTCAGAGATGTGCTGATATCCTACAAGACTGAGCAGTTTCGGGTAAGTGCAGTCTGATCATCAGCACTTTTGGTTCTTCTCATTTCCTGCTTGGGGCAGTAAGTCTTCTCTTCATTCTTGCCCAAACTGAAGAACTGGTGCTCTCGGCCAGGCCTCATTTGAAATACCTGAGTGCTAGCATTACAAAGTTGCTCTGCCAGGAGTTTATTTCATACAACTGCAGGGATCCCTTTTTTCGCCCTGTAGCGTCCTCCCACAGTTTGAATCTGTCCGGAAGCGTCAGTGATACAGAAGTGATATTTATCAGTGCTGCAGAGGTGGCAGTACACCGTGCCCACAGTGCTACCAGCTCTTGCCAGGTTGTGTACTCTTGCCTAAAGTAGTACTGCCATCTAGTGCATAGCCCATGGGGGACCTGTGACTGCTGCATGTGCGGAGAGGGGCTTGGTTAGTTCCTTGTTCAGATATCCCTCCTAGTGTTGTCATACATGGCTTGCCAAAGTAAAGCTTCACTGCAGAGAACGAGCAATTTGAGCTGTGATGGTTTCTAATGCAAACACTTTGTTCATGTTTATAAATGAGATATGTACTTCGTGGAGATCCCAGGTCTTCCTTGTCCAGGTGCGTAGTGCTCAGTTTGTTTTCATTCATCCTAGTGTCTCTGGAAATCGAGACCTGTCATTCAGAAGTCATTAGCCCATGTTTTCTATCATCCATGGTATGTTTTTGCAGTGGCCCAGTGGCTGAGGTGCTGCAGTTCAGATTTGTAAGTAATTTGCCCCAGAAATCTCTCTCTGCTCAGCTTCCCCTTCTTAATAATGGGATAGTTCTTAAGATGTGTTGAGAGCTGGGTTACAGACCCTGTAAAATGTCTTCAGATATGACCTAACCAACATACTGTTGTTATTGGGGAGCTGTTCTCACTTTTATTTCGATTAATATCATGAGGGGCTAAAGGAGAGAGTGTGCTAACATTCTAGTGAAGTGTAGACTTAATCAGCAATGAGAACTAGGGTCAGGAATTCTATTGAAAATGAACATCCAGTTTCCTTCATTGTCTTGGGTTTGGAATATATAATGTGATTCTCTTTTGTTCATTGTTCCCTTTCTGTAGTTGGTACTGGCTTATTTTGTTCATTTTGCATTGCACTGTAAAGGAGACAAGTTGATTATATGTGGTGAGTGACCTCAACATATTAACAGAGGGAAGTATTTCAAACTGAATAGGAAAATGCAACTTCAAAATTTAAACTGGCCAGGGTTGAATGGGGGAAAGGAGTAGTCAGTCAATAGCTAAAGAGTGATTTCAAAACTTTTATTTCAAAGCTCATGTGAAATTCTCCTTATCCCATCAAAATGGTGTAAATACAGGCTGAAAAGTAAACTATATGTTATATGCCGCAATTTAATTGAATGCTGCATACTGTGCTTTTGAAATTTCTCTGTTCACCGTGTAAGGCTGCCTTTCCTGTTGAATGATTTCAAGTGGTGCACTTCTAAGTCTGTCAACTATGACAAAATACAGCTGAATTGTGAAAAAAGAACGCTCTGTAGATGCATGTGTTGTGGATATAGCTTCTTTTAATATATCTTTTTTGCCACTCTGAGGTACACTGAGTAAGGTTGGGCAAAGGGCTTGCTAAGATCTGTCAGCAGCAAGGAGTGTTACTCCTTATGGCTGATACCCGCAAGTTCTTAACTGAAGTTTGTCTTTAATAAAAAACATAATACTACTTTTATGCATTAATAACTATTGCCAGTAATTTGAATAGGTGCAAGAACATTGGTCCTTTGTTGGCCTCTGAAACTCTGTTCTGTACAATAGACCTGTAATTGAAAACTCATTATAGCTGATAGAATCTCTGATACTTAGAAATGGATTGAAAAAAACAATATAAGCTTGTTCTGCCCTTTAAGGGCAGATGGTTTGGTGCATACAAATAATTTCTTAACCATGACAGCAATTGAATGTTCCAAATATCAAATAAATACTACTTGAAGGTACAGTATCTTTGCTAGTCTCCCTGCAGGGAGTGCTCTCTGCTGTAAGTCTCCCTGCATAAATGTATAGTCTGTATCTAATCTTTTTCATGTAAGAAGGAGAATCACTTATACCTGAGTCATCTTTATAACAGTGTAACTGTACAGTCTCTGATCCAGATACTTCTCTAGCTATTTTGTTAACTATTTATTATACTTAAAAGTTTATATAAATCTGTAACGTGTAAACTAGACCAAAATAAGCTCTGTCACGGGGCTGTGTACTTTGTCGTCTGATTGTTCGTATGGGTAGGCTAGAGGTTCTTTAGTCACTGTAGGTCATGTCTTTATACTTGATTTCATCTAAAGTATCTTTTGCATGCAGTAGTAGCTTTGCATATGTAGGTTAAGAGAGCTAATCACAGTGCTGAAAGTGACACCTTGGTTTTCCAGTCTCATTTTACAGTACATTCCTACCTGGCAGCAAAAATAATTTCTTCTTTTCTCTCAGTAGTTATTGTCTTCCAAAAAGAATCTGCTAGATACTTGTTGGTGATGTAACATGCTTCCTGCCAGTATTTTATAGAAGGTGGTGATGGTAGAATTGCCACTTGGGTAGGTTATGAGCATAAGTAGAAGGCATGTCTTACCTTGCTGGACAGACTAGATAAGGTATATATCAAACCAAGAAATCACTAACTTTCAGAGGAGTGCTAACCTTCAATATTCTCTCTTCCATTCTTGGTACAACCTGGTAGTCTGTTTTGTATATTGCTCCTACTCATCAGGTGCTCTCAGCTGATTACAGGTTGCCTAGATGGCTGTATTGATTTGACATCTTAATCTACTGTATGCATAACATGGCTGGCAAAACCTTGTCCTGAGTAGGCAACCTCACCCCCACCCCACATGTGGAGTTAATGATTCAAAATGAGTCTGTCCTGGTTTGTGCTGAAGTCAGGGAGAGCAAGGTTTAGAATCAAAATGAGGATGCCAGGACTGTGACTCCTTGGTGCTGCTACCTTTTTAATTCAGGCCTTTTCCGAGTATGACATGGCTTATATTAATTTTTAATATATCCCTAGGAAGGGGAACTTCCGTGAGTTTTTTGAAGTGCTGTTGATGAAGTACATACAGCATGTGCAGCTTCTCTTCATAGCAATGCCTTTCTGTTCGCCATTGGAGCATATTTTCTGTTAATGGTTGGATTTTTCCTTCACTCAGGTTATGCAGACTGTGCAGTCTGTTTCGAAGTCTCGAGAACTGTGGTCCGATTCCTCTTCAGAAGTGGACTGGATTTTGGCTCAGATCAAAGACCTGATGCAAGAGAACAGGTATGTCTCTGAAAAGGAACTGAGGTGAAAGGTACAGTGCASAGCTGTAGACCTGTTGCACTACCTTTTCACCGTGTTGTTCAGCTGATCATGGAGAAAGCAATTGGTTAACTTCCTCAACGTCTTTGAGGATTGAATTGTTAGTCTGTGTGAATGAGTAATGTTTCCTGTGCCAGATGGTCTCCAGGGTGTCATCCCGGACTTAGCTGTGCTGGCCCCAAGGCATGTCAGCATCTTCAGTGTCTTCAAAAGCTCTCCCAGCAACCTTGTGTAGACTTTGGTTTCACAGTAACCTTTAGAATTCTTCAAAATTGCAGGGCAATGCTTGGCCTTTTCTATACTTTCTATGTTTCTATTACTAGAGGGCCTCTAGGTCCCAGTGTGTTGAGATGTTATTATTAGTATATGAATTTGCATGCAGATCTTGTCCCACTCTGAGAAACGTAATCAGTGTAACTCTGTAGATAGGAGAGAGTATCACGTTACAGATATGAGCTGTAACTCCTGATGTTTTGAATATAAATATATATATGCCATACAAGCTGCTGATTAGTTTAAGAGGTTATCAGATGTTGTGCCAGAAGAAAATCCTGAGGAAGAAACTTGCACCTTAGTGGCATTGCCCATCGGTTGTTGAGCATGGAATAACGAGCTAGAAGGCATGAAGATTCTGTAATGAGAAGCATAGCTTACTGAACATGGGACTTCTATATCACTTAAACTGTCTATTGCTCTATGGCTGGAAGATACTGGTGGAAGCAAGCCATTGCACCTACCTGTGATTCTGATACTCTCTCCTTAAGTATCCTCTGTTAGCCTCTACCAGAACACGAATGGACCAAGTGCAGCTGCTTTTATATATAAATAGGTATTTGAACCTTGCATCAGCTAGATGGTGGAGGGGAAACAGGCTGCCACAGTACAGAACAAGGATTTTGAAAGGTTCAACTGAGAACAAGAGACTTCCTCTTATGTGAAATGGGTTTTGCAGGAAACGTTCAAGCAAGAGTTGTAACGCATTGGTAGCAGGTAAAAGATCGTAGGAAGTCCCTTTCCATATAGGAAAACTGAAGTAGTGAAGATCTTAAGATAATCATGTATTTGGGGTCTTTCTAATGCTACCTTGTTGGCATGCTCTCCTGTTAGTTTATGTCTGTGCAAAACTTAGTTTTCGTAACAGTACTGTCCTGTAAGTACATGATCAAAACAAGTACTTAATTTGGAAAATATTGTGCCTTTGATTCGCTTGCTGTGCACTGATTCTGAAAAACATGCTTGTGGTATCCCACGAAAGTGTGCTAAATCACATTCTAGCGGTTCTTTGTCATCATTTTTGTACGAACGACCTGTTGCATTAGCTCTTCCTATTTGTCCCATGCAGCTGCACAAAGTACATTCAACCCCAATTGTGTGGATTTCCAAAAGAATCAAGAATCTACTTCATCTATCGAATTAAATCTTCCAGAATACTCAAACTTAGAATTTAGATGCTAGTGACTGTATTTGTGGCATTTGAGGCACCAGTGTTTCAAAGTTGTTGTCCTCATCAAGCTGCGAAATACCATGTGCTGGGGGATGAAGAGGGGATTTGGGGCAGCTTCATTTTTGAAACCCTTGGAACTGATGGCGTATTTGAGAATACGAACACTTGGAATAGCTAGCCAGTTCCCAGGGCTCTGCAATGCTTGTTCTTTACTACTAGCACAACCAAACCATGCTAACATTTCTCCCTTTAAATAATCTCAAGTTTCTCTCTTAAGCACATCACACTATATCTATTTCATGGGTGATTCTCAGAAGAATTCTTCACCATCTCAGCAGTGCCTAAACTGTTAGAATGGACAGCAAGTGAGTGGGATGGGATTCTGAGGCAGGGCTGTTGATTAAACCTTCACTACTGTGCCTGTCTGTGTACTGGCTGGAGGGCAGGTATGTGGGGAAGGGAAGCCTCTTTGGAGTTCTGTTAAGTGAAAAGATGACGGCACATGATGAGTTCTCTACCATATGATCCTAATATGGAGCCACTGCTGTCCCAGGAGTGTGCAGTGAACAGGGGAATCTCTAGTGTCTCTTTGGAAGTAGTAACTTTAAAAACAAAACGAACAAACAAAAAAACAAACAAAAAAAAMCGCAAACCCCCTAACGTTAATAGCCAATTTTCTGCTTTGCAGAGGACTGAATGTCTCCAGAGCACTTCCCAACTCCAGGATACTAGTAGTAGTCTGACTCAAAGCAGCGCTTGTGTACAGCTCCCAAGCAAATACTCTGACAGCAGCATAGTGGGGGGGAGCCTGTGTAGCCCTGCTTGTGGTGTATCTGGCCAGTGGGCAAGTAAGAAAGAGTCTGCTTTCCTGCAATCAGCCTGGCACCTCTGGAACAGTTTAACAGGCTTGAATTCAAGTGCGACTTTAAGCTGCCTGAATCTGATTCAGTGGAGTGCTGTTCTGTACAGGGTGCTGTCACCAGAACGTGGCAATCTTTTTTGCATTACTGTTTCTACAGGAAACTGGTCTGGCAGATGTAGAGAAGACTTGAAAAGTAACCATCCTGCCCCCAACACCACCTCTAGCTTGGAAGGAATCTGTGCAGTTGTCATGTTCTGTTAAACAGCTTCTGTTAGTCCAGAAGTGCCTGTGCGTGAATCTTTTCTTCTGAAAAGCTGTTATTGTGAATGAGTAGTTAAGATGCTTCAGTGTTGTTATTGCAATGTGTAGACTTGTGTCCTTATATGTTGGTAAGTCAAATGGAAGGGTTAGTCTTTTCCTGTCTTTCAAAAAGACCTACTTGTGGAAATATTTTAGGATAGCTGTAGATTATAAATGAAACATTTAATTCCTGCACAATGTGTTGGGAATTTCACTGCTTTGCAGTCATTTCTTTAGAAGGGTGGCAGTAGGATAGAATTGTTTATACATCCTTCCCTGAAGTGTATGTGATAGCATGGATTACAGGGTGCCAAGGAATTGGTGTGCTTAGGAGATGCTGCTTCCAAAATTAAAGCAATTTAAGAAGTTTGTCGTCTATCTGGGAAAGTCCTAGAACTAAGTGGCACATCTCAGGAGCCTGATTTCATTTCCAGCTTTCACTCTCAGTTTTCTGAGAGCTTTGTTTGGAATTCCAGCCCAGTAACTTAGGTAAGGATATGAAACTCAGATACTAGGTGTGGCCTAAAGAAAGTGCTGTGAGACTAACTGAAGTTCGCAGGATAGTTCTAAGGGCAGGAGACATACAAAAAAGAGCTGTAGGTGCTGTAGGGAAGAGCAATTATGACCCTACTGCAACTTATCTGCCAAACAGCTGTGTGAACTGCACCTTAAGGTGTGCCTTGCCAGCAAGTCAACAGGGTTGGCTTTTCCCCTGAAATTTAACCTAGCTCTGTGGGTCAGAGGTTCTCAAATCTTGGCTGGCCTGCTGGCTGAAGACTTGGATCATACTGCAAACCGTAGGTACTCCAGTATGAGAAATGTTCCTGGTCTTTTGAAATGTTTATGACAAATGTTCCTGTGCTTTTGAAATACCAAGGTAATTGCCGCTGCAACTTGAGCAGAAATGTTTCCTTCAAGGTTCTGGTTCTGTTCCAATTTGCACAACTGCACATTCCCTCCAAGTCTAGTGGGATATATCCAGCCCAAAACTGGCATACGATTTTAGTGCCTTACAACAAGCTAGATCACCTCCTCATAGTTCCAGGTATTTGGCTCTCAAATTTGTTTCAGAACTGGTGCAAGTGGTGTTTTGATATGTAAAAGAGTAAGTGGCATTAATAAGACTCTCTGATTGCTCTAGGGAGACAGTGGCTGAAGCTCTTCTCAGTGATGGCTTTCTCATCCCAAAAATGGATTGTCTGAAAATGCTAAATATCAAGTATGAAGGTTAGTGTTTCGGGCACCACATAAGTAAAAAGTGCATAGCTAATGTTATGTCCAAGTCTGTTCTTTTTTTTCCTCATTATATTGAAATCTGTAATTCTCCGCATGTTTTTCATATATCTGGGTCCTTAAACATCTTTTGACCTGTTCTCCAAACCCCTTTATAGCCATGCTTAGCTATTGCTTTTGCATAAATCTCTTACCGTGGAAGGATAGCTCTTCAGCACTGAACGCTGCCTGGCCAAAACGTCTTTCGAAGCTTGCATCTCTGCCCTTATCTGCAATAGCTACTGATTTCATGAGCTCCCACCAGTTTCTTTTCTACGTTGAAGATTTGAAGCAAACCTAAATGGGTTTTTTGAGCCTCATGCATCTTAGGTCCATGCTGCTGCCCATACATGTGGAGTTGCATGGATTTTCTGCAAGAGAATTAGGTACCTAGAGGCAAGGAAAATTAATAATGTTTCTATTTCCCTGGGACCTCTTGGAAACACCAGCCAAAGAACGTTCCAAGAAAGATCCTCAAATTTCTGTGACTATATTACAGCAGTAAAAATTTAGGAGCTTTTTGATTCTATGTTGCTTTGCTCAATGTGCCTTCTCTTTGCAGCATATTTTTAGGTGGGATAGCTCTTCATTATGTGTGAAATAAGCTGAAACTGGAAAGGCATTAGCAAAACACATAGATTTCCCTGTGGTTTACCGTGTGATTGGATCAGGCATTGTATTTTTTGCTTTCACTGAGCTGTTGTGTTAATTATCAATTTGCTGCTTATTTTACTTCCCTAGCATAAGAAAATAATAGTTCCAGCTTCAGTGAGGATCCCAGGAAATACCCCTGAACCAGTGATCTCAGAACAAACTACTTGAGTTTGGGACAGGTGTCACACACGTGGTTCACAAAAAATTACAAAGCAGTGATTTTTGGTTTCTCTTTTTTTTTTTTTTCTTTTTATTGCAGCAAATAAAGAGGTGTGGCAGTTCAGAATTCCTCAGACATTTTACTGCTTTTGGCAGCCTTTGCTGACAGGCCTCCTTTCCCGAAGTTTTACACAGATCCTAATAGAGAAAATGTTCATGGAGTTGAAGGAATGTTCTGACTCTTCAGAACTCCGGCCTCAGTTCTTGATCAGCTGGATTTCTGAGATGCTGACTGGCATTGCCAAAGTAAACGCTGGTGAGTATGTCTGGAATTTCTGTGTGAAAAAAAAAAAAAAAAAAAAAAATGAGAGTCTCTTCTGTACTACTGTGAAAACTGGAAGAGTGGTGTGATCTTTAGATGGAAAGTGCGATAACCTAATTATTACATTTTTTCATGTGAACGTAGAGCTTTTATTGTTACACTTCTTACCCTTTTCAACGTGCAGCTTGTGTATGTCATGCACTTCTTAGAAGAAAATTGAAATTGTTATTGGCAACTTTGCTGCAGCCTCCTCAAGACAGGAAAAGCCAATCTCTCATGAAAGATCAGGCCCCCCTGTTTTTTCCAGATATTAGTACTTGTAGGAAATAACAGTAGATATCAAATAAAGATGTTACATGCAACCTGTTACGAATTTCCTGTTCCCACGTCTTTCCTCACTTAACAGAAGCCTGCCTTTGCAAGATACTTACATAGTCTTGCTGTCCTTTTTTAATCCTATCAGATTTTCATGCCTTCTAAACTTACACAAAAGTAATAAGTAATATTTTGTTTCCTGTTCCTAACCCCTGAGAACTGTTTAAATTGGCAAACTGTATGTTTCATTTCAGAGACAGGAGGGCTTTAATTATTCAAAGCCTGTCACAGGAGTTCTGTTAACAGGACTTTTATACTGCAATGTAGCCTATCCCTGAGGAGGTTTCCAGCTGCTTAATTTTGCCACCTCTTCTGTCCTCTCCTGGGCTGGCTCAGTCTGCACCAAGATTTTGCCAGTATCTGTGGCAGTCATGGGTTCATGTTTGATGCTTTCAGTCAGCGCTGAGCATATCTATTATGTACCAAGATGCCTGAATGGTAGTAGTTCCCAGCTGTTAAGTCTACTCATTGCAGTGCTATCTGGAATGATCTCAGGTCCCAGAAGCAGTACGCTGCATTTATTTGGGACAATACTGTACAAACACACCTTGTGGCTTCCCTGTCTGGGATGGCATGCACAGAACCAACTTGGGAACGTCTGCACCTCACTGTGGTCCTGTCTTGTGGAGCTAACCTAGCTGTCAGTGCATTGGCAAGTCTCTTGTAACAAGCTTGATGTATTGGTCAGTACATCTGGTCTTGGACTTGGATTGCCAGGTTATTTGAGGATGAGTGTTCCAGTAAAAATGCAAAGGGATGAAGGGCATATTTTTAATGAGTTTTGAGCGCCTTGTTGTTTTCATTATTTTCTTTGAAGGGAAGAAAAGACAACACTGTAACAAACAGGTGTCCGTGAAGGAGCTGTTCCTCCATAAAGTTCCTCTGCAGTGGATAAGACTGACTGATAATTGCTTGGAAGCTCCCTGCTGGGCAACCCCACACCTTCTTCAGCTGTAAGTTTGATCCTGTGACCTAAAAGAGGGACAGCAAACAGTGCTCTGTAACAGCTTTGGCCAGCTCCCTTGTGATACGCTGTGTTATAGCTGCGTTCCCTTCCCATCCTTTGCATCTAGTAGAAATTGTGGCAGGTGCATATAAAGCCCTGCTTGTTGCCGCTCATCTCCCCCTTGATGCTACAAAGAGAAGAAGGAGGAGAATTTAAAAGGATTGCACCTTCAAAATGAAAGCAGAGATTATCTGGGGAGGTATTAAAGAAACGACCTGGTCAGAAGAAAAGTGACTTGGTAGCAGAGATGTGACTGCTTATACAGGTGATATGAATTTAGCACAGGTGGTAACTTTTTCACATGAAAACAGCAAAGCAGGGATTCAGTTAGAAGTATCCCAAGTCCTTAATTTTAATCACAAAGAGGGAGTATTCCAGCATCCACCCACCAGGGAATAATCAGATTTGCCTGTTAGAGGAGATATATGAGCGAGCTGTCCTGGAGGAAACTCACACTTGAAAGGCTGCTCAGCCTGATAAACTTTCATCTGGAATCTTTTTTGCTTTTAAGACTTTTACATTGCCCTTCTCCTTTCTAGGATCCTCACAATCATGAGACCTCGCTTGCCACGTTCTTCGCGGAAGAACCTTCTCTATCTCGCTTCCGTTTACACGGAAGGAGGTGGTCCTTTGTCCAGTCCAGGCCTCTCTTCAGACTGCAGTGAACAGCCAATTTACACTATAGAGAGCTTACAGTGGAGGGCCAGGCAAGAAAATCAGGTTAAAAATCAAGGGCAGACTGTAGAGAAACAAGAAGGTGTGCTGGAGAGAGATGATGGCGTAGAGGAGGTGGAGGAGGAGGAAGAAGAGATGGTGACGGAAACAAATCCTTTGGAAGGGCTTGCTCATTCTGGTAACATGGTGGCTATTGCTGAGAAAAGGGCAGCACTGCAAGGGTCYGCCTGGCAGATCACTACAGGTAAAAAATTACTTTCAAGACTTAGACAGTCTTCATCACTGGCAAATGTTAATTGAAATGCAAAGGCATCTCAGCCCTCTGGGCCTGGCCAGAATTGAAGTGTGCTTGAAAATTGTCTAAATGCCAAATCACTGAAAACTGTTTTTTTTCCAGTCTTCTGTTTATGTGCAGCGGTCATCTCTCTTAAACTCTTAAAATACTGTGAGTGCTTTTTCCAGGAGCATGTTGTTACTGCCTCATTAAGTTTTTTTATCAGGCTTTTCCAAACTGTTTAAAATTTCAATGTATCCAATTGATGGGGCAGCATATATGCCAGCTGTGAATGGCAAAAAAATATGGATGTTTCTTGGGCTTCTGTTTGTCAGACTTGGGGGTATTTGAAAGCACAGTTCGGCTGTGCTGGAAAGCACCACTCATATGATCATAAGTTCCATGCTCCAGGAAAATTGCTGTTATGACATGGTGGCAAGCAAAAGAAAAGAGCAAGGCAAGTTTTTAGAGGGAATAAACAGTATATCCAGTGTTTTGTTAGCTTTATWACGGTACTTTCTCATTGGGGTGGAGGGTTCTGTAGCTAAGCAGATTTTTGGAGGGACTTCAAGACAGAAGGAGCAGGTTGGTGGAGAGGGCAAAGTGGTATTTAAAGGAAGAAGAAGAAAAGAGCCATTAGAAGACAATGAACTCTTGTACCCCACTCACAGGGAAATTCTCCCAAGTCAAAAAAAAAAAAAAAAAAAAAATCTGCCTAAGCAGCTTGGCTTAGTTATGCTGATGTGAACAGCTTGTTAGAGTTGGACATTTTGAGAACAGAAGGAAAATTGTCATCTGCTTCAGTGACTTTGGTTCGGATCAAGCAAAGCTTTCACTGAAGGAGCACACATTGTGTCCTGAACCACCTGATTTTTGTGAAGATTCTGTTTATGTAGTTGTTCATGGGTAAGCTTAATTTCTGTTTGAATAACATTTGTGCAGTTACCATCCTTAAACAATTTGAAACTATAGCCAGTAGGTATGTACAAACCCATGACAACATGTGGTATATAAACTATTTACTAGGTTGTTCTCTAAAGAGAGGGCTTAGCCTGTTAAATATATATAATGGTAGTTTGCCTTACAGCTGCATTGGATGTTACCAAGTGCTATGCCCCTTTTTTAATTGTGAAATTATAATACTTCAAAAGCACTATCCTATGTCAAGATTTTTTTATTCTATTAAATGCCCAAGACTGGTGTAAAAGGAAAAACAAATCTGTTGGTTCTTTAGGGCAATGCTTGGGTTTTTGAGCAGATACCAGGTACACAAAACAAAACAGTTTCAAGCAAAGAGAAGGAAATGGACAAGTTGTATGTGATTAGCAGGGGTCTCAGTCTGTGTAATTATTGCTGGCTTTCTGGAGTGAAGTGCCTTATCTTCTGAAGGCTTCTGTCTGCTAGTCTTCCCTCAGCTGCTAGCAAGCATTCCAGAAATAAGTGTTCTGGTATCAAGAAAGCACATAGGCTTAAGAAATCTTRTTGTCAAAACAATGACACATAATAATTTGTGTCTTTCATTTAGTTAGATGTGAAATAAAAATGAAATTTAAAGGGGAATTTCCTTTGGTTTGGAGTTCCTATTGGGAACTGCCTTTGAAATTTTGGCACCACAATGTAAAGGAATGGACTCTTTGATGTTATCAGTTGTGATGGATGGTTTCTCATTGTGCAGTTTCTGGCCCACATTGAAAGCCAAATTTAACAAATGTGAAGTCATGGACGGGAAACAGCGATAGGTGCTCGTAAAAGCAAATAGCAGAATTTCCAAGACGTTGTCATATTCTTTTTATTTGCCATCTCATCCCAGCCCATCTGTCTGTCCAGAATTGCTTTATTGTTAATTAGACTTCCCCAGCCTTATACTCTTCTACTTTTGTGGCTTCAGTTCTTCTTTAGTCACTGTTGCACTGTTGCTGTGCAGCTGCTAATCTCAGCGAGACGTTCAGAAGCTGATGCTTAGTCTCACTGGAGGCATGAGCTACTGGATGCAAAGGTGCTGGTTTGTATCTTCATATGTGTACAAATGGCTCTTTCCATTTACAGAAGTATGCAGCGTAATTTTTTAAAATTAACGTATGTAATTCAATGTGTATGTTTCAAATGAAAGTAAGCTTAAAAGGAAGTAAATATGAAGGGTTGCTCCAGAATACTGTGGGGTTTCTTTTAATGGACATTGTCTCACAGTGTTTTGGATGAGCTGCACTGTGCAGACTGCGTGATGTTACATGACTCCAGATGTGTCCCTGTTGTCTCACATACTACAGTGACTTTCTTTGGAAGAGGTAGTAAGGTTAGAAATAAAACTAGTTAAAACTATAGTTCAAACTTATTTTTGCTGAGTACCTGAGATTGTTCATTTTTGCTGAATGGCTGAGTTACGTGAGACAATATTTGTGGACTTGGGGGGGATCTTGTTTTTTGAAAATCTCTCTGGGTAGCTCAGACTTCTTGTTTATGTACTGTTTTTWCCCAGATGAAGTACGATGGAAAGACTTTCCTCTTGGGAAACTCCCAGGACAAACAGATGACCCTGATAGTCTCATGTTGGATAATTATTCCATGATGTCCCTGCTTGATCAGCCAGTGAGAGATGAGTGGAAGTCTCCCAATACAAAGTGAGTAATGGTGTGGGCAGGACTTTGCCCCTGAACCATGAAATGCATTTGTCTCTCTGTGCCTTGTACTATATGATGTGAAAAATTAAGGATGAGATTTCCTTTTTACTTCTGTTTGACTAAATAGTTTGAGCCAAATATCTACTACTATCTCTAATATCTCCTAACTGCACTTCTTGTGGATTTTTTAAGTAATGTGTGTGTTTGGAAGGACCTTTGCAGTGCTGGTGTAATAGCATAACAGTCTGCTCTTCAGACTGTGCTGGCAACTTTCAATGTTGTCTGATGCTGTTAGTAAGCTACAGTCTGCTGATCCCTTAGAGTTACTAGTCTGGAATTGCAGAATTTTTAAAACAAGGTACTGAGAGCTGGTACACAATCTGCCTRGTGATACTCTAGGATGAATAACTTCAGTGAGAAGAACTGTGGCCTTGCAATTAAAGCGTTCAGGTCCAGGAGACTTGGAAGTCATTTAGCCTCCCCCAGTGTCAGTTTTCCCAGACTAGCTGATCTTGTGTAGGAAGGGTCATTCTAAAATGCACAGTGGTTTGGTGGAGCACTTTGAGGTGCATTAGTGGGAAAGCCTGAAGATGAGGAGAGAAGGGAGCCGTGGGAAGTGGTTGACTGCAGATTACGTTTGTAACACCTGAGGAAGGAATTGGCTGTACATAACTGGGGTGGTGAATATGCCGAGTTTCACATCAGTGAATGCAAACGTATCTCTTTTCTGTATGCTTGAAATGGAGACTGTAATTCGTCCTGTGGTTAACCCAGCATGAGACAAACTCTCTTCTCCTCACCCTCCCCCACCACAACAGGAAACTCTTCCTGCTTGTTTGTACTGCATTAGTCTGACAGTGTGCTTGCCTTGTTGATAGACACAATCAGACAGAAGTTATTGCTACCTGTATTGCTGAGACAACTCACCAGTATCATAGGAAGTTACTTCATGAAGCCCTAACAGTCATCCTTCAAAGCTGAAATATACTCAACACTTACCTCTCTGCATTTGTCTCCTTCATCTTTTCCTGTCATCGGGTCTGAGAGCTGCTATTTGTAATTGCTGCTGTTCTCATTCACTTCTGGGAATGTACTTTTGTTTTGCATTCCTTGGGTCTTTTGCGCTATCTGAAGGTTAAATGCAGTGGCATAATTGGCAATCAAAAATGTGATTTCCATGGTGTCCTTTGAGGAAGCCAGTTTATAATCTTACCATCTTCCCTCCTCCTGCTCTTTCTAAAAGAAACCATTGCAAGGATTATGAGATACTGCTGTTTAGCAGTTTGGAAGTTATTAGCACAGCCTCAGCAGGCTTGAAAACTCAGTTTTTATTAACTGGGGCTCTGATCCTYAGCCACAATATGTTGACGTTGCCCAGTGACCTTTTCAGAGCTGCAGCTAGTAATTTAAGCTGGAGATCTGATCCCAGTAAAGAAACACAGGTTGTCATGGAAATAATGGTAGCATTCTATAAAGCTTTAGTTAGATCACTCTGTTATTAAACGGAGCTTATCCAGTTTAACCATCCCATTGAAGACATTTTAATAGGGTCATTATTTCAACCTTTGAAGTCAAAGGAACTTGAATGCTGTCAAGTTGTAAGCTGTCAAATCAATTCCATCACATACACAATAGGAGATGGGCTTATATGTATTGTAATCCAAGGAACACTTCAGAGTATAAATGAATGGCAGTTATATTCTTGACAGAATAACTTTCTAATCAGTGATTCTTTCCCTGTAGTTGATGGGCCCAATCTAGTAGCTTCCAAAAAATGTGATTAACAATGACAGTCATGCAGCCTGGGGTGTTGCATCGGGAAGAGCTCTTGCACCTATTCATGTTTTCACATATTCAGAGTTGTCTTCAGATTAGATTCCAGTTCCAAACATTCCAAAGAGCAAGGTTTCCATTCTTCTCCATCCTCTTGGTCATCCTCCCTGGGACTAGTCTCTCTTTTGTCAGTTCAGGCCTGCTGAAATCCTGTTGTTTCTGCTTGATTCATCCAATSGAAATGTAAAATTAGCATCTCGGAGATTGCTAGGTAATCAAAAAGAAACCATACTTTCCTACTGCTCCTCTTTCTGACGGTCCAAATACTTAATGAAGTCCTTGGTTCCAACACTTCTACGAGAGGCAGGACCAAACCTGCCTCTATATCGAGAGGTTAAATGAGTTATCCTTTTTGAGTCCTCTTGAATGGTGTTAATCACTGACAAGACCTATGCTTTGAGTGCTGCCTGAATTTCCTCTCAGACTGTGAAGAGAGCAGGTAACCATTTGTCTTCTGATAGTTTATCATCCCAAAAAGAAGAGTAAATCTATACTAGATGCAGAAGACCCGTTCTGATTCAGCAGAAGGGCCCTTTGGTCTCAGCCAGCCATGAATCATGTTTCTTGCAACATGTTCCATGTTGGGAATAAGGCAAATTCCTGGAATTTGCATATCTACTTCTAGTCTGCAGAGCCCCGGCACATTCCCTGTAGTCACAAATGATAGAACACTTGATCTCAGAGACTTTAAACATAAAGCTGTTTGACTTGATGTTTAGGTAGGTGAGATCACTGATAAGAATAAGGAGCTGCAGCAGAATTCTAATTGGCTACAGTAATTGGTACCATTTGGCATTTAGCCAGCAGGCTCTGACAAGAGATGGYGGGGGGGGTGTTCCTAATCAGATCCTCATTGGCTCAGTTGATTTCTCTATGCGCGGTAGCTGGAATCATCATTACGGAGGCTGCAATGAAGTGTATGTGGAGTAGCGTGATTCACTGTTCTGGCTTGTTTGTAAGCTGCTGCTTGAAACCAACTATAGCATGTGCCCTTTCTGACGTGTGTTGTAGACTTCATGTGTTCTGTAATCCCAGTGTATTTCTTGGAGTGGTTTCTAGAGTAACAAGAATTAAAAATCACCTAATGATTCCAGGTTCTGCTCTACAAGCAAAGGAATTCCTCTAGATATAAACTTTATATCATACCACTGATGTAGATGATAAAGGAGCTAGAACTCGGCCATACTGAAGTCTGCTGTCTGAAAATCCACAGCACATATTACTCAATTCATTTGTTAATAAAAATTCACTAAAATTACTAATAAATGGTTTTTTTGTCATTTTGCTTTGGACATCAACAAAATCTTTGCCAGTGTCAACAGGAGTTAAAGTGAGTGCTAGTATTGAAGTGTGATTAGTTACAGCTTTACTCTGAGTGTGGAAACAGCTCTGTTAAATAAAATTCAGAATAGAATTAAGAATAGAAAATTTTGGTCGAATTATCATGGAATATAAGTCATCTCATGTGCATCTCTGTTCCATTCCAAGTAACATGATACAATCATAGAATAGCCCAGGCTGGGAAGGACCTCAAAAGATCATCTGGTCCAACCTTCCGTGGGAAAAAGAGCCTAGATGAGATTATACAAACTCCATCCTTGTCAAATTCCTCTTGTCTAATAGGCTAAGCTTAATAGCAGGAGGGATGGTGCAAAAGACCCCCAGAAGAGTTAAAAAAAGCCACCAGGGCTTTCTATTTCTGGATTCCTGAGAAATTTGAGTATTTTTTGAGAGAAAACAGCAAGCAGAAACTATTGCTATGGTGCTGCCCAATTTTTGCAGCTGTTGTGCTTACCACTATTTTATCATTGCCGCTTTTATTCCACACAGTATGTGGTAACAGCAGTGGTTTAGGATCTTTGGTAATCTGTGTCTGTTCCTTTACCGCTAATCCTCTAGTTGCAGGTGGTTGGAGAGATGATCTGGTTGTTCTTTTGTTGGTCTCCCAGCCCCAGCTGCTTTGTCTCCCTTTCCTTCCCCATACCAGTGATCATTCTGCTGCAGCTTCCAGCATCTGTGGTGGTGAGAGTGAGCAGGTAGTTGTTTTGTTGAATACAAGTGCCAACAGTGGCAATATGCTCCGGCACTCTCACAGGGAAGGTGAAGAATTGAGATTTATCACCATGACAACATTATCCTATATCCCAAATTCCTCAAAAGTCTGTGCCATCAGTATACTGCTAGCTGCTCCTGCAGCTGGCAAAACACCTTGCAATTTCTATTGCTTTGTTATCAGCAAGGTAATTAACTGTGTTCTCACTGCTTTTACTTCGGGTTTGGCTGCTTTTATTTAATTCCCACTAAATCTTTCTTCCTACTACTGATACAAGTTTTGCTTGCTAGCTCTTCATAAGAAAGGCTCAGCTGTGGATGCTGGCAGCTGACCTGGAGATGTTTTCTACATAGTGTTTCCAATGTATTTTGGTTATGTTCCAACAAGAAAAAGTCCTCTGTGTTTGGAGTTCCGTCATAGTTCCTAACAACTAGAAAGCAGAACCATGAAGCAAGCAACCACTGGGTGCACCTGGTCCTGCTGCACCTTCAGTGTTATGTTCCTTTCTCCTCCTCATCAAACTTTGACACTTGTAGCTGCTTTTGTGATGCTCAGTTGTTGCAGCAAGTCATGTGAAGCATTTCAAGTCTCGGCAGTTTTACAGCACTGGCAGGCAGTGGTTGAGTGTTATGATTAAATGGTGACTTGATAAAGCTTCCAGTCTGTCCCTGACTTAATATCAGCTTTTGTGACTTCAGAATAAATGTGATCTAATTCTTTGGATTTGGAGAGCATATAAGGGTAGTAGGAAAGAGTTTTGGGAGGTAAAACATGTTAGGATTTTTGCAAATGCATTAAATGTCCAAAGTGGGTTTTCCAAAACTTGCTTTCCTTATCATGCTTCAAGAGCAAAGCATCACAGCGTCATTAACATGGAAGCTGGAACTGTGGTTCTGGGAGCTATGATGTCTGTGAAGGTGCTTTGAGATTCTTGCTTGAATAGTCTGCAAAGACACATATTTAAAGTATCTTAAGAAAAAACTCCAAACACAAAACGAACACCCACATGTCAACAAGTGCATCTAAACACAAGGCTGACCTTTGGCTCAGCAAGTTTCTGATTCACAAATTGCTGGCAGGTGGGAGAGTAATTGGGAACACTATTCTTCTGTGCTTGTGTGCTTGCTTACGCATTGGCTTTTGAACATAGTTGGAGACAGGCAACTCAGACCTTTGATCTCAGCTGGTGCAAACACTTTTACGTACTGGAACTGATGTGCATCTGAATCTGGACCCTAGCAGCAAGATGCACGCTCTGGAAGATCTCCTAGGATGCATTCATCCTCCCTTCTCCCTGAATGTTAATAGTCTAGGAAATATGCGTGGCTGTTTTTTAAAAGGCCTCCTTCTCGTAACAAACTTTTCAGGGGTATTTTTCTCCCCTCCATGCTGGAAAAAGCATTGGAAAGTCAGATTTTTACATGGGCGTAAATAATCTGCAACATGCAGGTTTAAAAAAAATGCATAGCTGTAGAGTCGCTCTAGTTTTAAAATGAGAAAAATATTTATACTGCTAATTAGATACTGAAATGGATTCTCATAGTTACAAATGAACCATTTTCTTTATTTGTAAGCTGTTCTTTGGAATGCACTGTTCAGTGATTTTCCACAAGTGAGCCATTACTTATCCATACTTTAGGTAATGTTCTCCAGGCTTTACTTTCTAGGACTTGTTTATGATTCCATTGCTTGCAACGAATGAGAAAGGAGTGATCCTTGCTTCTGAGTATATGAAAAGAAGCAACAAGTCATACAGAACAGACATGGCTATGTGGAAATGCTAGGTCAACCTGTCTGTACACAGAAGAAGAGCAAATATGTTGCTATAGGATAGAAAAAACTGTCTGTCAGCCAGTTGAAGATTTCCAAGAGGTTCTTGGGCTCAAGGCTTAGCAGAAGTATATACATTTCCAGGAATTTCTGCTCTGTACCATACTTGTGTAACTGTAATGGGAAATTTTGCTAGATACTTAGCAGAGGCAAGAACCTTGGAATAACATGGGTTATCCTCAGGAAGCAGTGCGCTCTATGCCATAGTACTTGCCTACACAGTTGACTGTGGCCCCTAACTTGACTTGGAGAATAAGCTGCCGGTAACCAGAACAGAAATGTTTACCAAGGCACACAGCTCCTCTGTTCCTGGAAGAGACAAACCTAATTTGCATTATAAATTCCTGCTCACGTGTGCCGAGAACACTGCTCTTGATATCTGCAAATGGACAGCTGGAAGGACCTGTTTTTTCCAGTTTCTTTGGTGCTTTTGTTGTAGGTAATCCTTAGTTATTTGGTGCTTGCAAGGATATATGAAAAAACATGTGTTGACATTGAAGAATTCATGACAGTGTGGTTGGTGTAGATTGATTGTTCATAGTTTTATGGTTAGGAGGAAGCTGCCATTTCATTTTACAGTGCAAAGTAGTAGATTGCCCTGGAGAGAATTAGACCTTTTTTGCAATACCTGTCCACGGGGCAAGGGTGGAATTTCTATGGTGGCGCTTAGCAGAGAGGCTTATACTGATGTTGCCATGGAACTAGCTATCAGTGAAACCAATTACACAAGGAGGTTTAGAAACCTTGCTTTAAAAAAGGAAGGGGAAGCCTGAGCCACCAATAAATATCTTGCAGGTAAGGCTGAGGGTGCCATTCACTTTTTACCTACATTTTTCTGTTCTCTTCATTTACCATGGAAATAAAAGAAGAGGGAAAGTGATGTACAGGATGTAGCTGACTTCCTGAAGAAATCGCGTAAGAGCTGATTTCTGCTGCAGTACCTCATGACTGCGTTACAGAAGCAGAATGAGTCCCCACTAACTGCTGCATTGCAGACCTGCACAGAGTGTGTTGCCTGTTCTGTGTAGCATAGAATTACTCGTACTTCTTGAACTCTTACTGCAGAGAAAACCAAAGCAATTTACAAAGCAGGTGCATAAGGAATCATCTTGCTAACCGCAAAGTTCAGCCACTTCTTGGGTGGAACGTGGTAGCAGCTAAGACAAGCATAGCAGAAGTATGCTGGAAAAGTAGTATCCTGGAAACTTAAAATAGCAAAGGTCACACTTACCAGTTTTTACTCAGTGTAGGCTGTTTTTTTCATATTGTCTTGAAAATAGTCTTCTGCATAGATTGCTGCATGCCTTTTCTTCATATTTTAATATGAAACAATTTCAGCATGTATTCAGTGGTGAAATTGAGGTATATAATCAATTGCTTCTAGGAATTTGTAAATTATCTTGAAACTTGCTTTAATCAGAATTTGCTGCTGTCATCTTTGAAGAGACCTCATTTTAAATAATGTCAATGACAAGATTTATAATTGCTCTTACATGATTCTTGTGTAAGCTACAAGACCTTGTTGTCCAGAAGGTACCTCAAAAGAACCCGAGGCTTTGCTTCAAATCATACCATTCTTCCTGTTCATACCTCCTTGGCTTCTACACTGCGTGTATTGGTGGCTCAAAGGTACTGAAGTGCCTTAAGGCACCAGTGGCGTCATGACTGTAAAGCTATACAAGACAGTACCAGTTCAAAGAGTTTTTCTAGCCTAAAAGACAGGAAGAAGAGGAGTCAAAACCCACTGGCAAATCCAGAAGGTGGATTAATTTTAATATATTGTTGTTAACTGCTTTTGGTACTGGAGAAAAAGCAAACCTGTGGGAAAGGAGCATGGTTTGATGGCTGGAGGCGTGTTGCCTCATATTCCTCATATGGTTTAGTGGGCATGGTGGTATTGGGTCGACGGTTGGACTTGGGGATCTTAGAGGTCTTTTCCAACCTTAATGATTCTATGATTCTACGATTATATTTAGGCATGAACAGGAGCAGGGAGAGATGACAAACCATTTCTCCTGACAAACCTCTGTTCCCTTGTTGCCAGAGATGTGGGGATGCAGAGTGGGCTGGAGTAGTTACAACAGAATCTGAAAGACCTAGAACCTGTGCTCATTTCAAGAAAAGCATGATTGCACCAGCAGGCAGGAAGCCTGCTTTTGAATGCTGGAAATAAAGAGGCTAGATTTTTATACTAGAAAAATAGGATTGAGTTGGTGAGTAAAAAAGTTCATTCCTGCTTACCACTTCCGCTGGTGTGTATCCTACCTCAGCTATATCTGYCCTGGGTTGTCTTGTATCGAGCGAGAAAGTTTTGTTTTCAGACAGACGTTAAGCCCTGTCTGTCCCTAAACTAGCAAACACACTGAGATCAGGCTCAAAACATTCTCTAACATCCACATTCACTCGAGCCCACAGCAGTATTTTGCCTGCACCGTTCTGTACCGTTACAGACTTACGGCAGTCTTTTCGAGAGGGCAGTGTTGTGGTGCACTGCAAAAGCTGAGTCGTGCTACCAGAACAGAGCTGTTGGGCCTTCCTTGAATGGAAGCAATTAGAGTTAGGCTTGGGTTTGTCTTTCTTTGGAGAAGGCTTCTCCCCCCTCCTGAGGGGAGAGAGAGGTTCCTGGATTTATTAGGAAATGACGGAAAGAGATAGTTGGAATCCAAGAAGATAACAAGGGAGTAGAGGGAATATGGAGGCAGCTTCAAGGTAAAGTGGAAGATATAATTCTGGAAATGACTTGTCTGTTGCAAAAGGGATTAGGATGACCAGTTTATCTGTTCTTCCCTAGTCTGGTGTATTTTATGACTGTGTTTGCAGTTGAATTTGTTTATCTGCACGCATTCCAATGGCGTGACATACTTTGCTTGCTTCTTATGGTAGATACTTTCTGATAGCTAACTGCCTGATACTGTTTGCCATGTGGTTTCCCAGTACCACTGAGAATTATTTTGTTGAAATGGAAGAAAGGGCATTCAGCTGAAGACACCTAATTAATGCATTTCAGTTAGAAGCAGTATCTTAATGCTGCTGCATGTGATTCCCCCCCCCTTCTCTTAAAACTAGGCAATTGGGTGATGCAAATCAGTGTGAATAAATGCACTGTGATGCAGCATTGGACACAATTTAAACTACTCATAGCCATGGAATGGCTCTTGCTCAGCTTAAACTATTCAGGATCACTACTAATGGTAGTCACTGAGGACAACTTCACGGAAATCTTTCTGTGGAAGAAAAGAACAACCCCAATTTGTTTACTTAAAGATTTTTTTAAAAAACAATAAAAATAATATAATGGTATCAGAAGTATGCAGTGACCTGGTGTAGCATACTGGGTTTGTTTTCTAGAAATTCAGTCTCAGTGCAGTAGTAGAAGGGTCTGGGACAAATTTGAATTACAGAAAGCAGAGTCCTCAAAGAGCAGGAGTGAGCACACAAAGGTGACATTTCTCATCCTCAAGAAAAAGGGCATGCTAGGCATAGCTGCCAGCAAATTGTTTGAGCTGGGTCACTCTGAATTTTGAAGGTAGTTAATACTGGAATAAGTTGCCCAGAGAGACTGTGGAGTCTCCATCCTTGGAGACATTCAAAACCCAGCTGGACGTGGGCCTGGGCAGCCTGTTCCAGGTGACTTGAAGCAGGGGGATTGGACTAGACAATCTTAAGAGGTTTCTTCCAACCTCGGTGATTCTATGAGAATATCTCTGCTCATTTCTCTTCCTACTTCCTCAATGAAAACTGTTAATAGCAATAAACTACTGAAGTAGTTTGAGTAATTACCTAAAAAGTAACTGAAAAGAAGCCTCCACAGTAACCACTTTTGTCCAGAACAAAAACTAATTTGAGGTGTTTGTAGGAACAGTAAGACTATCCTGTGGAATCTAGTTAGTACTTGTTTTCAGGAGTAGTATATTTGAGGGCATATAAAATAACCACAAAGGGCCTGGCATTAGGAAAAAGCAACTTTGTAATACATATATTTTATTGTTTCTGTTTGGTTTTGTGCTGTCTTCTGAAGCACCTAGTTCTGGTTACTCAGAGAGCAAACATGGGAGTGTTTAGGTTGTGGATTTGATTTCATTGTGCAACTTCTGTTCACCTGACAGTATTTGGCGTCTTATAGCCTGCAAAAGAAACAGATATGTCTTTTTTTTTTCTCATTTTTGAAAGGAAGATCATTTCTTTACTGGCTTCGGAATTGAAGATCTTTTGATCTGTGGTTGACTGGGGGAAAAAAACCAATCTTTAAGTAYCTTTTATTTTCATTAAATGGTAGAGTTCTCATAGGTTAGCAAGTACTATGCTGTCCTTTCACCTCTGTGACTGAGAGTTTTTTCTAGGACTGCCAGTAAACCATTTCAGCAAGTGGGTCACAAGCAGCAAATAATCTGTCAAAAGAAATGTCTGTGTCTCATGTTGGCAGATCAAATTCTGCAACGGTCTAGGTCAAACTAAGGACCAGTTAATGTTTCCTTCCCTAGTAGCACTAGGTTCCTTTGGAGGAAGATTGCTGGACTGCATTTTGAAATATGATTTAGTCATGGTGACGACTAATTGCATATTGATTACAGACTAAAARGTTGCAAGCCAGATATATAGATTTCAGTGCTTCATTGTGCAGACTGGGAAAAAAGCCAGCAGGTGTTGCTTTCCCCTCTGCCTCCAATAATTGCTTTCCGTGTGGCCTAAGATGCAGAGAGGAGCGATTGCAAGAGCTTCATCTATATTCAGCCAAGCAGGTGGTTTTCCTTTTCCTCATGTGCTGCTTCAGGTTGGCTGTTTTTTGACAGTGTAATGTGTCATGCAGCCCGTATTACTACAAAATACCCATGTAGAAAATGAAAAAAGCACATACCAGGCCAAAAGTAACACGTTTCTGCATCTATTTGCGTGGGTGAAATGGGCACGCAGTTTCTGCCACGCAGATCACAGCCTGGCAGGAGGCCAAGGAAAAAAGCTCAGAAAGAAACATGAGGAAAACCTGTTGTTACCACAAATAAAAGGACCAGAACCTGATTTATTCCTGTAGCTGTGCCTGGAAACAATCCAAGTTTCATCASGAGTGTTACAACAGCAGCTTGTTCATTCTTCTTATTTCCCTTGCATAGCAGCTTCTCTGTTTGCCAAAGGCCATGTGGCATCGGAAAGGTTGTCTGACTTGCCCAGAGGCAGAGGGGAGCAGATTTTCTTGGCTACTTCTCACATATTCTGTGTAGAAACTTTGCCCACTGTGTTGCAGCTATCCTTGTCTATCCTTCTTTGATACTGCCCTCCAACTTCTCTATCTGCAGAGAGCTGTTTTGCCAGGCTCACTGTAGGGGTACCGCAGTATGGTATGAGAGATTGTGAAAATTTGACGCTTTACTTTGCAAATATCCATAAGATGCTTGGAAAAAGCATCTGCAGCAATAGGCAATGAGACATGCCCTTTCTAAAAGCTGTGGCCATCTTTGTCTTTCTCTCTGGCTTCACAGACTTAAAGCAAATGAAGGTGATGAACTGCAGAAAGGGTTTCCTGGAGCATGGAGTTTGACATTAATTTGGAAAAAGGGCTTTGGACAAGTCATGTAACAGAAGCAGAACCTCTTGCTGCAGCCCTAATTCACCAGGTCCACAAATGAGAATGGAGTGCTCTTATGATGCGTTTAATCTATGTTGTTTAACATCTGCCTGAATTTTGCTTGCCTTGTTTGAGGTCTGTGCTTCTTACTAAATAGTTCCTATGAATCTGTAGCAAAACTTGATTACATACCAGGAAAAATAGGTTTCAGCTGACAACCTCCTTTCTCTTTTAAAGATGAACCTGATCTTGAGAGACAAGACCCCATCTCAATTCCTGTGTTTCGCTTCTTTTTCTGCTTTTATTGTTGTTTCTGGAGGTTCAGAAAATTGGAGAATGTGCCTTCCCTACGCTAAAAGCAACAGCCTAGCTATCCACAAAGTTTTCCCCCACAAGGCTACTGGATAAGTCATTTTTTGGTCTTTCCCTACTCCTGTTTTTCTGCCTCGCACTTATCACACAGTTTGGCCTCTTGTAGAACCATCTACACAGAGTTTCTCTGGTTTGCCATCAGATCTTCCCGAAGACAAGCATGCTGTTTCCAAAACAGAATAGCCTGAATGTCAGAGAAGCAAAATAGTTTAAGAAGAGCTGGATCCAGCCAAAACGAGTGAATTTTGAGGCTATACTCCATTGTCACGTATTTAGCTGTCTTTGCAGATATACTATGGAAAAAACTAGTGGCAAACAAGTGTCTGGGGGACAAAGTAGCACTGATTACGGAAAAGGCACTTTCTCCCTTGAATCCCAAGTAATAATGTGCTGTTACTCTGCTTGGCAATACTCTGGTTTCATCCCTCCTGAAAAGCGGTTGATCTGTGATGATCTTGCTCTTGGCAACCTTCATGCAGTACAGTTAAGGCAGAGAATGATGTCAGTGTCTGTCCCCTGAGTCCCTGTCCTGGGAATGACAGCAGGTCTGTGAAGTCATGAATAATGAGGAGTATACATCACAAGGGAGGAAAAATTATCCTATTAGCAGGCTGAATTCGGGATGGTTTCCAGCAGCCAGAGGAATACCGTTGAGTCATTACGCTGGGTGTGATAGCTGTGATGTTTCTGTGTTGGCTTTGTCTGCAAGGCCTCTGGCAGTGTTTCATCTGAACAGGGCGTGTCTAAGAGGTGTTTTGACCATAAAGGAGAAAATACCTGTCTCTGAGGAGCTGAGCAGGAGCCACTCCTATATAGCCAGTTATTCCAGTACTGAACATCTGGAAAAGGCATTGAGTTTTCCGCTGTATAGCTTGAAGTTGCTGTATAAATAAAACTTTGCAAACATCTCAGTCTTGTTTGCAGAAATTGTTTTCTGTCTTCAGAGTTTTTTGTTTTAACATGAGACAGAAGTTCCTGTGATGCTTAGATACTTTGGAAAAGCTTGCAATTCCTTCCTCCCTGGTCACAAAAGATTGTGTTCTTTGGTGGGTTTTCTGGTATATGCTGTGTATCTGCGTTGTCAAAGTTTGTGTTTAGTGTTGCTGTGGCAACCTCTGAAGCTTTGAATAGCTGCTGTCATCCTCAGACAGATGTTTTTTTATTTTTTTGTGATAAGCATGTGTGCTTTTTGCTTACTCCCAGTGTCAGTTTTACCTGACAGCAGGGGCATATTTGGCAAATAATGACCACTTAGAGAGTTTTCCGAGGGTGGAGTTGCTGACATGCCAATTGCTTTAGGGATTGCATCAAGCGGTTGCACTGACATTTCAAAAACGGGATTCATCGTTTAATGGTCATGGATAATGACTGGATTTTGTTGTCCTAAGGATGAGATGTATAAGCAGGTAGGTGAGAGGGATGGTTACTATGTGCTGAAGGGTAAAGACAGTGAGTAGGCAGGGAATATATTCTTATCTTGGAGGATGCTAGGTTGTAGCTAGGAGTGCACGAGCTCTCCTTGGGCATAAGGAATAGAGAAAGTGAAAAACATGCACAAGACAACCAGATTTTCCCTTTCTCTCCTTCACAATGTCAGATACCAGGTTTCAAGTGGATACTTTAAAGATTTGTTTTATTGATAAAATTTAGCTTTCACCTTCACCATTCTCATAAAATGAGTAAAAATGATAAAACAAATCTTACCTTACGTTATGACCTACTTAACAACATGGTAGTGATGTTGATAGTAAAACTTTGGGTAGGGAAAGGTTTACCTATGTTCTCCAATTGTTATTTGAGCCTTGTGTTTTACAGTGCCTTGTGTCTGGGAACACTATATAAAATCTTACTCGTTCCCTTGTATGCTGTGTTAGMGAGTCATGTAAATGGGTCATTGTTTGGGGGATCTCCTGGGACTCAGCCCTAACTGGGTAACTTCTGCAACGAAAAGGGGTTTTATGCCTGTTTGAGTGAGCCACCTTCTAAAATTAGAAATTACTTAGCATGCTGTGGGTGTCACCAAACAACAACTTCCTTTAAATTCTCCGTAAATGCACAAGTTTCTGCAACTTCTTTGTAAAGCCGTAGGAATGGCTGGTTCCCATGTGCAGAATGTACAGGGATTGTGACATTTGTAACTTGTGACAGACTTTTCATGTCGACTGCTGACTGCATCTGACCTGATCAGCTTGTATTCCTAGCTGCAGAGGACAGGGGAAGGTTCAGATGAAAGTTGTTGTGTGGTTATTTCTGAAGTCATGTCTCCCTCACAATTGTTAGTAACTGGTAAGCCTTTGCTTTGTGCTTTGGTACCTGTTGCCTCTCTTGAACGAACTGATTAAAAGCTAAGGACATTCCAGCAGCTGAATGTTCAGAGCTAAAAATGAGAAATGACATTTTGTTCTTGAAATAAAACTCCCTAACAAGTTTAAAGTGCTATTAAAATTACTTCGGTGATGTGAGCTTCTAAATCAACTCAGTGCTTATGTGTGTTATTTCTCTTCCTCTCACAGCTCTGCAGAGTTGAATATTCCTGTGACGGGAGGATTGTTATGGACCCAGAATGACTTCCATAAAATAAAAAGTGGCCTTCAACTTTTCTAAGACAGCAGAGTGCTCTGCGGCTTTCAGTATTGCACAAGACAAGTGGCATGGAAGAACTAGTAATGGTGATGGGGAAATAGCCACTCCAGGATTTTTATTTTTTTTGGTGAAGATTTACTGATTTTTACCATGTAAAATCAGTATTTTTATAAAGGTGGTGTGTTTTAAGTTCCATGTGTAGTAATGATTGTCTTGCTTACCCATGAACTTTTAGCTCTAGTTGATGTTTGCCAAATATACTTAGAGTACTTCAGAATCCCTCAGTATTCCTTAATTATCTTCATGGTTAATAAATACAAGTGACTGGAGGAAAACCTTTTTTCTGGACCCTGTTTCTCCTTTTTTACTAAGGTATTCTGGAAAGTGTCCTCTGGTCCTTGTTAGCCAGACTGTTGAGCTCTTCCTATTTCAGTGATGCTAATATTGTCCTGTATGAGTTTGCATGATTTTGCCAGGATAAGATTGTGCTGCAGTTTCATCTAGCTAGGATTTCACATGAAACTTCAGGGATCAAACCTAGTTATAGCATGGCTGAATGCACTGTAGTGCATAAATATCTTCGAAATTTTTTTTTCTCACCATTTTTTTTCAAGTGATAGTCTTGAGGCCACTACTATCTCTTTTTAGTTAAAAAGTTTTCTGTTTGATGTTATTTCTATTCATGATTTTGCTGAGGTTGATAAAAACAATACTGTGGTCTTTGCTAAGAGCTAGTGTGATTACTGCAGAAATGGACTTGAGTACCTTATTGGAAAGTTGTTGAGAAAAAGGACTTCCAGCTAATTTTTCCTAAATTCAGCTTTCTTTACCTCTGTTAAAGGTTCTTGGAACTTGGAGGCTTCTGCAATTACCTGTCAAAAAATAGGATTTTAAGCATATATTTATTGCAGGACACCTCAGTAAGAACTTGTTGGAGTGTATCTGCTAGAGGGTAAGTCAGTCCAATAATTTGCAGTATTTACAAACTAAACAGAAAGAGGAACATGTCAGTCCAGCATTGTAAAGTGGAATCTTTTTAGTTTAGTTCTTTAGAGCTACTGCTGACATTATGTGCTAATGTTCTGTAGAAAGAGATACAAAAAGGGACATACAACTTTAGCAGTACATTGGATAAGATTGAATTGCAAGTTTAGAACAGCAACTTCATGGATGCTTTGGGCTGGCTTTCAAGTAACGGCTTAGCTAAATGTCCATAATGTAAGTATTATTTCTTTGTTCTAATTTTTTGTCATCCTGCTCTACTGCAGTTACTCTTTACCAGACAGCCAAAAGTTGTTTAAAATGGAAGATACCTTGTACATTTCCTTCTCTAAAAACAAACAATGCTAATGCAAAAGAAAACAAACTTCTCTTTCTGTTAAGATTTTTCATGTAAGCCCCTTTCCTTTCTAGTATTTTTAGAAATTTCTCCTTTTACCCAGCAGTTCCTCAAGCTTATTTAGGAGATTTTGAGTGAAGATTTGTTCTTTTATTACTGTATTTGGTAGAGTATGAAATTACTTAAATTATTGTATTTGGTACTTTTGAGGTCTGTCAATGCAAACAAGCCTAACAGTTCAAAAATGAAAGTGTGATGCTGGCAAATACTGTGCTATATGTAAACTTTTTCCCCTTTGGTAAAGGTTTACTTGGTAAAATCATGCGCTACTATAGTTTCTTTGTCAGCTGTAGTTACTGCCCTGTATATCTGCCATTACCCCACCTAGTGAATTATGGAATAAAAATCCTGGTCTTTGATCTAATTACAGAGTCAAATAAAATAGTTAAATCCAGCGCTGTGGATGACTTGTACAAAAGCACAAAACTGCCAGATGTTTTAAAAAAAGAATACCGAGGTTTGAGGAGAAGCCATAGTAATGGCATGAATTTTAAACAAAGTGTTACTGGTGGGGGGGTGGGAGCAGGCTTGAAACAAAGGGAAAAACAACGAAGCTGGGAATGGCTGGAGAAAAGAAACATAAATGTTTCAATTTTTAAAAAGTGAAGAAGGGGCTTCTACTAGAACAGCAAAAGTGTAAAACCTAGACAATTATCTATTGCTCGGTTCAGGATTATGAAACTTGGTGTTTGACCTGATTAATTCACAGGAGGAACAATTTTGTAGCTACTTTCCCAAGTACCTGGGAAATGACTATGTTGCTATGAATGATACACAATAAATGCATAGATAACCTTAACATTTAAAGCCAGCCAGTTCAAATGACTTAAAAAGCAAGTAAGTAAACAGTTGCTGTATTTAGTACTTCTGAGATCTGTCAATGCAAACATAACAGTTCAAAAAGGAAAGGGAGATGCTGGCAAAATACTGTGCTACATATAATTTTTTTCCCCTTTGGTAAAAGTTGACTTGGTAAAATTTGTTTTCAACATGGTAATTACTTTCTTTGCTAGCAGCATATTCTGAGTCGGGATAGGAAAGGCAATGTTGATGTATCCTAAATTACTTGATTTTTCCTTTGCATTGCGCAGGACTTCTTGAGACTGCTTTCTCCCTGTAGATTTTTTGCTGTCTGAAAACATCTCCAAAGGGAAGCTGTAGAAAGGATTGGAGACAGAAGCTGGGACTATATGGAATAAATCATGCAAATAGGAATTGCTGAGGATGTTAAGGCCTGGGTCCACTGCTTTTGTGGCCTGTGACCCCTTTTGGCTTTTACCAGTTTTGAATTTCTTTTCAATGTCAGTAATTGGACAGAGTAGCGGAACTTCTTAGGATAATTTGTTCCTGGCTATTTGAGTCTTTAATATTCTGTTTTCTCATTCCCAAAGGCAGCTACTCTGACAAGGATTTCAGCTCTACCTAGGGGTTAGAGTTTTGGGGAGAAAACTGGAACAGTAAGAATATCCTGTGCAATCTAATTAGTACTTGTTTTCAGGAGTGGTATACTCGAGGATGTAAATTAAGCATAAAGGGCCTGGGACTAGGAAAAAGCAACTTTGTGATACAGGTATTTTATTGGTTTTGAGCTGTCTTCTGAATCACCGGGTTCCTGGCCATTATGAGAGCAAACATGGTAACAGTGAGAAGTTCAGGCAAATCCAGATGGAGATGATCTTTGTATACCACTTTCCTTTCATTAGCTTTATATTCCCCCTCCCACCCCCCCAAATTGAAGCAGTTTGAGTCAAAGGAATGGTAATAAATGACTTTGTGTCACCTCCCCCATAGTAAGGGAAATGATTAAGTGTTTAAATAGCAAAAGAAAATTTGTGTAATACAGAGATGGACAAAGGATGTTATTCTGACGAGACAGCAGGACCTAAATAGTACTTCTTCCTCTGCTTTTTAAAGAAAAGTAAAACTCTTGTCCGGTTCCTTCACAGATTTAAGCACAGATGGAAAATCTGAGCATTATGTATGATTTCAGAATCTGGGTATTTTTCAGTAAATCAGCTAAAAATATTGAGAAATAATTTGGACAGACTACAACAGCTATTTTGGACAAAAGCACATTTTGGGGCTCTCAACTAAAGAGGGTTACAAAATAAGCTAGAAACAAATAATCCAATGGCTCTCAGTGTTATTAAATAAGCAATTTTTTTTAATATATATAAAGTATAACGTTTCATATTATTAAATAATTGTGCAAACCTTTTACACAGAGCAGGTGGGGAACAGGTAATATTTCTTTTAGATTCTTCTCTCAATTCTTTTAATACATTTACAGACTTGAAATACCACAGACCAAAATCGTAACTATTGTATAATGGCTCTTCAAAGGCTAACCAAACACTGGCATGAGAATAATTGAAGTGACAGTGCACTTGCATTTTTCCAGTTGAAATATTGCAAGAAATACACTTAATAAGGGCTCTGTCACACAGACAAGCTCTGGGTATGTAAGAGGAGTATTAAAGCTGAACACTCACCATAGAAATAATAGTGACAGATCTAATGATCTGACTACTATGAGTCCTGTAGTACTAATGCTTCAGGTAAACTTCTGGCAAGTCAAGATAAAGTAATATTTCGACTCTGGAGCAAAGTCTCACAGAAATGATACATGTTCCTTTGCTTTAGCATGGAGTTTTAAAAATTACTATAGTCAAAGTATGTCCCTTGAAATGTTCCTGTTTGTGGTTTGGTATACACCACAGGTATACACACATGTCACCAAGTATTTTTTAACTTAATTATTTGGACAGATTCTTCGTGTGTTCTGACTTTATCAAAATGCCAAAATTCACAATTTGAGGCAAGCTAGCATTAAAAGTATGTAGATGTTTTGGTTTTGTTTAATTTTTTTTTTAATGAGGATCCTTCTGCTTGTTCTAAGCAACCACACCCACTCCTTCTACTTTTAAGTTTACAGTTAAAGCACTTTTACAAAAGTTAAACAGACTCGTGCTAGTGAATGCATTACATGCAGCAGCAACTAGAGCAGTGCACGCTTATTACTACAGAGATTTACGAATACCACATACTGGTTTAACATCCATTTTCACTCATTTTGTCATTAAGACTTACATTATATTTGGGTCAACCAAAAAAACCCAAAGAGATTTATAAAATTTTACAACCATTAAACAGTAATGTTTAATTCTACAAATGAATAAAGCCAACTACTGCAGCTCAACAGGACAACAGCAGGACTAACAGTAGTGAAATCATCTATATGTACAATTTAATATATTATTGACATGTAATTCCTACAAAAAACATTAAATAACTTAGACTGACATCCCATAAAGCATGATTTTTTGATTCATGAATTTAAGGATATATACTTTTAAGTGACAAATTATGTGAAAGTAATATAGCTAAAGATGAAAGATCAGTAAGTCAGAACTCCCAGAGAACGCTCTGGCCCCAGTAAAGCACTAAAGTCTACTGCTCAACTCTTGCTGATTGCAGTAGGCCAGGATTTTACCTTCCCACTTTTTTTTCCCCTCATCTAGAATTGTAATTTCCTGGATTTTACTAAAATATAGTTTCTAGCACTGTTCTCTTACAGTTTTAAAAACATTTAAATACCATGCTCTCAAAAAGAGCATTTATACAAAGTCTTATATTTACAATATAGACAGTTGTGATCAGGTGTTAATAAGATCAACTCTTCCATGTAAGAAGAAATCTAAGCTTATGCGCTGAAGATTAATGAACGTGTCAGTGTTTTTAATTGGCTTGTAAACATATCTGAAAACAGATGTGGATGACTGAATTATCACTTAAAGCGGTTGATTAGGAAAGACTACCTCACATACAAAAGTTCTGTTACCTCTAAGGAGGACTGAACAAGCACAAAATTTGCAAATTATTTCCACAAGGCTATGCTACCCATCCTGTAACCCTATGCATGATAGATGCTAATAGCTTCTTAGAAAAAGACAATTTGCCTTCAAAGTGCCTTAGGGAAGTAGTATGCTGGGTTTGTATTGGCATAGCATTCCCATTGTTTAAAAAGGAATTATTCTATCAGTAAGACAAAAGTTAGTGAAAATTAAAATGACTAGACAAATCCTACAAAAATGAGTATCTCCATAAACCACCCAACACTTCATACAGAAATTTCTGCTCAGTTTTCCACGTTAGAAAACATCAAAAACACCTACTAAACCTCTCTTAAAATAGCTTATCTTTATAATTGGAGAAAAAGGGAACAAACGTTTTTCTACATACAAATATTTAATTCCATGCAAGATGGAAAATGTGAGTGCACAATAAACTTCATTTTATACCTCAATAATTTATAAATTAATCCATTAAGAATAAAGCAGGGTCCATAGCAATTATATTGTTACATTTTAAACATGCAGATGAGCTAACAGCAACATTTTTACAAAAAGTTTAGTGCAAGAATGTATCTGCTTAATAAATAGACTGAAGATAACTATGTAGTGCTTTGAGGTGTACACACAGTATCTGTGCACATAATAAACTGTTTCTGAAAAGTTGTCCTTGTTTGTCTATAAACTACAAGTGCCCATTTTAAATAAAAAAGATCCATAATTACTCATGGGCTACTTCCCTGTGACACATGGTGTCACAAACATTGTGGTGAAAATGTAATACTGAAGTTAACCTAGAGATTTTTTTTTTTTTATACACAGTTTTTATACAATCAAGAAAAAGAGATACAATTTGTATCAACAAACAAAAGGTCATTTCTGGTTATTTGAGGCATTGCTCTCAGCTGCTCATACCATGCAAGAGAAGAGAATAAGAATTAATTGCAAATTAAAAATATAAAATGCTGGTTAGTGAGAAATGTTTCTGAARACTGGTCAAGCGTTAAATCTGTTTTCCCCAACTATTATAAATGTCTGAAGATTTATTTTTTCCCCATTAACAGAGACGATAACCAACTAATTAAAACTTAAGTTATTTTTAAACACCAAGTGTAAATGCAGAATCACCTCCAAGTTAACTCATTTTAAATACATAATGACGTGGTCATTATATATGTTACCTGTACCAACACAAGAATATCTATCCCGTGTGAAATGATACGATTATCAAATATCAGTAAATTAACTGTAGTTGCACCTGTAATTGTGGTTTGTTGTTGGTTTGTTTTGGKTTTTTTTATATGACAGGAACATATTTTGCACATGATAGAGAGCCCACAAGATATTTTGAATCAAACCAACCATTACAGTAACAGAAGTGGAGGAAATTATATAACTTTGTTCCTCAGACAAACAGATAGCCAGAAAGCAGCATGCAAGCCATTATCAAAACACCAGAAACAACCCTGACTGCAGCCTCACGTTCTGTGTGTTTCACAGTAAGAAACATTTAGGCAGTGTCACACCTTCTCATGAAGAAACAAAAGGCCATAAACCAGGCCTTCTCAACTTTCATGAAAAAAACTACAGTAGAAGTCAACAAGTCCTAGCTCGAGACATATCGAGTTAGTAATGGTTCGAAATGTTGAAATATACAATGGTTTCAAAAAAGGGCGTCCAGTCAGTGCAGCTTAAAAAACAATAAACGCCTCTTTTGGAGACATTTAGCTACAAAGGTTCCCACCCTGAGCAAGATACCAGTTGCGCAAACAATGCCACACAAAATTCTCTCACCTGTTGAAACAGGAACTCTAAAAGCCTTCATGAGGCAAATGCACACCTTTGCGTGGATCTGAAGAGCAAAAACCAGGCCAGTGTTGCCACAAACCCAAACTGTAGCATCTCTTTTCAAGAAGCAGCCTTCCCCCTCCACCCCTGTCTCAAGTTGATCTTGTCAGCCATCCTGAATGTTAGGCTCACTCAAACACGATCCTTGCCCCCCTGAGGAAGGGCTGTAGTTACTGATGAACTTCCATGTTAACATCCAGTTTCCGCTGCTTCAGTTGAGTAATCCATTTTACATAAAACTGAGAATTTACTTCCAGCTTGTCTAGTCATCTGGGCCAGCAGCTGCTTACTGCACAGTTGAGAGGCAATTCTGAAGAGAGAAGCTACAGTTAAACTTCTTTTAGCTTATTGAATGGCGCTCATGCCTTCACACTCCTTAATGTTTTGGTCCCAATTTAATAAAGTATTTGGCTTCTGTTGGATTGAGCCAACGTATTGGACGATGTACTAGATACTCAGACTCTTGGGGAACAGTTTTGAAATTTAAGTACCGACAACAATATTGACATTCAAAAGCTGAAAACTTTTTCCTTTTACAAATTGAGTATTTTAATTTTTGTCAAGTTTACTTTTTCTGCAATATTTAATATGCCAGTAGGCAGTGTCAAATGACAAAGCTGAAACCCTAAAAGTCATCTGGGTGTGTATAGAGCATACTTTTAAAGGCCGGTTAGGTATTTATAAGCAAATTGAAAGTGTACACTAATACATGCAATATAATTGCTAACAATAATTTTGTAGTAACAGCTTTGAGACACTGAACGTGACATTGTAGTTCTTAATGAGCTATCCATGCAGCAAGGTATGCATTTCCTATCAAATACTATTAAAAATCCCTATATTTAAAATCTTAAAATTTACAATACAATCAACTCTTAGATAGTGCCTCAGCATCTATAGGATTGCTACTGTGTACAGAATTTTATACTATCTTAGTAGAAAATATTTACAGCAGATTGGCGCCTTCCTCCTTCATTTAAGTTTTCCCCCAGGTCCTATATGCTATATAGTTTCATTTATCCAAAAGAGGCTGTAACGCTTTAACGCCCTGTTCTTAATTTGGCCACAATCATAGCTGCCAGCTGTTGTGCATCTGTCATGTGGGGATTCTTTTCCATCACAGAAAGGACAATGCTTGGAGGGAAAATATTGCAGAGGTTCTTGTATGTTTGATACTGATGCTCTGGGATGATATGTGGTTCCCGTGGCTCACCACATATCCCAATCCAGGGATTCCTCCAGAGCTGCTCCATCTTCTCAGGCATGCTTCTTACCATCACAGGTTCATAACATGGCTGCATGAGGTTGTTACTCAATGGGTATGAGTGGTAAGTGTAAGAGTCTGATGCACATGGTAATGGATCCCAACTAGCATGCTGCTCTCGACAGAGAGGTGGTCTTCTTTGCCTTGTAGGGTTACTTTCATAAAGCCGTGAGTCAGAAATACTGTCCATTCTTGTCATGACCAAGGCACGGCTTGGTTGTGCAGTTGATGGATGTACGTTTTGAGGCACAGGGTATTCTCCTGGACAACTGGACCGTGCTCCAACAGCTGGATGCTGGGCATGTAGGCCTAAGTGGGAAACTGACTGTTTGCGAAGGGATTGCTTAGGCTCTTCAGTTCCATAACTCTGAACTCTATTTAAGGCTTCATGGTAACCATGGGAAAAAGGCTGAAGACGATTTTGCGATGGCAGTCTGTGGATCTTCACATTGTCTTCTGGACTGGCATCTGCTACACCCAGATACAAGTCATTGTAAGAGGAATAAGAATCATTACTTGTATGGCTTAAGCAATTGTCAGGACAGGGGCTTGAGTTTCTAGCATACATCCCCTGGTCCATATCAGCCCCGTAATAATCTGTGTTACGGATACTACTTATGCTCAAGTTGGAGAAATCACTGAGTAAGGAATAATAGCCATGGTCCCCCAATGATTCATATTTGGGATACTGGTCAGTATAGCTAACTGAGGTGCCATGGCTATTAGTGACTAGTATAGGAGGATATTGCACACTGGACATATGTTCCAGTGAGGATTTCTGATGCATGAACTGTGAGGAACCTGGCACCGGACTGCTTGCAGAACGAGTATTTAATGCACCAGCTGCATGGCTTTTTGGTGGAGGGAGCGTTGGTACACTTAATGCAGAAACCAGAGATGGGACAGAGCTGGCCTCGGACTTGCGGGCTACTGATAACTTTTCCTCAGGCTCCACAGCTACTGATCTAATGCTTGGATCTGACTGACGTTTTGGGGCAATGCGTTTCACTTCAGAACTGATTTCTCCTTTGGAGCTGGATGGCCCTGTGCCACATTTGGCCAAGGCTCCCTCACTCATAGTTTTCACAGCAGATAATTTGGCACTTATTCGAAGCTCATCCGCTACTGACCTTTGAGGCTGGTTTGCCCGTTCTGGGTGGTAATATTTACATTTGTGCCCATAGGTGCACTTTTTACCTGGAAGAAAAGTGTTTTCAGGTTAAATAAACCAAAAACTAATCAATACCACCAGTTGCTATCTTTTTTTTCTTTATACCTTTCACCACTTCTCAATAGTAATATTTCTATATTAACCCCTTAAGGAATAATTATATATATTGTATACACAGGCAGTCACAGACTCTGCTACCTGTATCCACGTATATCACTGCATCAAGAGCAATACATCACTTTTCTTCCTACTGGCTCATGATTTCAATACTGACCACATACTCAATGCTATATAAAACAGAACAGCTCTAACACAGTTTGTATAGTTATGAATCTCCCTCCTTGAATACAAACCAGAGGAAAATAGCAAAAAGCTGTGTTATCCACAAGGTATATCTGGTAATCCTTATTTTTCTCCTACATTGTTTTTATTAATATGTGTATGTGTATGAAGGGTATAAAAATGGATCTAGTGCTTGGATGGCAACATGAAAAATGACTTTTTTTTTTTTCAGTAACGACAAGATGTTTGTTAATTGCTTGCTTCACCTACCTTTGAATACCACAAATCAATCTGACTTAGGCACTTACCATAAGGACACGGTTGTTTCTTATGTTCAGGAATAACTGGCCTTTTCCTTAAGAAATTTTCAAGGCTTGGACCATGGCGTCCTAAAGGATCATCAGGAGGCATAAATCTAAGGGGAAAAAATGAAATGTGAATTTCAGGTTTTACTGAGGATCCTGAGTTAACAGATTCCCTTACTTCTGAAGAAAAAAACCAAACATACTTGTCATTCACAAAAGAGTACATTAGCAGCCGCTCCTCTATGAACTTCTTCCATTCCGGTTTTTCATTTTGAAGATCCCGATAGTTGTCATTTGACACAATGATGCCATCTGAGTCGAAAGCAAGTTTTACTATGAATCGATCATCATAGCAAACTACTCTTCTTCCCTGAACTCTCCGAGATGGGGTGAAAACAAGAATTTTTTCTTTCTCCAATTTACGTAAGATTTCTTGATCTGTAAGATAATTTTAGTTGAGCAGCTTTTAAAAAAGTTATAAAAGAAAGAAATGCAGCCTTGGAAATATTAAACTTCTTCCCCTCTTTTCTGAAAAAGTATTTTGTAATTATGTTCATATACGGTCCCCATTATCATTAAAAAATACCTAGATGCAGAGTGCCATTTTATTTCTGAGGTTTCAAAGCACTGGGTAAATACTCAATATTTAAGCTTTATAACTACTCTACTCCTCTGTAAACAACCATGTACCTTTACTCAATCATCCTGAACACGTCAAGAACTCAGTTGTTACTGTATTACAATAGCCGCCTTGTTAGCCTAGAGTAAAATATAAGTACTTCCTATGGGTCAAAGCACATGCTGCCTCTTCAGTGTTCAAGATAATCCTACTAAATGAGTCCCTGGCTGATACTACTTATTTTATACTCGCCCAGCAACTACGAATCAGTTCCTATATGCTTAACAATGTTTGCTAATGGGAAAATTACAACTACTACTCAGAAGTGTTGAAATGATTCAATAATGTTACAAAAAAMCAGCATTGTTTACAGGTGCAGATACTTAAATGCTTGTTTCCTCACCAGTGAAATTGTTGTGTTTTCAAGCGAACAGTTGAGTGCAACATCATCGTGCAACATCACATCCACAGCCCAGTATGTAGTACCCATCAGAAAGATGACATGGTTGTGTCTTAATGCAATGCTTTTTTTTTCCTTTTTAACCAAGGGGTCAAAGAAAATCTTGATCTGTTACCTGTAATTGGTGCATCAGGTCGAGACTGTTCTTTTCTCCATGCAGGTACAAACACAGTGATATCTTTATGTCCTTTTTCCAGAAACCAATCAACAGCTAGTTGAATTCCTCGACAGGAAAATCCTTCTTTATTCCCATGGCTGAAGAACATGCAAAAGTTTTAGAAACAGCAAGGACAAAAGTTACATTTAGTTTTGGGTTTTGTTGTGGTGGTGGGTTTGTTGGTTTTTTGGTTTTGTTTTTGTTTTTTTTCTAAAGCTGCCATGGTCTAAGGATATAAGGGAAACAAAGTCTGTAAAGATAGGTAAAGATTATTATTATTAGACCAGCTTACATAACTGGAAAAAGACAATTGTCCAGAGCTATTCAGCCATCCAGATTACAGCAACACTGCTACTTAAAACTCTAGAAATGGTGAAATTTCACTATCCCAAAAGCAAAAACAAATAAACATGACGTTTTTCCGCTTCTTCATTTGATTAGCTGAGCTAATGAAAAATATCACTTTCCCCAACAAATTGAGCTTACCTTAAATAGTACCATAAAAAGTTATCAATAACAAAAAAGGAATGAACTAACAATACTGGCTGTCATGGGTGATAGGTGCTTTTAAACATCTAGATTTAAAAAAGTACGTTTCTCTAATACTAAATGTTCTGCATTTTTAATTAGGACTTTTTAAGGGAAAGAAATAACTCTCTCAAAGTTGTCTAAGCCCACCCCCATCAAAAATTTGTTTTCTGAAACACACAGGAGTCTCTAAAACAGCACACAGTTCAGATAAAGGGGTTTAATTTTTAAAATAGCCTAAGAAGTTTCTGCAAAGGAAAAAAATTCTTTAGAGGTTTGATAGAAACTAAGTGGAATCTTAATTATGAATCTTATTCAGTCTACCTAATGGGTGTACCTATCTTGATTTGCTAAACATAGAGTGAACTAAAGAATCGGGTTTTAAATCCTCTCAGGACATCGTTTAGGAATGCCTGAATAATACATAAGCACATATATAAGAGAAGATGACAACATTTAATTATAATATCCTTAGTAGTTAGTCTCCACAGGTAAGAGAGACACACAGATCTTTGCATTATGGCTGGACTTCGTATTTAGATTCAAGCCAACATTTTCTTTGTCTGAAAAACAGTGCATATACTACTGCTACACCATATAATCGAATAATAAAAACTAAGGATTCTGGTTATTTTCAATTAATACTGTAACTACTTGAGAAAAAAAATTGATCTGCCCTTTTTACTAAAAAAAAACCCAAAACAACCAAACTTCTTTTTGTTACACTTCAGTTTGGCTAGCAACGTGAACTACTTCCAAAATTGCATCTGAAGAGGGTAGACAGTAAACCAATGCTATGCTCCTTGATGCTCACTCTTCAAAATGTATTAATTCAATTTCTCCCCCCCCCTTTCTCAACACAGCTACAATTTTTCATCAATTGTGATAGAGCGATGCTGCCCAGTTAGTTTGGCACCTACCAGTCGTTATTTCTGAAGAGACTTCTATATTAATTTATGAAGAAAATTGATTTCTTCAAATCATTCCATCCATTGCAAAAGGTGCTAAGTGAATCGCATCAGTGATGCCATATAGAGGAGTGAGATCCTCACCATGAAAAAGCGGTTCAGTGGCCAGCTCAGGGAGGGTTACAGAACGCTGTGGGGACAGGGGAGGCCATGCACACCAATGACACTCCCTATTAGAAAAAACACACAAGGGGCCTACATAGCAGTGCTGGGCAGAAAACACAGGAGAGGACTCTGCTATAGCAGCCCTGAAGTGCGTGGGCAGTCCACGCAGTTGGCTGTAATTAAGGAGGCTTTGTGGAACTCCCACTACTTAAAGCAGCTGGCATTTGACTGTACACAAAGTGGCATCCAGCTGCTGCACCACCCTGTTCCAAGCTGTTAGTTCTGTGTTAGTTCTGTGTAGCATCCCCCAAAACTGTTTACTTCAAGAAAATTTCAATACTGAAAATGGAAATGGTTCCATTTTCCATATATAGCCACCTTTCAATACAACATATACATTTTACCATAAAGGCAAGGCCTCTGCATCATCAATAATTGCAGTATTTTTAAGCATGAGAAGTGTATAACCCTTGCACTTTTCAGATATTCTCAGTCTGTACAGCAGATGCTGCATAACTAAGAGATTTGCATCTTATTAAAATCATCTTTAGCATTATTCTATGGATTAGCATTCAAAATTTTACTTCAATAATGTTGTTGTTGTTATTGTTATTATTATTATAGAACAACATCACAGATTACTGGACAGTGGCAAGATGCATGCTTTTCCTGGACTCAAAATGTTACATGAAGTAACACTGAAACAGACCAAAGGCAGACAGATCTAATACCATCTGTGTAACTAAGGCCTATGGATCACCAGCGTAGTCCAAATCCTTGCATCTTAAATAATGAATACAGAAGCCGCAATTTTGCTAAAGCATTTTTCTTTAGATTTTCGTACATTTCAGATTTTATAGAATTCAATATCCTTTTAAATTTTCAGATGCCTGTGCATTTTGTTGTGAGTTGGTCTCGATGATCATTACGGGTCCCTTCCAACTTGAGATATTCTATGATTCTATAAATAGAGTATCAGTTCTAAGCTATGCAATAGTAGGAGTACACAAACACACACACTCTTCTCCAGTTGCTGCCACATTATGCTCAGGAGTAACTCAAGCAGTACAGAGACTGCAAATTCAACAGGCACAGAAAAAAAAGGAAAGAAAAAAGTTAAATCCAATATTGGTGATGTTGCTTTACAGAAACGTGTTTTAGATTGATGTAACCACTGGAAAATCCTGTATATAAAATATTCTTATTGGGGGTTTATATATTTCAAAACTCAGAGTACTCAATACACCTATAAAAATCTGAATTTTCGTAATACATTGAAAAAAACAATAATAATTCAGATCACAAATTCTTTTAGAGCAGAAAGCTGATACTAAAGGAAATCTATTGTGCAAACACTACCTGAAGGAATCTTGGTATCACTGATCACTAAATAGACTGTTTAAAGAAATCCCTCATGGAAAATCATACTTTCTCAGTGATAAACAAATCATTGGCTAGCTGAACTGTGTACTTTATTATAGACATTCATGGGACAAAGTGGCACGGGACAGATATATCTTGAGTTAGTGTTGACGCAAGCAGCCAAGTGCATGTGTGTACACACGTCTGAAATTACAAGCACAATAGCTGTGTGAGTCAACACATTTAGCTCATGCATATCCCTGTACTGACACAGCTAAATCGCTTTGAATTCTGAGCAGGCTTGATCAGCAGGAGCTCAAACACCCTGAAGTCCACTGCATATCATCAGCATACACTGCATGTCATTTTAGAAAGAACCAAGTTTTCCTTCCCTATTTGGTTGCCTCTGGACATTAAAGAAAAATAATTTTCAACATTGTTCAAGGACTTTGAAAAATTAAACCCATCCACACAAAAGCACACTACAGCTACATTGCTAGAACAAAAGATTTGAGGGGAGAACTTGGTTTGAAAAGGGGGGGAGGGGAATTCAAATACAGATTACATATAAAGCAGTAACAGCATAATTAAAAGCCTGGATAAAGAGTCCATAAGAGAGATGTATTATCAGTGTAAATAGACTACACGACTTACTTAAAATGACTTTACCATCAGTATTGATTTTTCTCATAAATATTTTAGTGATTTATTCTTTTTCAAATGTTGTGACAGGGAGACCCACCTCATAGCCACATTGCTTCCATCAATGACAATCGGCCTCAAGTTATCACTGTTATCCACAACTTCATCTTCAAGTGACAATTCAGGGCTTGCTATTTCCTTTGGGCAAGGGCCTCTTGGCACCAGAGTACTAGTGGTACTGCTGGCACTGCTTTGTCCCTCTGCTTCACTTTTGTTGCCAAGTCTCACAAGCTCCGCCAGAACATCATTGATGAGCGCATCTGCTCCCAATTTATTCAGTACAGCCTGGATCTGATCTCCTGCATATCCAAGCTTTAAAGCAAAATCCATTTTAGCTTGGTATTCCTTGTCCAAATTTGTTTTGCTTTCGTCTAGCTTCAAGTCTTGTGTGATACTGCTCTGTGAAAAACTTGGGCGATCCAAACAAGGGGACCGACAGAGTGGCCGATGTGGTTTAGTGGAAACCTCCTTTTCTCTCCACTGAGTATTGCTACAGCTGCTTCTGAAGTATGGTTGCTCAGGTTCACTTTCTGAGCTCGTCCATTCCTCAGATTCAGCACTGCATTCCCCAGCGTCTTGTTCCACATTTCTGTCTTCTCTGGAGTGCCTCTTCTCCATTTTCAGCTTCCCTACCATAGACCAGGCCGTCATCACGTTCAGCTTCCAGCCAGAGAGCTCAGTTCTCTTTCATTTCCAAATCCACCTGGAATTCATACTCGGTTGCATCGTGTTGGCCAATTAAAAGTTTACACGAGGCTGGAGTTAATTTGCCTTGCTTACTATGTTCTGGCATAAACAACACCAACATGAAGTTCCTTTAAAAAAAAATTAAAAATTAGCTTTTGACAAATTCTGCGAAATATCAACTACAATGATTTTTGTTTACAAGTCAGTAGAGGTCCTTAGTCATTCACATTTCTGTGTAAAAACTGATCATAATAAAGCATATAATTATGTTGTCTCTCTAATCACAAATTAAACTCTCTTTCCCTCCCCCAGTTACTCTACATACAAAAAAAAAAAAAAATTACACTTCCCACACAACAAACTTACAGCCGGAATGAATGGATTATCTCAGTAATATTTAAAGATAATAAAACAGAAAAGGGTGACCCACCACTTCGACTAGAAACCTGTCTTTACAGCCTTCTACTGCAGGAACAGCCTGTCTACATCAGGAACAACTTTGTGGAGTTCCGGTATGCATAAAATTTAACACAAACCATTTCAGCCTCTTTCAATAAAGGTTTACTGTCAGAACCAACAAGTTTACTGCAAGCTGGCTGCTAGGCATGTAAATGTCAATAACAAGATGCACAAAGGTTCTACGTGATGATCATCTTGTGCTCTGTTTACTGTACCTACTGCACTGAAAATTCCAAAATCAAGGATGGATATTACTGCATTTTGTCAAAAAGTCAGGATAGACACTCATAATTCTTGTCTTATACCAGAAGAAAAACTGTTCAGGGAATTCTAGTGAGAGGTCTGACAAACTAGAAGATTCAAGTGACCTGTGAAGGGCTGAACTGACCTCATGGAGCCTTTGAAAAATAGTTTTTAAAAGGAATTGCACTTACAGCAGTGCGTGTTTTAGATAAAATGGTAAACTAAGACTTAGATATAAATGCAGGTAACTGGAGAAAATTGATTACCAAAGTAATTAGCTAGAGGCCTACTTTCAGAAAGCTGCAAGTCCCACTTTCCTCTCCTCTGTAAAACAGCAGACTTGAGAATGCAGGATCCAGTGTGAATAACAAAAAATAATGATGTAATAGTCTTGAAGAAACCATTTATTTTAAATCCACTTTCTCATTTTGATAAATCTTGCCTTCTTTTAGATGTAACTACAGACAAAGAGAAGAAAGACTGAAAGATAGAAAAGTAAAAAGGTACCGAACTTCTGAGAGAGCAGCTTTAAAGCTGCTGCAGAGACTTCTGTCAGCAAAGATGTAGTCTGAAGAGGCGYGAGAAGCACGATCCTGAATTTAAACAGCAATCACAGAAGACAGACCTAGTATTGACACAAGTTTTCCAATATACCTTTGCTTTTAACAGTATAGCCAGTTACCTTTGTGTTCTGACAAATGCTGTAGATAYAAGCTGTGGATGCATGAAAAGCTCTTTCCCAGTATTCCTATGAGAATTTTTGTTACACAAAATAGGCATGACTTGGCACTGGCACAGAGATTGGTCAAAGATGTCCTTTCCTAATAAGCTCCTCATGTACCCAAAAAGAAGTAAAAAAATAAGTAAGCAAAAATTCGAAAGTATAACTCATGCTTTTTTTGAGGGGTTCTTGGTCACTTGTGTAACTAAGAACAAATTTATATCATCTCTTTCGTGCACCTTTTTCATCTCCTCTCACATCTCTTCCACTCCTTCAGGCTATGAGCAAGCATTAAAAGACGACAAAATTTTCCTCAAAAGAGAATAAGCACTCAACCAAGTACATGAATTATTTATATACAGGACATTATAAAACACACTTGTATTCAAAAGCTTTTTAAAAATCTGATTCCTATCTCCCCAAGAGACCACAGTGGCTCTTATTTAATTGCTGTGGTCTACCAAAACAGCAAATAATAGGAGAAATACTCCCTTAATGTACAGCAGTGTAACTCCCTTGATATACAGTAATGCCAAATCTAGGGACTAAAAATAAGTATTGGAATCTGTCTTGGGGGAAAGTTGCGTCTAGTGTAGCTAGAAGAAAAGCATCTCTGACATTGTTCATTTTATTATTTATTTGATTTTCTTCCTAAAAAATAGAACTTTAAATTTTTCCACAGAATGAAGTTCAGTAGATAGTGAAATCAAGAGAATAATAATGGAAATGCTGACATGCATGAATATATTAATTTAGTGATGTAAAACAAATAATAAACATAAAACCAAAATCTTACWTACTAAAAGTATCTTTAAAATGAAAAACTGATTTTTTTTTTTCCTGAAAAACAGTACAGACATTTTAAAAAGCATTTTAAGCCACAAAAGAAAAATTAAAGAACCACCAGTGTGCACATAAGTCAAAGCTTATTCATTCAGAGTTTTCATATCTTTTCTTTTTTAGGTAATAAGATGCTGAAAATCATAGGCTCTGATATACCACTCATCTCRAAAAGCTTTCTTCCTTGATTATTTCCCTACATTAAATGGTGGGTTCCTGTTGCCTATGGGACTATTTCAGAGAACAACAGGTCTAGAAGAGTGATAAAATTTGATAATCAAAAACCATAAAATGTCAAAGGATCTCCAAGACAGGTCCCTATTGGTCTAACAACAACAACCTGAAATTGTCTCAAAGTGAAACAAAGATTATTAATCTGTGAAACATTTACACAGTAATATGTAATTACCTTAAACAGGCCAAACAATAAAATTCTACAAGACTGCACTCTAATTTATGCTCTTTAGTTATACATCTCATTTCGCTGTGGTAAATTTACATACTGGTGGAAATGGTAGATATATATCCAAAATACAATGAATTTCAACCCACATTTCCAGTGACACTGGAAAGTAACTACATACTAAAGGTAGGTATTTTAAGAATATGTATGTTTACAAATGAGCAATTTTAGGTAAATATCTTAGATTGACATTTTATTTATTTGTGTGCTTTGTTTGCTTTAGGGATAAAGATTTTTCATTTTCTGTCCAGTTCACTTGTGACCTCTTAAGAGTGGCTAAGAAGGAATTAGAATCATAGAATCATTAAGGTTGGAAAAGACCTTTAAGATCATCAAGCCCAACCATCAACCCAGCACCCATGCCCACTAAACCATGTCCCGAAGCGCCACATCC
>JASVER010000011.1:1102-65028 GCA_030449065.1 Oceanodroma leucorhoa | reverse complement strand
AACAAAGTAGAACAGTGATAATAACAATGATAACAACAATAACAGAATATACAAAACAGGCGATACACAATGCAACTGCTCACCCCCACGTGTTCCAAACGAACCGCCCCAAACCATGCGCTCCCCCCCGCAGGAACCGCCCCCAGTTTTTAAGCTGGGCATGATGTCCCATGGTATAGAATACCCCATGGGCCAGCTGGCTCAACCGCTCCGGCTACGCTCCCCCCCAGGTCCCCCTGCACCTCGAAGGGCAGGGGAGGCTGTCGGTGCRAGCACCACCCAGCAACAMCCAAAGCATCAATGGGCCATTAACGTTCCTTTCATTGCCAAACCCAAACACAGCACCCCCTCCAGCTACAGGGAAGGGAGTTAACTCTGTCCCAGCCGGAACCAGAACATTCCCTCATCCACTAGGCGGGTCACCCGGTCGTAGAAGGAGATCAGGTTGGTCAAGCAGGACCTGCCCTCCATGAACCCACGCTGGCTGGGTCCGATCCCCCGGTTGTGCCGCACCTGCCTCGTGAGTGCCCCCAAGATGAACCACTCCATAATCTTCCCCAGCACCGAGGTCAGGCTGTCAGGCCTGTAGTTCCCCAGATCCTCCCTCCAGCCCTTCAATTACTCCCCTCATTAACTGCACAGTGGAAAAAAAAAGGCTTAGAAGAAAAAAAATTGAATATTCTAAAATATTGTTCTAGTTCTCATATCATGTGAAGCACAGTCTGAGTGAAAATTTCTTTTGACGAATATGAACAGCAAGATTTTCAGCTACAAGTCAGTGGTTCTTAAGTAAGAAAGAAAAGTACATAGCAAAGGTGGCTAGCTTGACTACAACCATTAATGGTCTCAAAATTACTCCAAACAGTGCCAAATGTAACGGCTCTCACTTGTTCATGCTCTTTTTGTGATGCGCATACATGCAAACGCAAACACAAACACACACGCATGCAGAGGGCTGCTCAAAAGCCTACTTTCCTTAGGAAATCTAGCTAATTAAAGAAAATGCCAATCACTTATATATAAAAAAAAAMCCTAAAAGGCCAAGTTTTGAGTCAACCAACACTTTTTTTTAATAAAGAAGAACCATACTGTAAGTCCTTTATGCATTATGAAATAAAAACACAGTTTCCTTGCTTTTGCATGGAAATTCCAATGTTGATTAGTTAGGTTTAGGTTAGACTTAGATTAGGTTAGATTTAGATACTTGCTGTTCTTTAATATTATGCATCCAAAGAGTACCCCTCTAAATACTTAAATATTATTATTATTATAGTACTCTCTATTTTCATCTGAGGTTATTTTCTCTCRCATAGCACTAATAGCAGTATATTTACAACCCAAGCACTTGCCAACATAGATGTATTAATCAGCTTAATCTGGAATGGATTTTAAGTAGGCCGCATGTATAACCTTGTACCTTGCCAAAACTAAACCAGACGATATAAACAATTATTATAAAAGAAGATTAAAAAAACAGGTTATCAACACACTGCACCCTCAGCTTACAAAATACTGCAACTAAGGAACACTTCACAATACCTGCGGTAAGACTCATTTTTTCAAATTTGTAACACTGTACTGCTTTGGCACTGGACAAAGAACAGTGTGACTCTGTTGGTCCAAGTTTAAAGATCTCCATTCTTTTTCCCAGGTTGTCATCATTTCTTTAAGCGTAATGTCACAAGAATGTTTTTTGGCTTTTGTTAAACTTATCATGCGTGTTCTTCCACCTCTAGTAAATAATCTTAACCCCTTTGCCAGTGGAAATCTCATAAGAATGATCAGCCAAAGGTTCTTAAGACTGGAAATAGCCTTGAAAGTATGATGAAGAGAAAGGAGGTTGTTTAGGTTTTCAAATGTAGTTAACTTCTCCATTGGTTTTATTTCAACAAATGATTTTCCAGAAGTAATCCATTTAAACCAATTTTTAGATGACCAAATTTACATTCTCTTATAAACACTTAAATATTAATTTAAACCACAAGCAAAATATGTTCCTTTCCAACTGGATATTAAATGAACTGGACTCACTAAAAGAGACTACGATTTTTTTTATAGCAATAAAATATTCTGGGTAACACTACCACCATTACTTCTACATTTAGATTTTTCAACCTTTTTTTTTTTTTTTTTTTTTGTAAATGACAACTATACAAGTTTTGCTCTTAATTTTTTTTCCCCTCTTTCTTAGCTGGAAAATAATATATTTTATCTGCATATAAACTGATTTCACCATTTTGTTGCATTGTCCCAATTCCACATATATATCTCTAGTTTTCTGTTATTTAACATCATATAGGAAACTTATCATAAATTTCATTTGTCCTTCCCTGAAAGTAAGATCTTATTTTAACAAGATAGTTTGATCATAGTCAGATCTAAATAATCCTGAATTCAAAAATTATTTAAAATATAAACAAAGAAATTTAAGAACAATTTCTATTACTTCTGCTGGCTTACTTACTTCTGTCGTGCTTATGAAGAAAGCAGCTCAGATACACAATACTGCTTCCTATCACAGATTGTATCTAGGAGTGCTTTCTGCCAGTCCTGTGCTGTGGTTTACTATTCTTTGGTTGCTAGTGATAAATTGGTGGATCTGTTATGAAAGCTCACTCTATGGAAACGCCCACTTCTATGACTCATCTTGGAGTTTCTTACCTTTCTTTTCATTCATGTCAGCCTTTGGTTGAAAGCCTCTAACTAGGGAAATTTTAGCTGTCTCATCCCTCTCTTGCATAGCAGTGGAAAATATTTGGTCTGTGACGTAATGATCACCATTATCTTTCAAATATTTGACATGGGAATTAAAAATCTGCTAAAAAAAAGAAATAAATCTCTAGTTATCTTCAAACTATTTAAAAACTAAATCACAGTGTTTTATAAAAATCTCTTCTTCATGTCCACCTAGGATCTTGTGAGGGAAGCACTAAAAGTCAAAAGGTCCTGTCTGTACTAACTGTAGTCATTTCTACCAAGATATATCACAGATCTTCCACAAAAAAAAAAAAAGATACAATATGTAGACATTGTAACTTCTGAAAAAGTAAGGAGTTTTTCCCCATTTTCTTTAAACACCCAGCACACAAAGCCCATTTCTGAAGAGGCAAATAGCTTTGTCAAATAGTTTAGATAACCTGTTTCAGCATCAACTGCCATATTGACAGAAAATGAGGCAGGCAGTATCCACAGCCCATCTCTACAACCCTGTACATGTCTGTACAAAGAGTCCCTAGGAAACAAGTCAGCTTGCACTGAAGCCTCTCCATCCTTAGCCAGTCACTCCATCTGTGCAACTTAACTGTTTCGCTACATCCACAGACTTGGAGCATTGTAGGATTTGCTCCCAAATGCATAAGGTTAAGATTCTTAAACAATGAGGGTCATCTCATTGTTGGGTCAGGAGCACCAAGACAAACAAAAAATCCAACAACAGAAAACAACAAAAATATTACAGCACAGGACCAAGTTTTCCCACTGACCATTGAGAGAGGGCACCTAGGAAGGAAGTAGTGTTGTGTTGCTCCTAAGCCAGCAAACATAGTGGAATGAAGAACTGAGCAAGAAAAAGCAGCAGCAGCAGCAATTACCACTACTTTAACACAGCACCCTTCTTGACACCCTCCAGATTAGAAATCAGACTTGTAATACCATCATTCAGTTACAAAAACAGCACTATGGTCTCTCCCTCGTTTCTTCACAGCCCTGAACAGTCCAATCTATACCCTATTGCAACCCCCAGAACTACCTACAGCCCCACAGTTCTTACTATAGATTTACTATGTGTGTTCACAGACTATGATCCAGACCCTTGTCCCTGAGCAAGCCAGCTCTCAACACTGAGAAAAGGCATAGCTACAGAAACTGATTACTACTTGTCCTCAAATTGCAGTCTTTTTTTTTTTTTTTTTAAAATAAATCTGCAATCCTATTCTGGAGCCCACGATCACTACAGTACAGATACTATCTATTTTCAGTCAGTCAGTATTTTGATCTAACAAGCCTGTCAGTCACTGTCTTCGTCAACACCAGCGATCCAGATGTAATCAGTACCACCACTCTGAAAAGCCTCAGATGCCCTATTCTTGGAAAACCGAGGTCCCTGCTCTGTACCACTCTATGTCTAAAACTATATTTGGTCTCAGTTTATTTCTGACTTCCATTTAAGTACCTCTACTTGCTATCATTATCTCTCCACCTACAGTGTGGCAAGCATTCAGTATATTATCCCTCCTTAGAGGACCACATGGTTCTCCTTCAAATAAAGGAGTCATGTAGGCATATCAGGGAAATAAGTTTCCTGTATGTTCAAAGCATGTAAGATCAGTGAGTTGAATTCACCACCTATCTCAGCAGTACAACTGTTTCCTTTGCAACAAAGGAAACAAGGAATTTCTTTAGTCAAACTAAAGAAATTGCTGATTAAAAACTGTAAGTAGGAACTTATGAAGTTCCTTTAGAAGAAGCTCGATGCTGCCAGGAAATAAAGAACAAATGAGATACTGACCAGATTCTATCTTGCTACCTCACATACAAGAAGGACCCAGGGAAGAGTTGTGCCACTGCTCTTTACACCTTCTCACAGGAAAGGTGAAATTGTGTTAAGTAGATACAAGATTAACATTTTATCTTGACATTAAGTCAAGTCCAAGTCCTCCATTTTTTACTGCTTTTTACTGCTCTTACAGTAATAAATGCTAATACATTTTCTAATACATAATTCCCCTAATACATTTTTGAGCAAGTTTTGGATTTTTTTATTAAGCTTTTCATAAGTAGCTTGTCTTGCCTTCCCCTTGCTACCTCTTCAACTAAAATGAGGTCCTTGCTTCACTGTTTGTATCTGTTGCCATTGAAGCCTAACCTAGTAAAGAATTTTAAAACACATTTATAGTTGCTAGCATTGTTTCCTGCTTCCCATGCTGCTTATAGATTCTTAAGTATCACTAGTCAATCAAATACATGCCATATACTGTACCAAATAACTATGATTTCTGTTCAGGAAACCCTGAGCAGCTGCATACCCCCAGTTCCAGCCATTAGCAAGGCTGAGCATGTAATCCCAGGTAACACACACAAACACACACACATATATACAGCACACACACATGACCAGCCACACAGATGCATAGCTAGCATGAGATAGGGAAATTAAGGCTGTGCCTAGGACAGAAAAATGTGCAACCCTAATAAAATAGTTTTCAAAAGGAAGGCATAAGCCCTAACTGCCATGCACAAAGACATACCAGAAGTAGTTCAAGTAACAGTAGCTGTAAGAATGTGAGAGCACAGGCTTCAGTGGTGGCAGAAGTGGGTAGTAACATAGAATCATACAATCATTAAGGTTGGAAAAGACCTTTAAGATCATCAAGCCCAACCATCAACCCAGCACCCATGCCCACTAAACCATGTCCCGAAGCGCCACATCCACACGTTTTTTGAACGCCTCCAGGGATGGTGACTCCACCACTTCCCTGGGCAGCCTGTTCCAATGCTTGACAACTCTTTCGGTGATGAAATTTTTCCTAATGTCCAATCTAAACCTCCCCTGGCGCAACTTGAGGCCATTTCCTCTCGTCCTATCGCTTGTTACTTGGGAGAAGAGACCGACCCCCACCTCGCTACAGCCTCCTTTCAGGTAGTTGTAGAGAGCAATAAGGTCTCCCCTCAGCCTCCTTTTCTCCAGGCTAAACAACCCCAGCTCCCTCAGCCRCTCCTCATAAGCCTTGTTCTCCAGACCCTTCACCAGCCTCGTTACCCTTCTCTGGACACGCTCCAGCACCTCAATGTCCCTCTTGTAGTGAGGGGCCCAAAACTGCACACAGGTGCGGCCTCACCAGTGCCGAGTACAGGGGCACGATCACCTCCCTACTCCTGCTGGCCACACTATTCCTGATACAGGCCAGGATGCCATTGGCCTTCTTGGCCACCTGGGCACACTGCCGGCTCATGTTCAGCCAGCCGTCAACCAGCACCCCCAGGTCCTTTTCCACCAGGCAGCTTTCCAGCCACTCTTCCCCAAGCCTGCAGCATTGCCTGGGGTGGTTGTGACCGAAGTGCAGGACCTGGCACTTGGCCTTGTTGAACTTCAAACAATTGGCCTCGGCCCATCGATCCAGCCCGTCCAGATTCCTCTGCAGAGCCTTCCTACCCTCAGGCAGATCAACACTCCCACCCAACGTGGTATCGTCTGCAAACTTACTAAGGGTGCACTCGATCCCCTCATCCAGATCACTGATAAAGATACTAAAGAGGATGGGCCCCAACACAGAGCCCTGGGGAACACCGCTTGTGACTGGCCGCCAACTGGATTTAACTCCGTTCACCACAACTCTCTGGGCTCGGCCGTCCAGCCAGTTTTTTACCCAGTGAAGAGTACACCCGTCTAAGCCATGAGATGTACACAGACACGAACACTCACACAAACACAAGCAGTACCAATGGCTTCATCTTGTTCCCCTCTCTGGCCGATAAAGATGAAGGTCTGCTAGTGAGCAATACATACATATGTATTGGGTTTACATGGCAGGATTTTGGTAGTGGGGCGGCTGCAGCAGTGGCTGCAGGGGTGGCTTCTGTGAGAAGAGACCAGGAGCTGCCCCCATGTCATACAGAGCCAGTTCCAGCCAGCTCCAAGATGGACTCATCGCTGGCCAAAGCTGAGCCCATCAGCGATGCGGGTGGCATCTGTGTCTCCCTCAGCCTCCCCTGTTACATCCTCCACAGACACACACACACCTGCAAAACCAGCACTCTCAGTCGACCCCCAGACCTTACAGTCTGTCCAGCCGTTGACCGGGACCTGCTGGTCCCTCTGGTAGCCAACTCTTCCAGCCGTTTCACTTCAGAGATATACACATATACATGGCTTCCTAGCCACTTAAACTTCTTACCAGCTAATTCAGCTTGATACTTGCTAGCAGTCATGCACCAATGTGCATATCCTCCACTTGCTTGCACCACAGACACACAGGTCCCTAGAGAGCCCTTCACCCACAAAAATAGTTAGAAACGGAGTTTAATGTGAAGACAGGACAGAGTGTGCTGACCAGGTTCATGACRTGGCCAAACAAGCATACTGATCAACAACCCCTTTGCAGGCAACCTGTCCCTTTTATCCCTTTATCCCTCTATTCCTCCATGGTGGTTCCTTCACAAATCATCTTGAAACCTCCATTCTCTCCCCTGACCCTTGCAATGCCTTTGCTTCCTCCCCCAGACTGCCGAAGTCATATGCAATGACAAAATGCTCTTTCCTTGCATCCCCCAACCATGTCCCATAACCCCTCAGTCTGTGAGATGGTCCAGACAGCCTCTACCATTAGTCGACTCATCATGATAGGTGTCACCTCCAGAGCACAGGGCTGATGGCTCTCCTGTGACAGCCTCCGGAGAAGCCTGTGCTGGGCCACCATTTCTGACTGTGTTATTGGGGTTCCCTTGCCCGCCATTGTGACACCATGCTCCTTTGTGCTTGCGGAGACAAGCTTTTTATCACACACTGTAACAGTTTACTTCAAGCATTTCAGGCAAGATGCATTTTTTATTATTATGTGTATATAAATATCTACATTTTCACTACTTGAGCTTTCTAAGTAATTTGTTACAAGTATTTCTGTTAGAATGTTTTCCATGCAGCTGAATGAACCGTGACTGAGAGAACAATCAAATTATATTCTAGCATCATAATAAACAAAAGGTTAGAAAAGGTTCAAACAGCAAAAGCTAGATCTAGTACTAAACTCTTAATATACGTAATACATTTATATTGCAGTTCTTAAATATTAAGTTAAATATTACACACACTTCTCTCAACTTAAATATCATGTTTTGTCCAAACATTGTAATTTTGCCTTTAAATTCTTTTTAAAAAGGATTTAATAAAGTACAAAATGCAAAAATACAATGCAAAGAACTTAACATCTGAATTAATGTACCTTTGTTACTGAATTATAAGCCTATCTTTGTTACTAGTAACTGTACAAAGCACACATCTCATGTGGTGCACTTAAACCTTCAAACTTCTATGTTTTGTAAAGTAAACGGCTAAAGCCCTATATATTCAACTTCTTTTCTAACAATGGCATCAGGTCTCATGTGATTAATTTTTTGAATCGTCCGAGTCACCACTAAATTTTCCTGCAGTAAAAGAGATGGAGTAAACATAATATCCAAACTTTAAAGTGATAGCCTGTAGGTAATATGCATAATTTGTATACATATAGTCTAACTGAGGGCCAACTGTATGAGGTTCAACAATACCAAGCCCCGGATCCTGCACCCTGCACTCAGGTCACAACAACCCCAGRCAACGCTACAGGCTTGGGGAAGAGTGGCTGGAAAGCTGCCCGGCGGAAAAGGACCTGGGGGTGCTGGTTGACGGCTGGCTGAACATGAGCCGGCAGTGTGCCCAGGTGGCCAAGAAGGTCAACGGCATCCTGGCCTGTATCAGGAATAGTGTGGCCAGTAGGCAGAGAGAGGTGATCGTGCCCCTGTACTCGGCACTGGTGTGGCTGCACCTCGAATACTGTGTGCAGTTTTGGGYCCCTCACTACAAGAGGGACATTGAGGTGCTGGAGCGTGTCCAGAGAAGGGCAACGAGGCTGGTGAAGGGTCTGGAGAACAAGGCTTATGAGGAGCGGCTGAGGGAGCTGGGGTTGTTTAGCCTGGAGAAAAGGAGGCTGAGGGGAGACCTTATCGCTCTCTACAACTACCTGAAAGGAGGCTGTAGCGAGGTGGGGGTCGGTCTCTTCTCCTAAGTAACTAGCGATAGGACAAGAGGAAATGGCCTCAAGTTGTGCCATGGTAGGTTTAGATTGGACTTCAGGAAAAATTTCTTCACCKAAAGGGTTATCAAACACTGGAATAGGCTGCCCAGGGAATGGTGGAGTCACCATCACTGGAGGCATTCAAAAAACGTGTAGATGTGTCGCTTCGGGACATGGTTTAGTGGGCATGGTGGTGTTGGGTCAATGGTTGGACTTGATGGTCTTAGAGGTCTTTTCCAACCTCAGCGATTCTATGATTCTATTCTATGATTCTAAAAGAAAGTATGTGCAAAAATATAAAACTTTTTTTTTAAATAAAAGATCATTTGGTAGGTCACATTTTCCACATCCATATGAAAACAACTCCTGGCTATTAATCTTCCTCCTGCTTCCCACTTTATATRACAAAGTTCATAATTTCTTTGATACATGTAAAAACAACCACAATCAGTGCCACACCTCCAAGAGAACTTCCAGTCAGCAGCAACATATGTATGCAATTAATTCACTGGCATTTAGACTAAAAAAATTCAAAGCTGCAATAGTATAGTATCATTTGTTTGTTTGTTTTTCCACACTGCACTTCTCAGAAATTCAAACACGTCACCTTGCAGAGTACTGACAATAATGAAGAATTTCTTTTCTTTCTGATTTACATTATTTAGCGTGGTAGTACAGCTGTACCTGGGGACCTCAACCAGTTCCTATTCTATTCCAACTATATAGTCCCTGCACAAAAGAAAATACAAGCTAGAATTGTGATGACAGGCTATGAATGAACTAAACGAGTGATAACTGGAATATCAGAAAGACTACATGAAACATTTTGGTATTGTTTCAGTTCACTGTTTGTCCAGACACCTTTTGAAGGTAGTACTTTGTGGACACACTAAGGGAGTTTATGGAGTGGTTTTAAAGGGGCAAGTGGAAAGAAATTATGCGTTTAATGTGCACGTGTGCAAACATACACATACACATCAAAATAAGCAGCTTAGGAAAGGTTCTCAATATGAAGTGAGAGCCTGGATAAATGTTTTGGTGGATTAACAGAAACGGAAGACTCAACCTCAGCCATTGCCCTGGCCATAATATTGAGAAATCTCAGGAGTAGTCCGGCTGCATGGGTCTAAGAAGATAGCCAAGTCTAAGAGGACTCCTAGATTTCAGGCCCACATATAGAGGAGAAATGAAAGCAGTGTTTCAGCCATTTTCAGTTTAAATTAGAAGCTGAACATTTAGGGGGAATTGTAAAATTCTGTTCAAGACAGAAGTTTGAGCAAAAGGAGAGAAGATCTGTAGACGAGAAATTTGTGAAGCAAATGAACAGTTTAAGCCATTTGAATTAACTCCCCAATAACCCGGTATAGAATAAAGACTGAAAGGAAACAGTGATGAGACTCTGGGACCCTTTACAGGAGGAAGAAGGACAGGAGGAGGAGGATAAAGTGAAGAGACAAAGTGATAATCTCAACTCTGCATAGAAAGTTAGCCTGCAAACACGCTGCATCTTTATCAGGGTAGTATCAGACTGAATAGTACAAGAGTGAATGATGGACTACATTTAATCTAGTGCAAGCAATTCATGCATCATGTAGAGTAAAATGACAGCTTTCAGCCAAAGTCTTTGGACAGGGGTATCTTAGTTGAGCTCTATTTCTGGAAGCAATAGGTGATCCATTGAGAATTCTCTACTATTTCATTGCCTTTATGCTCACTGTGCCTTTATGTGCACAGAAAAAAAAGTTACTGGAAAAAAAAAGCACTAATAATCAGTTTACAGAACTATCCTTGCAGATAATTTTCCACTTTTTTTGCTTTGTTATTACTTATACTGTACACTTTTTAAAGTTAGTTTAGATGCATTAAAGAGTTATCACACAGGGGTAAATTTTTAAAAAAAATCCACTTACAAGCAAAACCAGAACACACATTAAAAAACATAAATAATTTGAGTAACACTTGATTTTGCTGGTAACTACAAAATTGAGAAATGAATCAGTGTGCCTCAAAATTTTCTCAAAGATGGAATAAAAGCTAATCTCACAGATCATGAACAATAACAATGTATCACTGAAATTTTAGTGTTTATTTAGTATGAGTTACATTCTCTCCCAAGACAGCCAAATATGAACACACACTTAAGGAGAAAAAAGAAACCTATTACCAATTTCCGATTTGAAGATATTATAACCTAAAAATATATCTACTGCAGCTTTAAAATTTTAATTCTTATGATGTTCATTGCTAAGCAACCAAGTTTTCTTACTAAGCCCCTCTTTCAGCACAGTCACCACTGACTAATAGAATTGATAATGTGATTCAGAGAATAGAGTGAGGCAAAATTATCTAGATTTTGTTCATAATGGACCAAACTGAAAGCATCTATTTAATTTTGCTGGTATTAAAACAGAGGGAAAATGTCTGCTCAGTAATAAAGTACTGTAGTATTTATGAAAAACACTTGGGAATTATTTAACAATTACTATTCTAATGACAATGACTATTAAAGAGCTGGTGCTAGAAATACTCTATTCAAAGCCTCTTCATTTCAGCAGGACCAACAGAATCAGAGAAGACAGGGTGAGAGAATGGATTGAACAACTTCTTTTGGTCCCTTATGACACTATCTTTCCACCATCTCCGTGCGCTCTGAGCCATGCCCTTCAAAGGGGTAATTATATGATGCACACATCTATTATGAGGAACAACCTTTAAATGAAAAATATTTTATTAATTAACTCCTTTCATCAACTTTTCATCAAATTTTAAGCAATTTTACTTGTTTTCCGTCACTGCAGATACTAAAACGCAAAATTAAAAAAAAAAACCACACACACAAAAAAACCCCAATCGAAGTATTTTCTCAAATGTGTCTCTCACCTGGATAATAAATACATATGACAATGATTCTGTAGTACTTAGTTTAAGGAGGGGGAGGATTTTTTGTTTTCCCCTGTATATTTTTGAGATACATGTAGTTAATAAGTGATTTTTTTTTTAATAACACTCCAAGAAGAAAAAAAAATCTAACTGAATACTGACACATGAAATGGTGACATCCAGGGGAGTTCCATATACACAGTGAGGAATAAATATTGCAAATTTCTCCTTTTGTATTTCTTAAACTGTCAAATAAACATCTTCACAAGAATTAAAAAACCTGGCATGTTTTTTATTAAGAAAATTAAGTTATTCCCTCCATGGCTTCAGCATGAATTTTAATATCTTAGTAGCTCTCTTTACTCTTCATTTCACTAACTTATCATTAGCATGCTCCTCTGTATAGATTCTTCCCTGTAAGACAGGCATACAGGAAGAGGCATCTTTCTGGAAAAAGGCTGTTCTAAACAATAGCCAGGTCTTTGATTACTGTGGCTATTTCTACATCATCAGAAACTGACTGAAGTACACAAAGACATATATCCAAACTACTTCTTGTGTGGCTAGCTCAGGCACTAAGAGCAACCAAATCACAACAACGCGGACTTCAACATAAACTGCGTAAACCTAGCATGATCCCAGGTTACTTGTTCTACGACGCATGAATGAATGAAACCTATTCTATCATCYGCATAACTAAACGACAGGTAGGGCTGGTATACTATACATCTACTACAACTATGCCTCGTGATTACAGTGTAGACAGTGTATAAGCCTACTAACACAAAAGCTGACAACTTCCTGGTTACACAGATACTGATTACAGTAAATTAAGAGTCTAAAACCATGGAAACAATATGAGTAGAGACAAAGAGAAAGAGAAGTCGTCTTAAAAATTATTCAGTGTTAGAGACACTACATCCAATAGGATCTTCAACACTGCAGTGTGCTGCAGCACAGACTAGTGGTTACTCCAAAGACTTGTTCTCGGAGTACGTTTTCATGATCTTTAAAAACTTCCCCAACACATGATTAATGGACGTATTAAAGACATTACTATTTGGGCCTGCAGCACAAAAAAAAAAAAAAAAAATCGAAATGCATTGCACAAGTTTTCAGGAATGTGACAAAACAGTATTTGTTAGGCAGTAGTTATTGTCAGAGGACATAGACAAAGAGCAGCTCAAGATGCATAGATTGGACTGGACTTTGGATTAGCCCTTAATTTTGAAAACCGCATTTCTACAGCGCTCATGAAAAAAGTGACACAACTCAACATTGGTGTTTTCATGGCACTGAAGACACAACCTTCTTGTATTCTTATTTCAGGAGCAGTACAGATATTACACATTAGTGCTTGCTGCTTTGAATATTTTCTGAGGTAGTGAACTATTTTGTCTACTGAGAAAGAAGCGCTTAAAGCTGACAAAGTATATGAGTCACAAATAAAAATGGTAGCTTTTTCTCATTCTAATTACACACTTAGGTGGTACACATCTGCTGGGACAGATTCACAAGTGAAGAAAGCAGAAAATATTCTAAAATTAACATTTGGGTATTTCGGAATGGATTAAAAAAACGGAAGAGTTGCGCTGCGTGACATTATGTGCAATTCTCTTTCGTCCTTAATAAAAAGAAAAAGGGTTGGTGATTTGTAGCGTTTTGCCTGTGTGTTTGTACACCTTGAACCACTAGATTTCCATTTTTATCATTATTTTAAACAGGGATAACAGGAATACATTACAGTTTACACATGCATACCATAATAATACATATGTTGTAATTCAACAGGAATTAATCACTTTCACCAATTTATTTTTTGAACCTTAGAATGAATTATTTTCAGCATGTAACAAATGTGGTAGCTTAGCATATTTAATTTTCATTTACTGTGTCAAGTGTTGCAAGACTACAGGAAAACAGGATAAAATAGGCTTTGTAGAAAATTTTCCTATTTAAGTTGGCCATTTTGAAATTAAAGTGACTCCAAAATGTGATGCTTTTGCAAAACTATAATATTCATAATTTCTAGTCACAGTTTCAAGTGCACCTCTCAGTAATGTCAACAAGATCATATGACCAAGCATTCAGAATTTATCTAGCAGGACCTGGAATAAAGAATTCTGCCCTTTTATTCCTTTTAAAACTGTATTTTACATAGTTTTATTACAACTGCCCTAAGAGCTTTTGTACTTAGCAAACAATACTCATATAAGCATCAAATCATTGACAGATGTATAGCATATATATTCTGATACAGCTTCCATAAAAAGTCCAAAATACATACGAGTCACTCAGTGAAGAAAAACAAGTATATCAGGCTTTAACCAAGATAAAAGAAGCTGGCTTTTGATGTAAACATCTGGCATTAACATCATTTATAGTACTTTGCTCGCTGAGGAGCGAGGAATCTTCCTTATTTAAAAGGAATACTCTTATTTTAAGATACTTAAAATGAACACATGTTCAAATAGGTTTTGTACTTTTTAATCCAATAAATTAAACAAACTCGTTTCTCCATTCTAGAAGAGATGGTCTAAACCAAAGACTTGAGCACAGATCTACCTCTCATTTATACATTTAGAGACACGTATAATCAGTATTCCCAGAGTATGCATTAAGTCAAATAGCATTTTTAACAGAAGCGTTAAAATGGCAGATCAGTTTTCAGTCCCTTGATAATTAGAGCCATATAAATGACAGCATTTTGATCCAGTTTAATGGATTTTTTTTCTTACCTTACTATGCAATGTCAGTCTCAACATGTTAATGAGAAGTTTCAACACTGTCATTTTGATGAACAGGGAAGCCTTACATTTACAGAAATCAAAGGCCTAATATTGTATAGTCTTTTATCAAGCCAAACTCAGAACAACATCAAGAAAAATATTTTACTTCTTTTACTCATTATGACTTCTTTGAAATAAAACGGATATACATTAAAGTACTAGCAGATAACACCAGAAGTGAATACCTTGTCCTTAAAATTAATATTGAAACTGCAATTGAAAAATAGCCTGCTGTCTATGGTTAGTAATAATTTTTATTTAGAAGCTTCCTCCTTTCTGAGTCAATGCAGTATTTGAAAAGAAAAGCAAATTTGCCATTTCTGTTTCTGCATCTGTCTCTCTCCCTCCCTTAAACACTCTGGAGTAGAACAATAAGGAATGTGACTTGGCATACTTCTCTTACAGAGGCAAAGAGCAAAGGAAGATTTTCAGCATTGACTCACCAGTTAAGATGAATGTAATCATCATCACCACCCAACCTTAAAGGGGATATTCTTTCTTAACAAATACTGAGGGAACACCTGTAATGTGTCCTCAGCTGTGCAGAGAGGACTAAATTCAAGGAATCCACACATCAAAACATACAGAACTAGCAAAGACTTTAGAAATACCACTAAGCTTTACCTTTCCGATCTTCTGTATCTTTTTTTGCCTACATGTGTCCTGTCTACACAGAACAGTGATGGAAAAAAAACCAACCATATACACACACACACAAACATAGATAGATAGATACGCCCATATATACACATAAGTCCTGAATCTGTCAATGTAGCACTTGATACATTTCACAGACCAATTTAGAAAAGTAAAATAGAGTTCTTCCTTCCCAAATGCTGCAAAAATTTAAGTCACACAGTTGTTCTTCCTCACCAACTTCTAGCCCACTGTCCCTGAAATCCCTTTACCACAGTTGGCTCAGTTTAAAACAAACAATGAACGCTGTGTGAGAACCATGGAAATTCAGGGTCACTGCCAATGATGTAAGGTAAGCCACTGAGCTAGCAGATCAGTTGATTTTCAAATTTGATGACAATATCTGTGGGTATGAAAACCTAGATTCATGCAATCTTGCCACAGACTCTTAACCAAAACACCTAAGCTAGGAACCTACTTGTCCATGACTCTCCCCCACAGTATGAAGAGGCTGATGGGCTCATGCATGCCAGCTGGAAAAGGGATTGAGTGGGTGTTTTTTTGAGGGGGGAGTGAAGGGAGAAATGTTTGGTTTTAAACACAGATCAAGTTTACAGTGCATCTCAAAAAAATAATTGCACCTGTGCAAAGGGGAACAACCTGCAACACAAAGGCAAGAAAGAACCATCATGGTAGACAAAAATACCTTATACAAGCATTGTCACGCAAGAAAGTAATTGTGCAACTACCCCTCTAAGGACCTCAGTTTCTCACTTTCCATTTCAACATTGCTGAATGCAAACATTGGTGTTTGCCTGGACTACTGTACAAGGCTTCAGAGTGACAGTGTCATTCAGCAACAACAAGACATTCAGCTGAATTACATCCAAGACCCACTAATTACTGCCCAGACTGTGAAAGTTAATGAGCACAACTCTGCTTTTTTATGGTCTTTTTATTTGAGCAAGATTAGATTAAATACTACAATAATTCTAGTGATCAAGACTTAAAAAAAAAAGAACTTCCCACATCTGCCACTGAGTTCCAGCAGGTTACAAAGTTACAGATCTTTTTTGGCTGACCTTGATGAAAATTTCCTAAGAAACTACAATATCACCTCAATGTTTGAGGTACTTCAAATTTATTTCAGTAAATACTTCAAATGATCACTGATACCAGTATTAGACTACACATAAAAGCAAGCTGTGTCTAGCATGTCACATAGAGGACTTGGAAATCGCTTGTGAAGGAGTTAACTACAAATCAAGTGTGAACTGAAGAGAAACATGGAGGTAGTGTAGAATTTAAGCATCTTACCTCAAACTTCATTCATTTTGTCACACTCATAAGTACGAATTCAAAGGGACAGGCTGGACATAGTTGGAATTATAAATACAGGAAGTGGCATTTTAGCTGTTTCTTAAGATACATGATTTGTGTATGGAGTTAACTGATTTCTTGACCTAGAAAGAACAGGTAGTGCTGAGCACAAGACAAGTATAAAGTACAGGCCAGACTTCTGAAGGGAAGGAAATGGATTATTTCCATTGCATTAGGTATTCAACCACACTTCCTAAGACAGAAAAAAAAAAAGAAAAAAAAAAAAAGAAAGAAGTAGACAGTAAACATGCATTTAAAAAAGGTGTTCTAACAATAATATAGTACTTCTTTCCACCAATCTTCTCTTTCTAATAATCTTAAGCAGCTACAGCTGGCATTATCGCTACTCAAAAAGTCTGTTGTCCCTACCAAGGCAACATTTACACTTCAGTTGACAACAGCGCATAAAACAGGAGCAGGAGTGTAACCCCTTAAAAGGTTACTTGTTAGCAGCTCCTTATAAACTGAGATCATGTACTCAGATCTAAAAGCAATACAGATCCAAAGCAATACACTGGTTCTCCTAATCCACATTCTGATAGCAGGCCGTTCTGTACTACCTACTCTGCAGAGCTAAATGACTCACTAATGCTCTGAGAAGGAAAAAAGAAGTTGTGATTGCAGCTAAGTCAAAGACATCAAGAATGTGATGCGTCTTATCATCTTAACTTACAMCAATTCTAATTTTGTAATTGAATATTTAGAACACTACTTTGATAGACTAAACCGAATGTTTCTTTAACCAAAAATGTCATCCAGAAGCAATCTTTGAGAAACCTGAAAAACAAAGGGTATTCTGTTTCTAAAGGTCTCAATATACTGGGTGGATCCTCACACGCTATGCCATCCAGCAAGAGGCAGGATGTACTCAGCTGTTAGGACATATGCTTTCTGATAAACTGAAACAACCACTTTAGAAGCTACTAAAAAAATGCCAGAAGCAGAGAGAGACACCTCGCTCAGTAAAGCATCAAACAGTACATTTATGGAAAGCAGCAAGAGGAGCTTAAAGGCACCTTGTGACTTTAGATTTTCACACCTGTTACCTTGCTTTAGCAAAAACAGAGTTTGTTGCTAATTAGGTCTGCTTCGAGGTGTTGGACTAGTTGACCTCCTGAAGTCCAATCCAAACTAATTCTTCTTTTATTCTAAGATTCCTTCATTCTTATCATGACAACACTGCTCATTTCCAAGGTGAAGAAGCTGGAAAGTCATCTTCAAGAAGACAAGAGAAAAAGCCTACTGCTTTGCTTTCAGAAATGAAAACAGCAAATCCCTATGCTCCAGCAACCTCATCTCTCCCTTTCTAAAGGGAGATCTATATATGGACTAGGCCTGAGAGAGGAAGTTTCTTTGGTGTGGTGGGTTATTTTGTTTTAGGGGTGTTTTTAGTTTGTTTTTTAACTCAGGACAACCTAGAAATCAGAAAAGGGAAAGACTTGGCAGAGAGTCTGAAATCAGTGTTTGATCTTAAAAAAAAAAAAAAAAAAAAAAAAAGGCAGGGGGGTCAGACGGGGCAATCACATGTGGTTTTTAGGTTAAAACCCTCAGACTTAGTTTTGACTTTATGTGATTTGGCTGAGGTGTCTGTGGGCTCATTAAAGGGGCTTATTATGTTAAATTTCTTGTGGATGTCCTTACTAAAAATAATTAGAGTCTAAACTTTTGACTTTAGCCTAAGGTTGATACTCTGTCCCTGTTAATAGCATTCCTCTCCAGACAACTGAAATAGAAGTTGACTCAGATAATCAGAACAGATATTAATCTTGATGAGGGGACTCTTTCCAGATGGACTGAATGTGGAAATGGAGCTCTTGTATTTCAACTATGTAACCAGCAAGCACCTTGGCCTATGCTAGGATTTGTAAATGGCTTTAGTTATACTGTACCATGATATCCTAATGAAATTCTAGAAGAGGCCCACAACAAACCATGTAAAGCCTAGGTTTTATTTTGACATGGTGATTCAACCTGCTTTGCTAGCAAGCAATGTCAAAAATAACTCATGTAAGAAAATGAAATACAATAGCTACCTTTAAAACTCAAAGACACTTAGCAGAAGTGCTTGTTCAAATATAGAAAGAACGTATATATTTGAATCAAAACTGCCAGCTAATGAAGAGTTTTTCTTATTATGGCCAATCTCATGAATAAATTGTTCACCTCAGAACAATAAAACTACATCTTAGGAGATGCTATACTGCTTAGCTCTGCACTTCCAAATACGTTTTCTAAATCTGAAATATAACAAACGCAATACTACATATCATGGCATCAGAAATCCTAGATCTGTAAAGGTGGTCATGGTATTCTTACTTCCAGATGAATTATCTGTGTTACCATTAATATATCATATCAAATATAGTTCATCAACAAAAAGGTACAATTCACAGAAAATAAAAAAACCACATTAACAGATGTAAAGAATTTTTAAAATACCAGTATTATTACTCAAACATGCTTTTCATTTATAATGCCTAGAAGAAAATAGCCTTTTACAATAAACTTACAAAAAATAAAAGTTTATATATATAAAAATATGTATTTGTCCAGCCATGTACACATGGCTCTTCAAAGTCCTTTATGTCTAGCAGATTCCATGATCAAAAGAGGATAGCGTTCTCAGGGATGTGTGTGAGGTCTAGGTAGCATTACAGCCATTTATTATTTTTTTTTACATTATGAGATGGACAAATCAATATTTCAAACTAATTTACAATGTGGCAACACCTGGAAACTTCTTCTGAGTTTATAAATTACATTTCTTCACCTTTCCAAGCCCTGCTTCCGTAACTGAACCTACCCGCTGCCTTCCTTATTCCCAAAAGCTCCAATGCTTCTGCTCTTGATGTAAACAGTAGCAGAGTGCAAGTGACAGTAGCAATTTGTTTTATTTCTATTATTCACAGATCTATAGTAGAATTATAAATGTTTAACAAAATGACATTTCAGTTGCAAACGGTAAAGTGGCTGGAAAAGTCCAAACCAGTAGATGGCTACAATGGAATAATTTGCAATGGAAAAGGCATCCAGAAAGATCAAAGAACAGAAAGCCAGAACTTACCCCATTCACAGCAGTTGACAGTAAAAATTTACTTTCCTGCACCTGGGTCGGGGCAACCCCCGGTACCAGTACAGGCTGGGGGATGAAGGGATTGAGAACAGCCCTGCCGAGACGGACTTGGGGATACTGGTGGATGAAAAGCTCGACATGAGCCAATAATGTGCACTGGCAGCCCAGAAGGCCAACCATCTCCTGGGCTGCACCAAAAGAAGTGTGGCCAGCAGCTCGAGGGAGGTGATTCTGCCCCTCTATTCTGCTCTGGTGAGACCCCACCTGCAGTGCTGTGTCCAGCTCTGGAATCCTCAGCACAAGAAAGACATGGACCTGTTGGAGCGGGTCCAGAGGAGGGCCTCAAAAATGATCAGGGGGATGCAACGCCTCCCCTATGAAGAAAGGCTCAGAGAGCTGGGCTTATTCAGCCCAGAGAAGAGAAGGCATCAGGGAGACCTTATTGCAGCCTTTCAGTACTTGAAGGGGGCTTATAAGAAAGATGGGGACAGACTTTTTAGCAGGGCCTGTTGCAACAGAACAAGGGGTAATGGTTTTAAAATAAAAGAGGGTAGATTTAGAATAGATATAAGGAAGAAATTTTTTACAATGAGGGTGGTGAAACACTGGTACGGGTTGCCCAGAGTGGTGGTAGATGCCCCATCCCTGGGAACATTCAAGGTCAGGCTGGACGGGGCTCTGAGCAACCTGATCTAGTTGAAGATGTCCCTGCCCATGGCAGAGGGGTTGGACTGGAYGACCTTTGGAGGTCCCTTCCAACCCAAACTATTCTATGATTCTAGGATTCTAGTTCATCGCATATAAAGTGTCACTGGTATCCATTCACCCTCTTAACACCTTTTGTTTCCATTCTTTCTGAATCATGAGTTTGGATGCTGTTAGATTTTCTTTTTTTTGAACACATCTTAAAGAGGTCATTCAAATGAAATTGACTTAGGAAGCTTTACAGATTGCTTCTATTAAAATTCGCTAAGCATTAGATCATTTTAGAAGACAAACAGATCACAGGTCCAGAAGATGTCAACAGCCACAGGATCGATATATGGAAAACATAGGACAGTGAAGAAGAAAAGACATATTCCAATGGCAGTTAAATTGTTCTAAATTTGAGGACGACCTTGACATTCCCACTAACCCATTTTTCCAGCAAGAAGCAAAGATAATTTTATAAGTGACATTAGCTACACTTGTGAAATACACCTTTCAGTTCTACATACCATAGTCCATTTATAACATCTGGCAAGCAAAAGATGCATCTCATCAATAAAGGGTACCTCCTATACAAAAATGTCTACTTGACAGACACATCCATTTCAATAAACAAACATAGCAAGCATAAGAAATCAGATGGATCTGGAATGCTGCACCCTCCCAGGCACTCAGAACTACAGATATGCATAATGGAAGTTCATAAATGACCGGTATTTTAATTTTCTTTCTATTCCTGCTTCCTATTTGTGACAATACATGCTAATCACTAAAACACGTTGCAAGGTTAAAAAAAAAAAAAGTAAAAAAGTATCACAGGTATCTCAATAAACCCAAATTAATTTAGATCCACATTTATCAACTTAAAAGGACACAATATAGCTTTTGATTCAATTTTACTSTTTGCTAACTTGCAAAGGAAACAGAGCTCTTGTGAAATATAACCTCCAAAGGATTAAATGACAATTAGAAAAGCAAATAGCTATGAAAAATAACATTTTTAAATGAACTGATTAGAAAAAGTATCTCAAACCTCACGTATACTGCAGTAAGTGACCAGTTCTTTATTCACATTTGCACTATAGAGCAAAATGGAAGGATGCGAGTAGTGATCATCAGGTACCCTCTACAAAAGTCATTTACTTATTTCACCACCTCGCTTTCATTAATGCAAGTTTTTTGCTACCCTTCTTACGTTCAGACACTGAACACCTTCTTAAGCAGTGTGCTGTTTAAGCCTTCGCAGTCTCTCCTTGGCACTTACCATTACTAAACGAAACCAGGCGAATCTCCCGATTCCCTACCCAACTGTCTAGGCCATTCCAACCGCCCTGCCACAACAGCCTCCCGGACCCCAGGCACGCTCCTGCAGGCAGGCAGCTGCGAGAACGACAACGCCAGGTCCGCGCGAAGGCCCCGCGCCCCCTCGCCCAGGCGGCACCTGAGGTGGGGCGGTCCGCAGGGCGCCAAGGACAGCGGACACGCCGGGGAGAGGAGAAGCCAGGCCGAGCAGCCGCCCCTCCCCGTGCGCGCAGGGCAGCGGGGGCGCCCCGGGGGCAGCGGCGGCGTGGCCGGGAGAGGCGGCGGCTCTCCCCGCGGAGCCAAGCCGGGGGGGCGGCAGAAGGCCGCGCCTCGGCTGCTGCCAGGCCCGGAGACCGCCCGGCGGGGCGGCGGGGGCCGTCCCACCGGCCTCTCCCAGCACGCAGACGCCCTCCGCCGAGCCGCCGGGGAGGAGGGGGTCCACCACCGCCAGGGCGCTGCGCTGGCGCCCCCTCGCCGGGCCGCCCCTCGCCCACCCTCGCCACCCGCCTTCCCCCAGCCGGGGCCTCACCCGCTGTTGTCGCTGCAGACGGCGCCCACGGCTCCCTGCAGGATCTGGCGGCGGAGAGGCGAGGGACGGCGGGGCTCGGCGCGGCCGCGGCACGGGCCCCACTCCGGCCGCTCCCGCCGCATGGAGGGGGAAGGGCAGGCCGGAGCGAGGGGAGAGGAGGAGGAGGAGGGGGGAGGGTGGTGGAGGAGCGAAGCCAGGGCGGGACGGGACGGGGAAGGCCGGGGGAAGGTGTGGGAGCGGGGCTCAGCGCCGGCGGGAGCCCGGGGGCCGCTGCCTCCACCTCATCCCAGCCTGCGCCTCAGCCGGGCCAACGCCGCTGCCCGGGCGCCGTCGCCTAGCAACCGCGCCCAGCCCCCGCTGCCGCAGGCGCCCGGCTCCTCGCGGCGCCCCGCGCGCTCCCACAGGCCACGCACGCGCAGCCTGCACACGGCGGCGCGCGGCAGCCTGTCCCCTCCCCCCTGGCGCGGGGGCGGGGCAGGCACGTTCCCGCCGGTCCGCAGGGGCTGGAGCCGCGCGCCCCGCCCGGGGCACGAGCGTGCGCACGTGCGCGGCTGACGGTGGCTCGGGGCGCGGGGAGGCGCGTGCCGGCGCCTTGCGGGAGGCCGCTGAGGCCGCTGTTGGTGTGTGCTCGCGCTCGTAACCGGCGTGTCACCGCTCAGGGGCGCYGCTCCTTGGAAACAAGTCGTGAGGTGGCTCGTGCGCTCGGGGCCCAGAAAAGGGCGGGAAGGGGAGACGGCCTCCCTTCGCCTCGTCCCCTGTGGACATCTAACCCCCTCGCTGAAACAAGGTGGGGAGGATTAGGGAGGGCTGATGGGTGGCGGGCAGAATGGGCGAAAATGCCGTGTTTTCCCAGTTGTGCAGATTACGCGAATGGAGGATGAAATAAAGGACATGACTAAATCCAGATACATTTAGGCCCACCTTTGGAATGGGCCAAGATTAACATAGGCAAGTACTTAAACCTTTAGCTCATTAGGATGCCAATGGGCGCTCTTACAGACAGTATATATTGAAAGATTAACAAAAAAATCTGCTACTACTTGGGGTTTTGCATAAATTTGACATCTAAAGACGAGATGCTCTTAAGATCTCAGGGCTAGCATGTAGCTGCTTCCTGTCAACTTCAGTGTTGCCAATGACTGCCTTCAGCTTCCCAAAGCTTCCTGAAACCAATATCAGCTTTCCCTTAAAATATAAAGTGGGCCAGTACAATTAGGGTGGCCCCATTGTAGGAAAAAATCTTGCAAATGTGACTTGTGTACATTCTGAAGGCTCAAAAACCCAATGGGATACAGAAAGAATCCGTTTCAATTTAAAAAACTCAGGAATTTAAAGCAAATTTCACAACTTAGGATGCACCATTTTGACTCAGCCATTTTCTGTTTAGGTTTGACAACATTGCTACCCATTCTACTCATGGTGACTTGTACCTAATCCAGCAGTGCATTAGCCGAAGTTCAGTCCTGTTGTATGTTTTACTGGGGGCTCTTCTCCATTAGTCTTTATTCTCTAATATTTCTTTAAATGCCATTTGTTTCATAAAACATGTTGCACACATTTTTTTATAAAAGATTAGTTCAGTTGGAAGGGACCTACAACGATCATCTGGTCCAGCTGCCTAACCGATTCAGGGCTGACCAAAGTTAAAGCGTGTTACTAAGGGCATTGTCCAAATGCCTCTTAAACACTGACAGCCATGGGGCATCGACCACCTCTCCAGGAAGCCTGTTCCAGTGTTTGACCACCCTCTGGGTAAAGAAATGTTTCCTCATGTCAAGTGTGATCCTCCCCTGACGCAGCTTTGAGCTGTTCCCAGGCGTCCTTCCCTGGATCCCAGGGAGACGAGATCAGCACCTCCCTCTCCTCGTCCCCTCCTCAGGACGCTGCAGAGAGCGATGAGGTCGCTCCTCAGCCTCCTTCTCTCCAAACCAGACAAACCCAGAGCCCTCAGCTGCTCCTCATGGGACATGCCTTCCAGCCCTGTCACCAGCTGTGTTGCCCTCCTCTGATTGCGTTCACCTTAACATCCTTAAATGGCGGGGCCCAGAACTGCACACAGTACTCAAGGTATTTTAATGTCAGTCCTCACAAATTTTCACCTGCCCGCATGTCTCCAAGTTTCCCCTGCCAGCTGGGCAACCTTAGGAAATACGAAACATCTGAGTTGTATCATCTGCAAGAAAGAATTGATACAGGTTGGCTGCTTTAACTTGCTAATACTTGTCTGTGAAGATGTTTCAGATACTCTGATGAAAAAAAAATGCAAAAGTTGACAAATATTCAATATTACTATATATGTAATTTTTGTTACATAAATTAATCTGTCATACTGACTCATTTTGAATAAACTCTGATGATAGCTTTTTATATCAGGGCACTCTTTATAACCTGTCAAGTTTTCTGTAAATAATAGTGAAGAAATGTTCCAAATTAATATATACTTTTGCTAGGGTCATTTCTTCTGTATCCAGAATTATATTTTTTTAAAGAAAATAGTGAAGAAATTAAAAAGGAAAAGAATATACATTAATGTGTTATACCTAGCATATACTGAGAAAAGAAAGAAAAATTTTCATCATTACATCCAGTCTTGTAGAATTGATCGCTCTAGCCGGGGTGATTACCTAAGGGGGAAAAAAAATCATTCTTGCAGTTGGAATTGTTCTGTACTGGATTTGTCGTCACAATGACAAGACTGTGTGGACTGACGTTAGACTGTTAAATGGAAGCCACTAATTTTTTTCATGCAAAAAAATTCAATCCTGTGCTCAGCGGAGTAGGGGAGTATTTTAGCATTTGTTTCATTCTGCATAATATTGCAACTTGTTTTGAAATGTATCTGCCTATTAGCTTTTGGTTTAGAAAGGATCAAATAGAAACAAGATTGAATTTTTCAGGCTTAGCTGAAAGATTTTTTTTCAATGGCAGTTTTGTGCTTAAGTCCTTTACCTCTCTTTGAAAAATCTAATCTGCATGCTGGGAAAAACTGATCATTATTTGGATCCCACATATCAAAGTTTATAAATAGCAGCAGAACAGACATTAAACATCGGTGCAGCAATTTCAGATCATATAAAGAACTGTCAGACCCATTTTGTCTACAAGGAAAAATGAAACACAGACACATTAAAACACTTGACCAAAGCCATGAAGCACAAGCTTAATGCTACCAATTTGAATGTGCTTGAACTGCAAGTATTAGCATCAGAGCTGAAAGAGCAATCCTGATGTCCAGACCCCTGGCCTTCTGCTCTACCCTGAATGCAACATGCCTCATGATGTACTGATTCTTGACTTTGCAATCTGGAAAACAATTTTCATCTCTAGAAACACTAGGGATCTCAGAGTGTACATCTTTCAGAATACTGAGAAATCTCTCCAGGGTACATTGTGCCTTTTCCTCACCTTGTTACCTCACCTGATGGCGGTGGTGAAAGTACATACTTCCCTCTTCTTCCTCTATCACCTTGTCTGCTGAAAGTTACACTAAAAAAATACTCAAAAATTTGGCAGCAATAGCAGAAGCAGCATATAAAGGACTGTATTCTTCAATGGTGGGGAGAAAAAATGCTGCTACATTACCAAAACCAGGGAGAGTTGAGAGGATACAAACAGCAAAGAAGGTTCACTGTACTTCAAAGGCAGCATAGAGAGGAGAGCACTAGAAAATAGACATGCTGATTCCACAACTGAGAGAAGCACAGGGTATGTTGCCAGAGCAGGCACTGATTTCCTGTGGATGCTGAGCTCAAGCTAATTGCATGCTCCAGAAGACTGCTATTTATCTAGAGTCTGATTTAAAACCTCCTGAAAGCAATGGGAATCTACCTACTGATACGAAATACAGTTCACCTCAAGCCTTCATTTCTTTTGAATGCTTTTAAGTCTTGTTTCTTCCCCTCATTCTTCTGCACAGCTAATTATTTGTAGTTTTGTACAAATGATGAAGTTTATATTCCTATTTTTTTAATTACTTTATATGAGACCTAACACACCTCACACCAAGCTGGTTTTTGCCCCTTATGCATGTTGAGCACAAGTGGTACTTCTTTGACCTTGCTTTTATATAAACAGATGTGTATTGTATAAATAAAGCAAAAATGAAACTATATAAAAACCTTTGAAGTCTCATTCTTCTGGGGAAGTAAAGGGGAAAGACAGGCTTACATAAAGCACCTGCTAGTCCCAAGAGACTGTCTTAAATATGCTCCAGTAACATTTTGATGGGTGTGGTGGGTTGACCTTGGCTGGCTGCCAGGTGCCCACCAAGCTGCTCTATCACTCCCCCTCCTCAACTGGATAGGGAGGGGAAAATACGACAAAAGGCTCGTGGGTTGAAATAAGGACAGGGAGATCACTCACCAGTTACTGTCATGGGCAAAACAGACTCTACTTGGGGAAATTAATTTAATTTATTATCAATCTAAATCAGAGCAAGATAATGAAAAATAAGAACAAACCTTAAGACACCTTCCCCTTACCCCTCCCTTCTTCCCTGGGCTCAGCTTCACTCCAGACTTCCCTACCTCCTCCCCGCGAGTGGCGCAGGGGGACAGGGAATGGGGGTTGCAGTCAGTTCATTACACATTGTCTCTGCCGTTCCTTCCTCCTCACGTTCTTCCCCTGCTCCAGCGTGGGCTCCTCTCTATGGGACCACAGGTCCTGCCAGGAGCCTGCTTCAGTGCGGGCTCTTCACGGGGTGATGGCTTGAATAGAATTAGAATAGAATAGAATAGAACAGAACAGAACAGAACAGAACAGAATAGAATATTTTCAGTTGGAAGGGACCTACTGTTGTAGAAAAAGTTAGTCGAAACTTAGAGCTAGCAGCTTAAACATTAATAGCTAGAGTAGACAACGCCTATAGATCATGGTATATGAGCTGTAACAACTGTCTTACAACACGCCGAATAGCTAATTACAGAATCGGCCGAAACCAACCTAAGAGGATGTGCTATTGTATAAGAAGATGACCGCTTAGTAACCAAACAGCAAGCAAATCAAACCAATAAAAAAGCAAGAAAACCCTAGACCTTAATATTACTATTGGTCCAAACTATCGCCTGAGGGGTGGGGAACTTAGATTGTAAGAGTGTAATTGCCCAGGGGTTTCTTTGTTCAGGGTCCGTCTTTGGAGGCACCCAGCTCGAGCTGTAGCATTGTTAATAAAAAGTACTTTCACAAAGGAATCTATCTTTCAGCTTATGCAGAAACCTAGAGTCGAACCCTGTTATGGTGGCTGGCATGCGTAATTTCCGTAACACCTACGATGATCATCTAGTCCAACTGTCCAAAGCACATCTGCTCCACCGTTAACCTCCACGGGCTGCAGGAGGACAGCCTGCCTCTCCATGGTCTTCACCACGGGCTACAGGGGAATCTCTGCTCTGGCACCCGGAGCATCTCCTCCCCTTCCTTCTTCACTGACCTTGGGTGTCTGCAGAGTTGTTTCTCTCACATATTCTTACTCCTCTCTCCCAGCTGCTGTTGCGCAGCAGTTTTTACCCCTTCTTAAATATGTTATCACAGAGGTGCTACCATCGTCACTGATGGACTCAGCTTTGGCCAGCAGTGGGTCCGTCTTGGAGCTGGCTGGAACTGGCTCCGTCTGACATGGGGGAAGCTTCTGGCGTCTTCTCACAGAAGCAGCCCCTCTTCTACCAAAACCTTGCCACGCAAACCAAATACAACGGGTGAAGTATTAGAATCAAAAAATAGCCCAGGTTGGAAGGGACCTCGAAAGATATCCGGTCCAACCTTTCTGGGGAAAGGGAGCCTCGATGACATTATCTAGCACCCTGTCCAATTGCATCTTGAAAACCTCCAGAGATGGGCACTCTATCACATCCCTGGGGAGGTTGTTACAACGAATGATTGTTCTCACTGTAAAAAATGTCTTTCTTACATCGAGATGAAAATTATCCTGATGCAACTTGTACCCATTGGCCCTTGTTCTCATTGGCCCTTGTGAAGAGAGAGCCTCCATCCTCTCTATTTAAAAAGAACAGCCTAAACAGATAAGTGATCTGAATTTTAGCAATGCAGGAGTGGACTGGAAGATTGTATCCCAGACATAAAGAAGAAAGGTGATGGGAATTGTTCCTCAGCTATTCAACATTAAAAGCATCCCTACCTCTGTATTACATCATTAAAAGTACTCCTAAATCCATATAACACACCATAAGTATCAAACTTTGTGACCACTTTGAAGTACTTTGAAATATGTAGATGTAGAAGTAGTATTTTCTGYCCTTTTTTTAAACATGGAGAGAAAAATAATTGCTAATGCTTGTGAGTAGGCTCACTTCCTGTCTAAGAACTTCCAAATATTTTATAACACTTTGTGAAGTGGTTTTCTTTATGTCATTCAAAGCAGAGTAAAGTAACAAGCTGAACATCTGCATTTTCATTTTCTGTCCTCGACCTTTTAGTTTAGCCTGTAAAATCAGACAAGAAAAGTAGGATAAACATTGAAAATGTTGGCTGAGATTCTCATCACTCCTGTTAGAGGGGACTTTCCTCCTCTTCCTCTCATATCCTCACCCTGCCTGCTCTCATTCCCTCAGTGTCTTAGCAACAAGATTCACTGGCCCACTGTAGCTAACTTGTCTCCTACCCCCTCAAATCAATTAGTTCATCTATTTATATCACGCATCAAAGAAGCCTGCCACCTTTGAGCACACAGCTCACTTAGGGCTCAATCCTACAGTCTTCAATTTTTAGGGCAGCAAGAGTTTGCAATTGACTCAAATTACATCAGGCTCAGACCTTGCATGTTCTAATTTCTTACAAAAGCTGTGACGTGATGAAGAGGGTGCTGATGCCTGCCACCATTTTACTTCATCTTCTTTTTTCTTTAACTGAAGAACACGACATCACAGGGAAAAGTCCTTAAATAATGCAGAAAATAACTAAAACATCTCCCCATTCACAACTGCTGCTTATTCATTATCTGCTCCAGAAGTGCATCTTCTGCAATGCCACCAAGAGTGCATTTGCAGAAATTGAATTTGTATAATGCAGATAAATCCTCAAAATCATTTGTATAATGCAGATAAATCCTCAAAATCATTACTTGGAAGATTCATAGGAGACTCTGAAATAATTTTTGCAATGCTTGAAACCTTCAATTTGTTTCTTAATTTATTGTCTAGTGGAATTGATAGAAAAAGAAGGTAGCTGTTTTGGCAAGTTATCTGAGTTTTTAACTGTCTTTAAATATTGATTATTAATTATAATTAGCAATAAACAGATTATCAACACTAATAATCTTTTGTCTGAGGGGAATTTTTGATCACTACTGCCACTTGCTCAGGCGTTAGGTGAACCTCAACCACTGCTTCTCATGATGTTCAGTGCTCTCATCTTTTTTCTTAATTCTCTCCTCTTATTTCTTGCCTTATCTTCAGGTAAATTGTTTGGAACAGGACCCACCAGCTTTTTTCCTTGGTTTTCTACAGTGCTAATTATGAAGGGATCCTGCTCCATAGCTTAAGACCGTAGACGCTAATGTGATTAAATTCATGACAGGGAAGATGTCACTCCCTATTGGTTCAGAGATACCAACTACCTACAACTCACATGGTCTCAGAGTTGGCACCTCTACTCTCATGAAAACCACTCCTTGAAAAGCAAAACCAATCTGCTAATGAAGTGTAAAAAAGTAATCGAATTATTCACTATTAAACCTTGAGAGAATGTGGCTTGTTTCACATCCTGAATCAACCCAGGTGCTTCAGTGGCTGGTCAAAAGCAATCCATCAAGGAATTTATCTTTATTATGGTTAAGATAATAGGAGAGTGAAAGGCAGGACATACAAAAATCAATTCAGCTATTTTCCCTAACTATGGCTATTTAGCAATCTCAGTTTGGGGCTGTTTACTCCAGCTATTAGGAACTTCCCTGCCTCAGACTGAGGACAAACCTCAGTCACAGCAGCTCAGCTCTGAAGCGTGTTTTCTGGCTTTTTATTTCTTCCAACTCCAGCACCCTCATCCAAGCCTCTCCATAGCTTCAGTTTACAACTTCCCTGGAAAAAAAAATGGGTAGAAAATTGGTAAGGGTGATTCCCAACACCTCGAGTCCGTTATACTGCACAAATCTTCCATGTGAAATGCTGGGGACTGTGGCATGTGAAGAGTTTCCGAGATCAATTTTTAGCTCAGAACCAGCTATCTTACCTAGACTATGTGAGTTCAGTTACCAAGTGTTGCAGTAATACATGGCATTAGTTTCTGAGATTTACGTTGGCTTCATAACTTCATGCAACTTTATATTACTTTACAGGTGTATACAAAAATGGGGTCCCTGCTCCAAAGCAGCACAAGGGTCAACAGTGGTAAATAGAAGCAGCAGTAAAAGCACTTAGAGAAAACAGACTGCCACAGAGAACAAGAGAATAGTAACGAGCAGGTTGGAGAACACAGGTAAACCAAAGGGGGGAAAAAAAAACAAACCTGCTTATCTGTGCTTGACGAAAACTAATCATTTTTGCTATTAAAGCACCCAATTTTCTAAATAAATGGGGGTCTGATACTGGAGTCTGCATTCATTCCAAATTCTCATTTACTTCACTAGGAATTAAAAGCATTTAAAAAGATGACTAAAGCTATTATTATCAGGGAAAAAGTAGCAGAAAGCTGCAGTGCACTGGTTCTGATGTCATCCTTGAGCGCTGAAGAGTTTTTATGACTGACCTGATTTCCTGGATCATTYGTTTCCACTGATGAGTGAAAGCAGGAAAAAAGGGCCAAACTGCATCCCTGGGGAGTTTCAGCTTCTCACACTGCCTGGGACAGTGTCTGATCCACATTACATTACATTGATCACTCAATGTAATTTGTGTAGGAAAAAGAAAATCCCACTGATAAACATTTGCTGCCTCAGTTACAAGAGGTTTGCTTAAACATCATCGTTAGGCAAGCAAGGCAGGGCAGAGAAAGTATATGCTAGCAAAAGTTCTTTGGAGACTGGCCTGGTATCAGAATTCAGGAATTTAAGCTTTTTCTTCCTTCTTGACAAAAACACAAGAGAAGGTAGAGGGAATGGTAGCCTGTCACATTCCCTTCTATAGGCCTCAGCCTCTTTTGTTACACAGAACATTTTGCGTTTTTCTTTTTTGCTTTCATTTTTGTGCCTGGTTTCTCAGTAGGTTTTCTGTATTTGTTTCACACTATGCATGTCATTTCCAAAGGTAGCAAGTGATATTTTTATTGTAGTTTTAGTTTTAGCTCAGCTGAGTGCGCAAGAGGCGACTCTGTGATTCCTCATCATGACACTTAATAAATGGGAAAGTTCCAGACAATATCTGATATAAATGCATCAGCAACTGAATGAGAACACACCTCAGTTTCTTTAAAAATTTTAAATGAGCAGGAGTAGAAATATTTACAGCTAAGTAGGAGTTACCCCTTTGAAGCCTTGGATAGACAAAAATTCCAAATTAGCTTTATTTTCAGATCTGTTTACCTGCCTTCCTCCCTGCTGCCACTCCAGTCTCAGGCCCCATCCCTTCTCCAAACAAACCCTCCTGGTTGCCTACCCTTTTTCATTCTCAGTGACTCCTGCTGAGAGGTCCTCCTCTGCCAGGACACATTCTCTCATTTTTCAGCCCTCTCAAGAGTGCACTCGCTGACTTGAGAACCTAATGCAGACACTTAAATCCATGCTTATGTATGACAACTCATCTAGTCCCTAGACCCCTGGACATGTTGAGAGGTCACTAAAGAAGCAGGAGCAGGTCATTGTAGTGGCAGGCTATATGCCACATTTGTAAGGGTAACTCAACCCTGATCAAGTCAAAACCCGTACCTCAAAGCAAGGATCTGCAGCACTTGGATTAGTATGGAGACACCTTTATCTAAGTAGTTTTTAAAAGCAATATGGAGACTCCTCCACCTCTCAGATGACCTTTCCTAGTGAAGCACTCTGTAGTCAGACATTTTACTGAAATCTGTCCTAAACTTTCTGTATTGCTCATTAAATAGTTTACTTTTTAGACTTCTTTCTCAGCTGACCTAGTGGATTATTTGCTATGATGGCTCTTCTAACACCTTTTTCACACTGGAAGACTATTATTATTATTATGAGCTACATCTATACCATCCAATTTGCTCAGTGCTCGAGCCAATGCACAACACCCCGATGGCTCACACTGTCTGCTTTATTACCTCGTACTCTAGTTTTCTAGCTTTCCAGGCACAGATATTCATACATGAGGGGGACCACTTGCCCTTTAGTCTGCAACTCTAGATGCAACTGGCTCAAGACATTCAGTTCTGTGACCATAAGCCCTAACTCAAGCAGATCTACCAAATGCCATGTATAGTCACATTGTCTTGCATTCAGCTGTCTTTCGTGTTCCCCAAAACTCTTACCATTTTCATTGCTCTTCTCCGCATTCTGTCCATTTTTATTTTTCACCTACTTTTCAGAGCCCTAGAGCAGACACCAGCAAGTTTGATCTGTGCTGAATAGAGGTTAAGTACTTCCAGTGCCTTCCATATAACATTTCTGTAATATATTCCAGAATAATTGACCTGTTCTCATCAGCCTCACACTACTGACTGGTGAGTCGTCCGCTATATTCGCTAAGGCTATGGTACTGCTGCTTGTACATTTGTAACACACAGAAGTTTGTGTTTGCAGAATCCGATTTCCTTACTGACTGTCTAGACCTTGAGCTTAATGTTCATTCTAACGTGCTGACCCTTCAGCCCTGACCATCAGAGCTGGCAAACCCCAGGGTAAATGCTTGGGCATACAGGTGAAGGATCATGAATTTACACTGTGGATCCCTTACAACAGATCCTGGAAGAGACCTTCCAAAGTGCTGAGATATGACTGTTATCTTAATAACTTAAAACACAGTGCTTAGTACATTACAGAAGCTGAAGGAAAATAATTACCCGGCTGAGGAAAGACTGAGAGTCTATTCATCAATCTCTGTAAAGTGCTCTGATACTCTTGGCTAGAATGCCCATAGAAAGACAAATGGTCACTTTCCTCAATCCAACAGTTTTATTTGCGTTCTGTTTTTCTTTCCCATAGTTACAAGTGCTATGTATAGCAGCAGAAATAAGAAAGAAAAACCTAAAGAACAAAATATGTCTTTTCTGAACTCCAGACACAGTCACTTCACTCAGAGCATCTAGTAGAAAAAAGCATGGTAGTAATAATGGCTACAGAATGCCTTTGTGCCAAAAAAGTTTTTAATAAAAATCGTGAACTCATTCAACAGTCTCTTAGTGCATATTCGATAATTTTAACGAAATGCTAAACATTGCACAGATCTCAGGAGGAAGCTTTCTGCTCTTTTTGCACTCCTCACAACCTTTGACATAATGAGGTGTGACAAATTGATTTAAAATGTAGTTGCAGGAAGAAGGGCAGGAAGCTCTGCTCTGCCTTGTGGGTGTTGTAGTCTTTCTGCTGTCTATCTGCCCAGGCAGCAAAGGGAAGCTGGACTCTAAGTCCCATAGCTCCCACTAGAGCCTACCGCACAGCCTCAGAGACCATATGCTAGGAGGGGGTGACTACATTGTGTCTRTTGTATGTTTTTTCTTTTTTTCCCCTGGCATTTTGTACATTTCACGGGAGGTTTAAATCGGGAGTGAAAAGCATGGCAGATGAGCAAGAAATTATGTGCAAACTCGAGAGCATCAAGGAGATCAGGTATGTTTGCTTTGTGCCGCATCAGTTACATGCAGCAGCTCTTTCCTCGGGGGAGCGGAGGAGTTGCATCGATCTGAAAGTAGCTATTGTGCTGCCGAGGGAAAGAAAACCACCGCTGGGCTTTATGATAAGAGCTGAAAATACATTTTTCTAAGTAGGGAAGGAGCATCTGCTGCTGAGAATCGCCGCTGGAATGCGCAGTGAAGGGCGGTAATGATCGTGTATTTCCAGAGAATTGGCCCTGAGTGATAACACGAGAAGGAAGAGTGCGCGGGTGGGAAGGACGCAGCAGCCCCACGCAGCTGGGGGAGTGGTGTCGGGCTGCGGGTGGGGTTTTTTAAGCCCTTTGAATTATTATTTCTTATTCCTGAGGCTCTCTGTCATAAATCTATTATTTTGCCCCACTCACTCCCCGGCAGGAGCCTTGACGGGCTGGGAAAGGAAGGGGACGGCGCGAAAAGCAGAGTGTGACACCGAAAGCCGAGGACGGACGTGCCCCCGAGAACGGCACGGAGAAGCGTCCGAGCAGGGCGCGGGTATCCCGGTGCAGCGGGCTCCGGGCGCAGGCCAGCCGGAGGGCGGGGGGCCGCTCCGCTGCCGGGGCGGCCGGCCCTCCCGGGCGGTCCGTGCCGGGGGGGTCAGGTTCAGCTTTGCGCTGGGGCGTGGGATTTGTGCGGGTGTAACGGGAGCGGAGCAGCCGAGCCCGCGAAGCGGCCAGCGCTGGGCCGGCTCCTCGCTGCCCTGCCTTCCCGCTCGCCCGAAGGCGCAGCGGCGGCTCAGGCGGGCGAGGAGACCCCGCGGGGGTCTCCCTGCCTGCTGTTTCTGGCCACCAGCCCGAAGCGGCGAGCAGGGCGGCGAGTGCCGGGTGTTAGGGGGAGCCATGGATGGGGACACCGGCACGAGGCTGCTCCTGCCGTCCCCTCCAGGACCGGCCGCAAGGCAAGCGGCCGGCGCTCTGCTGTTCCGTGCAAGGAGCACCAGRAGTTGTATATAGCGTCCTTCGTGTGGTGAACTGCAGAACACCGGGAGTTGTATATAGCGTCCTTCGTGTGGTGAATCGCAGGATGCATTGAAGGAGGGGGCTCATGAACAAGGCACGGCACCACGTGTGCCCACATCAGGGGCGTGCCTTTTTCTTAGCTTTAGGTAGGGCATTTTCACTCTTTGGCTTAGGACATTGGTTTTCAGGATAAGGCCTGAGCTGTCTGTATTTAGTAGGAATTCACGCATCCAAAAGCCAAAACACGTTACAAAGAAAGTGAGGGCAGTTCTTTTGGATGTAGCTGGGAGGTGCAAGGCATGCTGACAGCGGGTAACCCCAGAGCAATGAGCAGCGTTTTGGGACACAACAGCTGGAGAGGGGCTATGGGGGAGAGAGGGCATAGGACAAAGGCGCTGCTACCGGCACTGTGTTCAGGTGGTCAGAGAGACTTCTGGCTGGTAACAGCACCTCTAAGAAGCACATTTGACCCATGGAGGTGGTGAATTAGGCAGCAGTGTATGGGCCTTGGCTTTCTTCACACAATACCACAAAGGTCAACAAAGATCAAGCAAAAATATTTGTGTCCAGCATCCCAAAACTATTTGTAGAATAATTTGTGGCATAAGGTACTGTAAAGGTGACATTACTAGCTTTAGTGTACAATGAAGTATCAAGAAAGTTGCCTGAATGTATTTTAAATAAAAAAAAAATCAATGTCAAAAAGTCAATCCTACTTGCAACATTGGTGTCAATTTTGAGTCGCCTTTACAAAATCTGATCAAATAAACCTATTTTTTCATCCTCAAATCTTTTGAAAGGAGCTTGCATTCTATGAAGAATTTCCTTCAAAATAAACATGAGAATTTCTTATGTTTACAGAGACATCTTTGATAGATTTGGCAGGCTTTATTTTAGTCTGCATTCCATGTATTATTCTACAGGCAGAGAGGAAAAAAGCCTTCACAATCAAAGTCAAACAAATTGCCCATTCCTGAGGTTGATCTCTGTCACTTATTAAAGGCAGCTCAGCTGGGTTTTTGAAGGGATTCTGGAATCTGATTTTGAAGACCTGTACCTATATCCATATCTATAATACATAGATATAATTTGTAGTCAATGGAATACTGCTGTCAGTAAACATATCTATATGCCCACAATCCAAACATATCTGCACATGCTTATTTATATGCATTAAGTAGTTCCACAGAAAAAAGCCCAGTCATAAAATTAAGCAAATACCTAAAGACTGGATCTCAGTGTTCTGACTGGGAGGAGATAAAAGAGAATGAGAGTGAACTTATTGATGACAGGTGCTAGTTTCACTGCTTAATGCTCTATTGGGATGCACTTAGTACAGTTTAAGAACTTAAATAGAAGAGAAAAGAATATGAGGGCAGAATTCATTACACAGTCTAGAAATAACACTTATGGTTTCTGTTTTAAAACATTACTGCATGTTGCCTGATGCCAACAGGAAGAGTTCTAATTTGTGTCCACTTTTTCTTTCCTAATATCAAAAGCTAATCATTTGGACCGAAACAATCCCCTGCAACTCATTTCTTGTAGCAGTTTGGCAGAGCATGGCAGCCAGGGACTAGTAACAGTGAGGAAAGTGATCTATTTCCATTGTCTTAGGTGAATGCATGCCATAAATACAAGAGCGGAAACAGGGAGGAAATTGGGGACAAATACTCCCAGTTTCAGTAATCAAAGCTGCCATTACTCAATAAATGTTTTAAGTAAAGGGGAACACTGAGACTTGATGAAAACAAGGGTAGATGGTTGGATGGTRCTTTTTAGTGGGATATTGCCACATTTAAAATGGGAAGCAGAGAGGATCTCTTTTACTGGTTTAAGTCCAATATTTACATTCAGACTAGTATATGCCATTGTATAGTAAATGACAGAACACCTCCAATTACATTAAAGATTACAATGTTGTAATACTTGAATTCTATCTACATCCAGGCTTCTTCTGCACTTCATTCATAAAACTTTTACTAGTTGACTTATTATTCAATCAGCTATTTTTTACTCTAATGGTGAGATACAGACTTTTCAGAACTGGAATGACTGTGTACCTTTCAAAAGAAATGTATGCTCACAGGTTCATATTTTCTATAATAAAAATTCATATTTTCTATAATAAACATACTATATGAAACAAGGTGAACTCTATGGTGAGCTACAGTACAGACATAATAATCATACTTACCAAGTGAATTTTATCAAATTTGTTTTTAAATATGTCTTCCACAAGAGCTGTAAATTTCTCTGAGTGACCTCCGGCGTGACCTTATTTGTCATTGACTTTTTCTGTATCTATCTTAGGTCTGGTATTTTTTTTTCTTAACAGTCATGGGTTGTCATCATTGGGAAGAGTAATCCGTATCTCCTATGACTTATTTATATAGAGGAAAGAACTTTACTGTTAAGATTATTTCTGAAGTACCAGTGCAACGCAGAATTTTGTCTTATTTTGTTTTAAGGAAACAAGCAGCTGTCCCTCTGACCTTCAATTTTTCAGTTGTTCTGTTTTAAATCTCCTTCATTCATATTATCCCTACCAGGCAGCCCATTTCTGAATACATATTGGAGAAGTTATTTATGATACCATTTTTATCTCTTGCAGCTTTATAAACTCCTGAAGAGAGGGAGGAACCCTGGTCACATTACTAGCTATAATACTTGGAATAGATAGCCATAATTACTTGTCCCAGGGACTGACTCTGCTTTCTGCCACGCTCTTCAGCAAATGGTAGAAGCCCATTGTGCCAGTGATGTCTCACACACTCAGGAAAAGGTTACCAAAACTAGGTGCAAAAGCAGATACTGAACTCACAAAGACCAATTCGGAAACAGAAACGAGGGGACTGGGAGGAGGATTCACAGGCACAAGGTCACAGCCTCCCCAAGAGGGGTGGAGAGAGATGGTGAGCTTCAGTCAAATGAAAGCAAGAATAAAATCTATACAGACACCTGCCATATACTTTAAAGAAGAGTCCTCAGGTTAGCTTTAAAATTTCTTTTGGAATTTTGGTTGGAGTGAGAGAAAACAGTAACTTTGTTAAAGCCCAGGATATATATATTCTCCTATTCTTACAAGTATGATTTAGAATAACACTGAGATAAACCATCCATTCCTCAGTGCTGTGGGGGCAGTTTCAGAAAGAGCCCTTGGGAACTGGGTATGGAAACAATTTGTAAAGGGAACAAATGCCCCACAGAGGTTTAGGAATCCCCTTAATCCCCTTTCCTAGAAATAGGTGACAGACCAGCTCGCTCCAGGGGCCTCAGTGCCTTCTGCTTCCATTGAAAAGGTCAGACCTGTGTTGCTTGTTTCAATGGGAGCAAGTCAGGGCCCAGTGGGAAGTGAGGTCACACACSCTGTTCTGGGATCGGGGTGAAATCCCTGTTCTGGGATTTCATTGCTAATCTGACAGGCAGCTTCCTTTAATCTACAGACTGCATTCTGTARTCAGCTTTGCTGCTTACAGTGAATTTGAATCAAACTTACCCCACTTTGCACTGGGACAGGAATAGGATATTTAAATATGAATGCAAACCTCTTCTTCCACAGCCCCCTCTTACATCATGCCTGTAGGAAGTCTACTGTGTTACTCAGCAGCGCACTTGGAAACCGATATGGATCTATTTGTAGTAGGCGTTAGGTTACTGAAAAGGAATGCTACACGTTTGTTTGTTTCACACAGGTAAAGCAAGGAGTCCTGGAACTCTGGATTGCATGCCTGAGATGTTACATCACAGCCTCTCCTTAGAAACATTTAAGTGTTTTTGACACATTGGTTACCCAGTATCATATTCTAACTTCCAGTACAGGAAGAAGAGCTAAGGCCTCTTCATTAATGAAATCGCAGGAACAAGAACAGTTTGTTTGTTCTGTTCAACAGCTTGGACAAGTGTTGAATCACAACAGCAGTAGGCTGTTCCGCTGCTTAAAACTGTCTGATAACTGAAACTCGCACTCTTTGATTATTAGCTTTGAAGAGAGAGATAAGGACTGAGTATCTAAACATTTTTGCTATGGAATTACAGATTGGCACAAGTGAAAAAAAAAAATCAGAATGCAGGATATGGGCAGAAACATTTACAAATATGTGACAGGTAGTAGATCTTAGCAAAGAACCAAGAGAATGCAGAGTTACTTGCAAGTGGGTTGTTGATAGCCGGTGTCATTTGAGTTTTTACTATTCTGATACGTCATTGCTCTGGAATTTTCTTTAACCTGAAGTTGAAGTTAGTATTTTAGCAGTTCAAATTACTGTCCACATAGTTTTAGTCAGTGTATATGACACTATAATAATCTCCAATTAATTTTACATTTCTCAGAATCCTGTGCTAAACCTCCCAGATTTTCTGGATTTCTCTATTTTGGAGCTAGGGTTTCATCCAAGTTAACTGACGCAGTAGAACTCTAGTGGTACAAATTCTCTGAATCTACAGTAACTGTTGAAGTCTGGCAATGTTCTATTAATTTCATAATTCAGTATAAGAATTCACATAGCACTGAAAAGCTCAGCAAAAGAGCTGGGATTAGAATTCAGTTCTCTCATTGCACCTCATCCTTTCTCAGACACGTTTAATCTCACTTTTGTCTATTCTGCTAGTACCTTCTTCCATCTATTCACATATAAAGTGATATCTCACAAAAATATGTTGCAGTGACTTACTGTTGTCTCTCTACATTTTTAATTATCACTGGGATGCAGGAATAAGACTTTGCAGATGGAAAAAATAAAAGCACGACTGAAAGCAGAATTTGAAGCCCTGGAGTCTGAGGAGCGGCACCTGAAAGAATACAAACAGGAAATGGACCTGCTGCTGCAAGAGAAGATGGCCCACGTGGAGGAGCTGCGACTGATCCATGCTGATATCAATGTGGTATGCAACAGTCCAGCTGAGGACAGCCTGACTAAGACACAGTTGTATATGAATCATTCCACAGGTTGCAGAATTGTGCACATCAGTGAACTATCACTGGTTCAATAATCTGGACTTCACAACACCATCCTAGGATCCTACAAAGACTGCAAAGTAAATTTACCTCAGGATAATTGTTTTTTCCTGTCTGTGTTGGGCAGGATATTTTGTAATGTTGGCATAGTAAGCATTTGCACCAAGAGGATAGATAACCAAGCCCATTGTGGCTACAACTTACCAGTAGCCACAGTTACATCACTCTAGCAGTCCCATAGAAAATTGTTCTTCCTGTTAGTTTTTTTCTTATTTAGCACCTGGAAACAGAGAAACTTTGGCAGCTAGGTGGGACTTTTGATTGGAGGTTTTTGGAAGAAAAGAGATTTTGGGGAAATATACGATATTTATTAAGTTCTTAGTTAAGAGCTGACCTTCATCACTGAGTGGAACCACCAAACATTAAGAAGCACCAGCCTGAAGGGAAGTAATACAAATAAGATAAAACCAGTTTATAAACAAGGAAGATTAGCCAATTAGAGGGGCTAAATGGGGAATATATTTTTAAACCTGCAGTTTTTACGTCATGTTAGGGCACTTACATGACTGTACAGTGGTTTCTAGCTCTGAAGGTATCTGTGCTTTGCACCAGAAAACAAAAGCTCCCACATTGTAAGCAAGTACAAGCTACGTACTGGATGTGCAGACCGCATTTATTTATCACTTGAAATGTCTGTTCCCCTACCCAGCTGCATAACCTCAGCCTCTGTTTCACCCTCCCCTCTTTTTCCTGTCAGATTGTCTTTTTCTCTGCTGGTTTTCCCATTTACTGCAGTAAGAGAAGCAGGAATCTTTCCTTAGCTTGTTTGTTAACTTCTAACCATCGGTGTTCAGGTGTCTTAGAAACACAGAAAATTAATTTATTCTACTTTAATTTCTTTTTTATTGTCCCTTGAGAGTTTTCCTTAGCCCCTCACTTGCTGACTTATCTGTAGCCTGTCTACCTGCTTTTACTGTTGTTCAAAAGGTCATACAGGTTGAGTACACCTTTTTTAAATGAAAATGCATCTCCTATCTCATTTTCAGTTGCTTCTTCCTTGACCAGTTTTCACCCTCGCAGTATCTAAACTCTTTGTTTTACTATTGCRTTGTCTCCAATTTCTTCCAACTTGAGTGAGAAAAATCTCTTCTTTCTGATACAGTCTTTTGCTCAATCAGAGAGCTATTATAGGAACAATTCTTTAACAGCATGCCCACCCTCCTGTTTCAGATGGAGAATACTATCAAGCAGTCTGAGAACGATCTCAACAAGCTCTTGGAATCTACTCGTCGCCTGCATGAGGAGTACAAACCCCTGAAGGAGCATGTAGATGCGTTGCGGATGACTCTGGGATTGCAGAGGCTGCCAGATCTATGTGAGGAGGAAGAGAAACTGTCCCTTGAGTAAGTCTCCAAAGCAAACATTATCTGGTTTTATACCTTCTCTCGATTCTACTTGTTATTTTGTCATTTTACTTTTGTTGGTAGGTGGAAAAAAGAACTTAAGAGGTAAGCATGAAAAACAAGTTAACAAAAAAGGGATGTGGGAGCACGTGTTTGATAACATTCAGTCTGAATTTCTTGGAAGTTAAATTTAGATTATTCCAAGCTGCAAACTCTTCATATAACAAGCAAAAATTCAAGGGTTGTTGGTTCTCTAGATTTTTATACCATATGCTGCCTTTTCTAGCAAGACTTTTTTTTCCTAAAAATAATTTTTTTTTTTTTGCTTGTTTACCAAGCAGAGGTAGGAGGCAATACAAGAAAGGGATACAAAACAAGTATTCTTCAGTTGGTTTGTGCTACTGCTAGTCAGAATTTTACTTTTTGCGCAACACACGTGGCAGTGGCAGTTAGCCATATACCTATGACTGTCAACAAGTAAGTTTACCCTAAATGTGGAATAGGTTTGGATAATAAATTACAGTTTTATTTTTAGGTATAACCTAGGTGGGGGCGGGTGGTAGAATTAGCTACTATTCAAAGAACAGTGTCCTTTGCTTACCAGACCAGTTTTAAATGCAAGTGATGTTTTAAGAAACTTAGATTTCTCTTGACACCCAGCACATTTGGCATCATTTTCACAGGCACACAGTTTTCAAGATTTCTTTTGCGTTTCTTCAGAAATGCTGTTTTCCATTCCAAGCACCTTGACGCTACAAAGAATGTATTAATCTATTGCATACAAAAGTTATTGATTTTAACAGAATAAAATATAAAAACTAAGTTTGACAGAGGTGCATCTAAAGCTGTTAGAGATTAAATATATATGTTGTCTACTTTCCATCCTATTAGTCTTATATCTAGTTGTACATCAAGATATCTTAGAAGCTGATAATCTGGAATCTGGCAGAAGTGTACAAAGGCAGACGGAAATAGCACCAATCCTATTTGTGAAATAGTCCAAGTGGTGTCTAAGTGTAGGCAATTTGACCCTAGTGGAGGAACATGATAGGGAAATGTGATCCATTGTATTTTAACACAAAATATCCTTTACAAACAAATGGAATATTCCAGAAGGTGGTTATACTTTTTGTTTTTCTTTTGTCTAGCTACTTTGAAAAGCAGAAAGCGGAATGGCAGACAGAACCACAGGAGCCTCCCATCCCAGAGTCTCTGGCTGCAGCTGCAGCGGCTGCCCAACAGCTGCAAGTGGCTAGGAAACAAGATACCAGACAGACAGCAACTTTCAGACAACAGCCACCTCCAATGAAGGTCAGGAGATGCAATGCGCTGGGTTTTCTCTTTTGTCATTGGAAGGTATTATGTTTATAAAGTTGAACAATATTTACGAAAAGGAAAAATTATGTGTCCTGATTCTGATTTTTCCCACAGTGGTTCAAATCGAGAGCAACCCCAGTAGACTTAAAGTAGTAGCACCAGTCATCAAGGGTTGAGGACAAGGCTCCGTATTGACTCCTTTATGACTTAAGAGTCTCCATCAGCAGAGATGTAGGCAATTTCCACTCCTCTTGTGTTTCATGTGGGAGAAAGGCATGTAAGAAAAAAAAATGGTGGGCAAAAGAAAAACTAATAGCTGCAAGTTAATCTCAAATGGATTCATATCAGAAGCAATGCACATATTTTATGAGGGAGAGTAATTACTGATGGTACAAATTACCAGGAAAGGTGACTGTTTCTGCACTTCTGGGATCTTCAAGTCAAGACTAACATATGGATTAATTTAACCTAACCACAGGCACTTAAGTGACAGTTTTACTCAGCTCCTTCTGTAGCCCGTAAAAAGAACTAAGTAATTCCATAGGAGTATTCATCCCACCCAAGTTCCAAAGATTCACTGACTAAGGAGGCACACTGATGTAGGTATACTCTAATTATGTACTTACTATCTGGAGTTAGGCCATCAAAAAGCCTTTCTGAAAGTAATAAGTTTCAGTCAAATGGAAGTTAAAGGGCAGAGTTCTGTATCTTGTGTTAAATATGTGGAATTCATCTAATCACCCCTGCCTTGAATTCTGCGACATCACAGTTGGCCTTCACTGTAACTTCTCTGACTCAGTGAGCTTTTACGCATGTAAACATCTTTACAACACGTGGAACGTTTAACACAAAATAGATTTTAATGTTAAAGTTATTGATACGTGCCTGAACCATGTGTCTGCTGAACTGTAGTTTCAATTCAATGAGATACTCTAGTTTTTCAGTTGGCCTGAAGTTACTTTACAATCCAGAGACCTGGATTGTATAGAATGTAGTATTGGTTTGCCTTTGAAGGCAAAAAGCCTTAGGGGTTTTTTTTTTGTACTGTAACTTAGAATATGATACTCAATAACCTGTGTAACAATGCCACTTAAATGTTTGTAACAAGAGGCTGCAATATCGCATTTCAGGCATGTTTATCGTGTCACCAACAAATTCATCGGAATGCGCCCATATGTCCACTCTGCAAAGCAAAGAGCCGATCTCGGAATCCCAAAAAGCCCAAGAGGAAACAGGACGAATGAAACCTGGAAGATTGACAAGCAAACACGTGACCTGTTCCAGTACTCTTCCAGCAGAACTGCAAACGTGGCTAGACGTTACTCAAGTGCAGACTTAAGTATGACCGACCCATTGTTTTACTATTTAATGCAATGTAAGCACAATGTTCCTGTTCTGTCTTAATTTCCTTCCAGTCCTTAGGATTTGGTTTTAGGAAAGTAAGTATTACTGGTGCTACAGTTCAACATTTCAATCATTCCACCTTTTGGACTCCTAAACAAAGTAGAATTCTTATGCAAGTATCCTAAATGCCAGGCTATTCCTATTGGCCTAGTGTGATTACCACAAATGCTTTTATGTTCTCTTTTTAAAAAAAGATGTTACTAAAAGATTATTCTGTTTTCTCCTGATAACAGGAGACTGTCTGCTTGTTTCACTAAAGAACAATTTGTTTTCCAAGCTAGTAAGACTGCATAGGTTTGGGTATCCAGTAGAGCTCATTTTATACAGGAAATGTTCAGGAGAAAAAAGAAATTGGTTATACAGGAAATCAGTGCATTAAGGACTCACGTGAGTTTTGATTTACTGGAGTTTGATTGTACCATTCCCTCAAACTTGACTTAAAATTTGGAAGGGGGATCAAGTTGCTGGCTGTGTATGAATTTCTATGTAATTTGTGATGCTTTAACATCTTAATTTGGTATTATTTTCAGCAGTCAGAAGACTGATTGACTTACATACAAAGCTCAAATGAACTGTATTAGTAGTCCTCCTAGGCTCTATGGCCAACCAGCTCACTGTGGTTCTCTAGGAAACATGCATCAAATATCCCAGATCTCTACGCGCACAGGCTGCAACATCAGCCATTCTACATGTTTTCTATTCCTGGTTTCTACAGTCAAAATCTCCCTTGGCAGGATATCCTCCATTGGAGCACAGGGAAGTTCAGTAACAGGCACCAGAGCAGTGTAAACTAAAAATGATGAATTTCACCAGAACTGCCTGGCTTTGGTGTCGTCATCGTCTCTCAACCAAAACTTCCTATTTTTGTATCTTTTAATAGGTCATTTTCAAGTAAGCTTTATTTCAGCCCAGGTTTTTTTCTTGCTCTGTATGTGTGCCAGAAGAACCCCGACTAAAAGGATCCTTTAGACCACTCCCTGAATCCGTGTCTTCCCTTTGTTTCACCTCATGTAACAACAGTTCCTCCAATGGGGAAGATGGCAGTGACCCAACTACAGAACCGGGGCTTAAAAACTTACTAATTTCTACTCCCGGTTTTGTCACTGCCTTTGTTGTCTAAGTTGATCTCAAGTATTCTTTTCACTAACTTCAAGAGGCAGGGACTGCTGTTTCCATTTTTCTCGCTTTAGCCCAGGTTTTCCTCTACTATTATGCTAGAGAGGTTATACTGAGAACTTTGTTTGTCAAATAGGAAGAACAGGGAAGCCCCAAGCCTCTGGTCAGATCTTTGCCAAATGCTGGGGACTGTACAAATCCACATAAACCAATTTTGCTGGCCAAATCACATACGTTGCCATTGATTTCCCAACTCCGCCATAAAGTACATGAGTATTTTATTGAATGCAGTCCTATAATTTATGCCAAGTTCAGAAACATTTTAATGTTTCATAGCCAAATAAACATCTGTCAACAGCAGAGACAGAATGTGGACCACATGCCCCTGAAAATATGTGAAGAGCAGATTCTGCCAGCTGAATTACTGGGATTCAGTCTCTGTGGGATAGCCATAATGGAGGATAGTCTGACCCCATGCTCCAAATGGCAGTAGTGCTCTAACTCTATCGTTATGCATGTTTCCTAACACAAATACTGGATTCTACTTTTAAATGTCAGAGCAGCCACATGCTGCGTGCCCAGTTCAGAGCAATTCCTATTGAGTTTAAGGGAAAATGCACACAGAGTTAAAGGACAGTATATGGACTGCCCCAAAGTGCATGCATGAGAGCAGCACACTCTGATGACAGTTGTACATAAACTTAAGAAGTAGTGAGAAYGGGCGAATGGTCTGCAATGAAGTAGTGCGAATAGAAGAATAGATTTGTAGAAACTTGGACTTACAGTTCTGAAATAGATAGGGTTAGTCGTAGCTGCTCTCACTTCACTGTTACTTTTGCCAGGTTCTTTCTTTCTTGGGAGACCCCTAGAGCTCCAAACTGAAGTCTGCTTAAGGATGCACCGTTTGCTAATTTAGTATGGCAGTTTTGTATTTTTACTTTTTTAAACTAGTCTCTTGTGCCCTCGTGTTTAACAAGGTTTGTTTTTTTAAAAAAAGAAAAAATGTGAATGACATACTGTTTGTATCAATCATGTACTAGCATTTAAAAATCTGTTTTCACATCCTTTACAAAGTTCTGCCATATGAATAGCCTGCGTTGCTGAGAATGAGTCTAACTGAATAGGAGTCAACAGTGTGCCCTGGCAGCCAAAAGGGCCGTGTCCTGGGGGGGCATCGAGCACAGCACAGCTGGCCAGTCAAGGGAGGTGGTTGTCCCACTCTACACTGCACTGGTGTGGCCTCAAGTACTGTGTGCCGTTTAGGACGCCTCAATGTAAGAAGGATATCAAACTATTAGAGTGTGTCCAGAGGAGGGCAACCAAGATGGTGAAAGGTCTCGAGGGCAAGACTCAGGAGGAGCAGCTGAGGACACTTGGTTTGTTCAGCTTGGAGAAGAGAAGGCTGAGGGGGGACCTCATCGCAGTCTACAACTTCCTCAAGGTGGGCAGCAGAGGGGGATCTCCTCTCTCTGGTGACCAGCGACAGGACACGAGGAAATGGAATGAAGCTGCGCCAGGGGAAGTTTAGATTGGACATTAGGAAAAGGTTCTTCACTGAGAGGGTGGTCGGTCACTGGAACAGGCTCCCCAGGGGAGTGGTCACGGCACCAAGCCTGTCAGAGTTCAAGGAGTGTCTGGACGACGCTTAGTTCATATGGTTTAGTGCTAGATAGTCCTGCRAGGAGCAGGGAGTTGGACTGGATGATCCTTATGGGTCCCTTCCAACTCAAGATATTCTATGAGTCTAACTATTTCAAGGAGACAAAATCTGTATCATGTATTAAGGGATCCTGGGGGTGGGGGTTGGGAGGGAAGCAGTATCTTTCGTAGGGAACCCRTATTCTCCTTTTCTTTCACAGATTACCTATGGAAGTTTAACTGAAGAGCTCTTCTCGTGACAGGCCCAGGCCCTTTTCCCCCAGGCACCTTTCTCAAGAGACTAGAGGGATAATTATGAAATAGTGATTTCTTGTTTTTTAGTCAGAGGAGGAAGCTGTCTGAAGTACAGTTCTTACCACAAGTCTACTGCATTTTTGCTCCGTGGAGCAACAACGGCCTCTTCCTTTGTACCTAAAATTCTTTGAGGATACTTCTTCACTTGGCTTAAATCCATTCTTATTTGGGTTAAATTCTCTTAATAGCCACAAAGAGACCCGTCTCAAAGCCTACAAGACTTTTATATTACTAAAGTCTGCTTTAACCCTGGCTTTGTCATTCCCTTTTCAATGAGTATTCAAGTGACAACAAAATCACTGGATTCTTCTGTTATAGATGGTTTCCAGGGTCTTTTCCTAGTTCCTCACTTGCCTCAAAAGATAGTCCTGTTGTTCTGCAACAAATGGCAAAAAACCACAAGCCTCTCCCCCTGCCCCCCACCTTAAGCTCATGCTAAAAGGATGCAAACACTCTACTGTGTCTAAAGGCTTTGCTATAGAAATTTTCGTACCCAAGCTGAGGTAGATCAGTTGTTCAAACTTTAGTGCCAAGGACCCCATTAACTATAGAGAAAATATAAGCCAAATCTTAATACTCGCACTTCCTGAATTCAGCTTTAGCTTTCTAAACAGGACACTGACTGACTGAACTTGCCAGTGGCTTCAAGTTACAGAATCTAATTTTGAAAGAATATCCATTGACGTGTTACTCGAAATAGCAGACTATTCAAGAAATTAAAACCTTACTAGCACTTTATCTAAATAAAAGTGCTTTCCCTTATTTTACAGTTTTCTAATTCCTCCAACATAGGTTTTCATTTTAGCATTTTGGTATTTTAGCAATATCTGGCATTTTCACTGGCTTCTGTGTTTTAAATATTTTACTCCTGTGCCTAGTAGGAGTAACAGTGTGCTACCTGTTTAATTTGTCTGTACAGTCCTTTTTAATAAATGTTTGTTTCATGTCATGCTTTCTTCCTGCAGAGTATTTTCACATCTGTTATTTGCTTATGCTACTGAGAAGCAGCCACATCCCGAAAGGTAAACCCCATCTCTAATTTTACAGGATGCAATTAGCCACAATTCTGTTATACCTTTATAGAAACTTTATGGAGATAAATATGGGGAAAGAAGTATCTGTTCTAATGAGCTTTAGAAAATAGAAAGGAAAAGGAGTTAGCAAGACAGGTTTTAACCTAGCCAAACTTCTCGGACACATTTCTGGAACACAAACCTCTGTGTGCTTAAGCTCCAACATTTCTGCATCTGCGGAAGAGTCATAGAAACAGTGTCTAATTCCCTAAAACAGGTACTTCTGAAAGAAACCTATCCTCTGCTACCACTGGCTACTAACACTGGAACTGGATAGTCTGCATGCATAAGAATGCCTAATTTGCACTTGCAGGTGTCCAGTTATGAAACTCAAACAGACCCAGAAAAATAATAAGGAAATCATGTCCCTCTGCTGCAGTTCAACCACTGAAAGCTCTGACTGGGGTGTTTATTTCAGTTTGTGACCGATTCACAGAGCTTCAGCTTGAACTAGTTCCCAGTCAATTTAAACTAATTCAAAACAAACCACTCTTAGGTGGGAACAAGTCTTGTTCAGACAGGTTTCAGTTTAAAGAAGAGTCATATTCAACACCTTCTGTCAGGTGCTAGCTTGCCAAGAGCTAGATGTATTCTTCACATGTATTCTTCATAGTTCTTTACTACTGAGGAACCTCCTGTTTTGTTTTGCTTTCTAAAGTTAAACTGAAAGCAGCAAGAGACATGATTTCCTCTCTGATTTAAGGTAGGGGATAGCTGTCTTCCCAAGAGTCCTGCTTTGCCATTAGGAGATGGTATCTTCTGCTAGTGCTTGCTGGAAGTTACTTCCCTCAACAAACTGGTGACTGAGGAGCATTATGGGAGCACTCCCTGACCCAGCTCTGTCAGGAAAGCCCACATATGATGTACGCTGCCAGCAAAGGAGGTAACCTAGTGCAAGGTAATGAAAACAGTTCTGAGAAATAACCTACTCCCTTGGCATACCTGGATTCAGAGAAGAATGTCTGTCCCAGACCTCACAGAGCTCAGAACCTGAGCTTGGTTAAATATAAGCAGCATGATTTTTTTTCCATAAGTACTGTCTTCAAACACACATAAACCACAAAACCTAACGACTGCCCTAATCTTCCTTTGTACCATGACAGCCATCCCCAGATAAAAGAAATTATTTTGATTTCTGTTCATTTTGTTTACTGCCATCTGAATTGTTAAAACTTCGAAACATCCTGCACTAATCTCTGTTCATCCAGCTGCTCTTTCCAGTTCCTTAATCCTAGCCGTAACATTACTTATAACATTAGTCATACAGCTAATACAGACTCATACCTTCCTAAGAACTAACCCTGAAATATTCCCTATAACTGACATCAGCTTCCATCATATTTTCCTGAGCTTAGCAAGATGCCGCAGTAAAATGAGCTCCCAACCCCCTGATCTTCTTAACTCTAATATTTAAGTGTAGCATTAAAAAATCACCTAATATATTTCAGGGACGAGGGGGAAGGGGGAGCACTGAAGCTTGTACCAGCCTTAAATCCACTCCTTAAAAATTTCTATTATTGTGCTCTTCAGCCTTTACTCTCACTAACCTTACTCTTAATTTCCCTCTCTTCCCAGAAACCAGTAAAAAAAACCAAAAGATCACTGATATCTACTTATTTGTAACCCACCAGAGATCTTCAGTGTCTTGCAGTACTTGAGCTTTTCTACTTATTCTGTCCCACTGCCTAATTCTTTGTTCTTTGCCCTCCTTTAATTGGTACCGTTTTATATGTTTGTCACCGAGAGAAAATCGCCCTGACTGTGTAACAGTAACTGAATTCAGTAGACCACAGTAGCTCTCACAATGCGGAGGGAAGGAGAATACGGGAAATACAGCCTTTTTTCGCTACAGTCAAAATGGTAATTTGTACAGACAAATTTTAAAGACTCATTTTCTGAATGGAAACAGAGCTTTAGAAGGGCTTTTTTTTTTCTGTTCCCGATGCACACAAACTTCTATCACAGTTTAGACATTACATGCATATAGTTAGAAGAGGTGGTTTCTTACATAGGTTTTCTCTAAGAGGTTTGCAGCATCTCAGTTCTGTTAGTTTGCTATTCTGATCAAGCAGTCAGACTGAAGTTGCATTTCCAATGGTTTAAGCTTCAAAATTAATTCCACTTAACATAAACATCATTAAACACATAGACTCATCGGTGATATAAACTTCATTTAATTCAGCCAAATACAAGTACAGTAATCTGTGTTGAAGCTCTGAGTAACAGACGAAAATTGCACATTTCTGTGTCCATTTTCCTGGAAAACTACTGCCCTCTGCATCCTTATTTCCATCTTGTTTCCCCTAATTTATCTAAGGAGATCCCCAAATAGTCTCTGTTTTTCAGACAAACGTCATCATTTTTTGGTTTGTTTTCATTCATATTTGTAAGAGAATAATAAAAACTAAAAAGTTTGAATCAGTGAGCAAACTTGGATCTGTCACAGCTCCAAGCAGCTTCTGGTGTTCTCAGAAGCTCAGAGCTCAGTAATCCCTCTCAAACTTTCATATAGAAACACTTAACCCACATTTCTTTCAATGCTTAACTGCCTAGAAAAGTGATAGCACGTAACTAATTTCCTGCTGTTTTAAACCTATTACCTTTTTGATATGTCTCCTATACTTGGATGCTTGCCTCAAAGAAAATGACTGAAATGAACTACTGTATTACTATATCCAGCTGCTTCTCTTCAAGTGTCCTCCTTTGGAGGATTACCCTGCAAAACAAAGCAAAAAGAATGTTGAGACCAATTAGGCTATCATACTTTCAGAGCATTTTTCCAAAGCTTTAACTGGGATTGATGGAATAACCTCTCAATACACAATTCTGTTACTGAAAACTAGTTTGCTTTAGGATAACTGCTTGGTGTGTTCTGTTGTTCTTGGGGGGTTTTGTTTGTTGGTTTGGTTTGGTTTTAAAGCTTTATATGTGCTCCATGATCTGCTGGGCCAGAGCACCAGACATCTATAGTTCCTTCTGCTTTTACAGCATTTCTGGTATTTAAAGTTGGTAATTAATAGTCCCCATTATCCCATCAGCTGGAGTAACACATTTCTCCTTACCCAAGGGCGTGCCTAAAACCCATGGCTGAGATTTCCCACAGTCCTTCAGTGTTCTCTTTGGCTTCTCCTGACCCTTTTATTTTCTTAGGCTATTCCTTAGCTTGAAATTTTATCTTCATGTTCCCCTTAAGGATTTTGCAGTGTGATACTATACCAGACGAGGCATTCAGGGAATTTATATAGACAGAGCATTCTGAAAGATGGCTTGGAAGAAAAGGAGAGAGAAAAACCAACCAACCAAACAAGCAAACATTATCTATGAATCCACTCATCATCTTGTTCACCAAAAGATGCTGACAATTCCTTTTTCTCCATTAGGAAAAAAAAGGAATTTTTGCGGGGGCGGGGGGGGGGKTTACACAGATCACATCTAATATCCATTAGAAAACCTTTCAGAAATCAATGTTGTTATTAATAAAACCAGGCTGTTACGATTAACAGCAGGTAACTACCTCGTGAGCTTGAGGTTAGCAGCGGATATGGGGCCACTGGGTGCACCGGGGCAGGTGCGGGGCTCAGAGCTCTGGGGAGAGCGCCGAGTTCACTACTACAACACGACCCTTGCCCTCCCCCACCCCACCACGGCCCGGCCCCCCCCGGGTGGCGCACACCGCGGCAGCAGACCCCGGGCCGCCCGCCGGCCGCTACCGACGGCCAAGAGCGGCCGCCAGCTGCGGCCCGCCGCGCCCTCGCGCGGGGCGGGGCGGCCCCTCCCGGCACGTCGCGGGTGAAGCGCGTCACCGGCCTCGTCCCCGCCGGCTGACCGAGCAGGGCCCGGCCGCGGCCCGCGCCCGGCCGCACCGCCCCGAGCGCCGCGGTGCTCCGAGCGGCCCACCGCCACCCCGAACTGCCACCCCGAACTGCCACCCCGAACTGCCACAAGCGTCGCGAGGTCAGACGAGGAGCTGCAAGGCAAAGCATTCTGCGTAAAAGCCACAGACTTTTTCGCACAGTCACAAAGGTATTTAGTTACTCTTACTAGTGCCAAGGAAGTAGGGACGTTAATTACCCTTGGGGCTATAAGCTTATGCCATTTTAAAACAAAAGTATTATAGATAGACAGAAAGAAAATAATTGAAGGACATAGATAAGCTTGATAAAAGAATGGGAAAATAAATGCATGCTGTGCACGATGCTTGAAACACCCCACCGTTAAAGTCGGCAGAGGAACCCCCAGGAAACTACAGTATTTACCAGAAACATTTCCAACGCATTGAGAAAACCATTCAGGGTGAGGATCACAGAGCATGCAACTAGAATGAATACTCTGTGCAAAGGCTTGAGCTGACCAGGGACTCTTGGGGCACAGCACATACTATTTTCAGAGTGTAAGTTCTCGTGGTCTGACTGAACATAATCGCTGCTTGTGGAATACCGTACAGCACAGAAATAGTGAGCTTTGGGTGTAAGCCTAGAGTAAGAGTGAAAGAAAAGCCCGCATTGAAGACAAGTAAGAAGTTACAAGCCATACAGAATTCAGCCACATTCTTCTTGATTTACTGCTTATCTAAGTACACAAATTCTGGAATTCTCTCCTGGTTTATTATTCCAAAACTGCTGATGCAAGAATGAAATGCATATCAAAAAGATGCAGCACAACTGCTCTGGTCTATAAATTACTGGCGTTCAATGCTGCATAGTTACGGTGCTACATTCTTGGTTAGAATTCATGTCAAAGCAGCATTATAAAGTAGATTATAATTCTGAAAGTGGGTATAAGAGATCCTGGTTTGCAGTCAGGACTTGAAATGCAGCATWCTTGCCGATAACCCATTGCACAGATCAGCAGCTATACAGTGGCTTCCACACTTGTTGTGGGTTAATCCCGGTAGGCAGCTAAGCCCCACACAGCCAGTTGCTCACCCTCTCAGCCCAGCAGGATGGGGCAAAGAAACAGAAGGGTAAAAGTGAGAAAAGTTGTGGATTGAGATAAAGATAGTTTAATAAGTGAAAGAAAGCAGTGTGTGCAAGCAAAGTAAAATAAGGAATTAATTCACTACCTCCCATGAGCAGGGACGATGATGATGTTTAGCCATTTCCAGGAAAGTGGGGCTTTGTCATGCATAACAGTTACTTGGGAAGACAAACGCCATAACCCCACAGAATTGAATCACAGAATGGTTGAGTTCAGAATGGACCTCCGGAAGTCATCTGATTCACCCCCCCCCCTGCTCAAGAAGGGCCTAGAACCAGTTGCCCAGGACTGTATCCAGATGACTTTTGTATACCTCAAAGGATGGAGACTCCACAAGGTCCCTGGGCAACCTGTTCCAGTGCTCAGTCACCCTCACCTGCCCTTCCTCCGCGTTTTCCTGAGCTTTTATTGCTACACACAATGCCATATGGTATAGAATATCCCTTTGGCCAGTTTGGGTCAGCTGTCCTGGTTGTGTCCCCTCCCAGCTTCTTGTGCAACCTCCAGTCTACTTGCTGGTGGGGGGCAGCGTGAGAAACAGAGAAGGCCTGGACACTGTGCGAGCACTGTTCAGCAATAGTTAAAACATTGGTGTGTTGTCAACACTGTTTTGGTCACAGATCCATACAAGGTGCTGTGAAGAAAATTAACTCCATCCCATCCAAAACCAATGCAATACTACACAAAGGAGTTAGATACCTAGTAAGTGCCATGCTCTGGGTGTGGAAGTAGATTTGAACACGCAACCTTAAACAAATGCCTGTGGTGTACCGAGATTAACTGATTTTCAAGGTTTACCAGATACCACTTCTCCTCGGTGGATATACTGTCTTTATTTGGTAGCTGACAGACACTCTGCAAGGAAGCAAAGAAAGCAAGAAATTCAAAATGAAATCAAACAGATTTGAGGTAGTTTCATACTGTTTGATTGATGCCCTGTCACATCAAAACCACCTTTAGAAATACGCATCTCTGAATACATGCAGTTCTGCCAGGACGTGCATTCTTGAGAAACCAGTAATAGATAATGCTTGTCAAACAGGAATGAAATTGTAACACAGAAGTTTCACAGTTTCAAAGGGATTTACGACACATACACAGTATAATAAACCAAAAAGGAAAATCAAAACACTTTGAAGAAAGCCTAAAGCTTTCAACAACAGCATGTTACAACAGCTTATCTGTACCTTAATTTGGATTTTGAGCGTAGGTCAGCATTTAGCAAGTTACTGAAATCCACATTCATTAATGACAATGTATGTCTGGACAGAGCTGATTGCCAGTCATCCTGAAGTGAAATCCCTGCTGAACTGATTAATTACATATTCCATTAGAACATCCAGATGACATACAGTACTGTGAAACGCTGTTTTATACTACTGTGAGTAGTGTTGTTCACCTTAGTGTACACCTAGAGTGATATTAGAGGCAGGAAGGACCATAGGACTTCCTCCTTTCCGTTCCTCAGCCCTAATTGTTAACAGACTGCTCACTATGCAACAGCGTGAGCAAATCACAGCAGCCCAAGAAAAACACAGATAAAGCTTGTGCTGATAGATGCAAGAAAGCAAACCTCCTTCTGCAGACCTCTTCTGCCACTTTTCCTATCAATCTGTTTTGTAATCTTTACACAATTCACTTTTGAGCTTTGTTGTTTTATGTCTAGTCTGTCATCACCTAAACTGATAATGCARCAGATGGGGGGGGGGAAATGAACCATAACAATTAGACATATTTAGACAGTACAGTCTCATAAATGTATCTTCCAGCTTCATGCTTCCCCTTCTATTCTTAGCTTTATTTTGAAAAGAATATTTTGGAAAGAATATACAATGCAGTTGCTCACCACCTGCTGACTGATGCCCAGCCAGTCCCCGAGCAGCGCTTGCCGCCCCCTGGCCAACCCCCCCCCAGCTTATATACTGAGCATGACATCATATGGTATGGAATATCCCTTTGGCCAGTTTGGGTCAGCTGTCCTGGCTGTGCTCCCTCCCAGCTTCTCACTGGCAGGGCATRAGAAGCTGAAGAGTCCTTGACTAGTGTAAGCACTGCTTAGCAACAACTAAAACATCAGTGTGTTATCAACATTATTCTTGTACTAAATCTAAACCACAGCACTGTACCAACTGCTAGGAAGAAAATTAACCCTATCCCAGACGAAACCAGGGCACTGATCTTGCACATGCAGCTGTGCTTGCAGGGATGCTCAGTGGGTCCTCATCAAAACAGCAAGGTGTGTATTGACATCCGTAGGGTTGTGCTCTGGCTGTGAGAGCGTAATGTATTTTTGCTGTCAGAAGATGGAATAGAGCACGTGCCTGTTAAATCTAATGACAGTTAAAGGTTGGGAGGGGACCCAAAGCATGTTTGGTGGCACAACTGCAGTTTTAAAAGATCTTGACCATTTGGAGAAACGGCCTGGAAAAAATAATTCCTTTTTTGTAACGAGTTCACAAGGACAGATGGGTTGCTGTACTCTTTAACAAAAATATTCAACTTGGGATGTATAGGGTGAGGAAATCGTGCCTATACTTAKGCTTGAGAAAATATATGTAGGTATCTGTGTCTGTCACCTGCGTGTATYTAGGAAAGTGAGTTCTAGTGAAACTAAAGCTGCCAATGAGCCAAAAAAAAAGGCACGGTTGTCTAAAACATGCAAAATCTCTAGTGGCCTGTGTCAAGAACTGTACCAAAGATGATGCAAAATACTTTTTCCTCCACTCAGTTGTAGTCTTCACAAAAAAGGAAGCTTTAGATTCCTACCCAGCTTTATGCTAAACATTTATTTTTCCTCTCAGCAGAATGTCAACTGCCACCATTTTACTGTGGTCACTCTTTGTTCCGCCATGAAAGTACCAGACAGGTGGAAAGGATCCATAGTGGTCTGCAAGTACAAGGTAAGTCTATGATGTGTGTCTGCGTTTTTCCCAAGGTACTTGTAGTATGGACTTTAAAGTTAACGTTAAGAATGTGTCAACTCTCCTTATATATATTTTTTATATGAAATATTTTAACAGAAATACTAAAAATAATATAATAGAATCATAGAATAGAATCATAGCATAGTTTGGGTTGGAAGGGACCTTTAAAGGCCATCCAGTCCAACCCCCCTGCCGTGGGCAGGGACATCTCCAACTAGATCAGGTTGCTCAGAGCCCCGTCCAGCCTGACCTTGAATGTTCCCAGGGATGGGGCATCTACCACCACTCTGGGCAATCTGTGCCAGGGTTTCACCACCCTCATTGTAAAAAATGTCTTCCTTATATCTAGTCTGAATCTACCCTCTTTTAGTTTAAAACCATTCCCCCTTGTCCTTTCGCAACAGGCCCTGCTAAAAAGTCTGTCCCCATCTTTCTTATAAGCCCCCTTCAAGTACTGAAAGGCCGCAATAAGGTCTCCCTGATGCCTTCTCTTCTCTGGGCTGAACAAGCCCAGCTCTCTGAGCCTTTCTTCATAGGGGAGGCGTTGCATCCCCCTGATCATTTTTGAGGCCCTCCTCTGGACCCGCTCCAACAGGTGCATGTCYTTCTTGTGCTGAGGATTCCAGAGCTGGACACAGCACTGCAGGTGGGGTCTCACCAGAGCAGAATAGAGGGGCAGAATCACCTCCCTCGAGCTGCTGGCCACACTTCTTTTGGTGCAGCCCAGGAGATGGTTGGCCTTCTGGGCTGCCAGTGCACATTATTGGCTCATGTCRAGCTTTTCATCCACCAGTACCCCCAAGTCCTTCTCAGCAGGGCTGCTCTCAATCCCTTCATCCCCCAGCCTGTACTGGTACCGGGGGTTGCCCCGACCCAGGTGCATGACCTTGCACTTGGCCTTGTTGAACCTCATGAGGTTCACACGGGCCCACTTCTCGAGCTTGTCCAGGTCCCTCTGGATGGCATCCCRTCCCTCRGGTGTGGTGACTGCACCACTCAGCTTGGTGTCTTGGTGTTTACAAATAAGGTCTGTTTTGGAGCCTGTTAAACCTATGCAAAGCTCACTTCCCTCTGTTTATTTTCTCTTCCTGAAAGCATAATCTTCTGTTTCTGCGTGCTTACTATTAAAGGGTACTGTGAAAATAATTTTGTACTAGAAGAGGAAGAAAGTGTTTGTAAGAGTTCAGATGTTCAGAAGAAACAGACTTTGTTTTCATGACAAAAGCTTTATGCTTTTTCAGTCAATAAGTTTTTAAAATAACTTACAGTAGTACTTGAAAACCTTACTGAGATACTAGCACCTGTACTAAAAGCAATCAAGGTCAAAGAAGAGATGCGGACAAAACAGGACGAATCGGCATCGCTTCTGTGTGTTTTCCCGGCTTTCCCAAGAAGCATTAGCAGCCTTGTAACTAGTGACAGTGAGTCCTGATGTGGTTTTGGTGAGTTATTGCTTCAGTAATGTCCTTTTTCCATAACCTACAATGTGTAATTTTGACTTCAGTTGGAAAGAGATTTTCCAGAATGGAAATCTTTCTTATTCAAAGGAGTTGCATGTTATGAACTTCCCGTCAGAGTGGACCTTCAGAGATGATGTACTTGGCAGTAGAAGTCACCAGCAACAAGAATTTTCACTCTCTTTAAACTAAAAAAAAAAAAAAGTAAGTCAATTTCCTTTTAAACAACCAAGCACCGCACGTATTCCAATAGTTGATGTATCGCCGGTCTTTGGTTCTCAGGTGTAACAGTCGAGATACAAAAACGTGTTCCTCTGCACGCTTCAGTAGGGCCAAAAGCATTAGCAAATCTGCCAGTCCTTTTTGGTAGCCTTATGTATTGCTGCACTGGGGATTTGATGTTTTGGTTTTTTTTCCCATATGGGGGATCTCTTATCTCACTGGTTTTTCTATCATAAATTAAACTTAAAAAAAGTTAAAACTGTGTAATTTACAAACTGACTTGTATTGTTTAAACTGTAACTGCCAAATAGCTGTAGCATACAATTTATTAGGTGTATTTAAGCAGTTAGGTATTTGTTCTAAATGTTTAAAAAGAGAGGCAACTGAGTGTTACAGGGTTTTTTCCCAGTATGTTGACAGAGTGCTCTGAAATACTTTATTTCTGTCTCGCTTTCAATGGCGCGTTTCCCTGGAGGTTCGGTAGCATCGCTCTCAGTGCAGCTGGCCAGATGTCCCTCCAAATTATGTTACACACTAAAAAACCCTAGTCAAATTATAACTGTGTATTTTGGAGATGGATAATTTAATGGTATCAATTCACAGCTTTGTGAGTTAAATTAATGCAAAAGGAAAATCAAATACTTTTATAGTATAAGTATTTTTATTGGACGTATATAAACATGCACACCTTTTTAGTGTAAAGTGAATGACTGAGATTTGTTCTTTATTCTTAATTTTAAAATTTTACACTTTTAAAATTTTACACTTCACTTTCAGCTTTATTGACCAAGCAAGCAAGATGTGCCGCAGCAGCCCAAGGGCCGTAGCTGTTGGGGTGGATCTGTAAGCGTAGATTCCGATCACGGTACAACCTTCCCGACAGAGAAGTCGGGAAGTTCCCGGAGAAGTTCCCGGATGAGACACTTCCCGACACCAGCAAGAGTGTTTACTTTAATGCTAAGAATGTGTTCAAAATAGTATCAATTAGTCTTAATACTGATTTTAAGTGTTCAAATCACTCTGGCTTTTAAAGGATGTGTTGTATTTCAAGCTGACCTATTTACCTAGAATCCTTCTTTAGCTCAACTACTATCCTATCCCTTATTCTGACCGAATTCCTCTGCTTCCTTTGCTGCTATTTTTTTAATATGCTGAAATACAATTTGGGATTTTTGTTTTTCAGATGTCTTGCTGTAAGCGTCTCGTGATGCTCGATAGATCCCCCCAGCCCGGGTTTGCCTGCCGGTCGTTAAGCGTGCTGACAGTAAGGGGCCAGCCCTGTGTCCGGAGGCTCCTGGCTCGGTCTCCAGTGGGTGCCCTGCAGGTGTGGCAGCGAGCGCTGTCTGGGGGGTGGGAGTCCAGGGCCGACGGGGACCGGGGACCGGGGACGTTTGTGGCCCTGGGGAGCCCGTCCCAGCAGGGAACGGAGGGGGAATATTGCAGAGCAGAGCCCGAGCGAGAGACGTGGCACCATCCTCTGGCACACTCTGCTCCCGCCCCACGTGGGGCAGCCGCCAGCCTGCGGGACAGGGSCTGGGGGAGCTGCAACCATTTCATAGAATCATAGAATCATAGAATCATTAAGGTTGGAAAAGACCTCTAAGATCATCGAGTCCAACCATCAACCCAGTACAAATGCCCACTAAACCATGTCCTGAAGCACCTCATCCACACGTTTTTTGAACACCTCCAGGGATGGTGACTCCACCACTTCCCTGGGCAGCCTGTTCCAATGCCTGACTACCCTTTCAGTGAAGAAATTTTTCCTAATATCCAATCTAAACTTCCCCTGGCGCAACTTGAGGCCATTTCCTCTCGTCCTATCGCTTGTTACTTGGGAGAAGAGACCAGCACCCACCTCTCTACAGCCTCCTTTCAGGTAGTTGTAGAGAGCRATAAGGTCTCCCCTCAGCCTCCTCTTCTCCAGGCTAAACAACCCCAGCTCCCTCAGCCGCTCCTCATAAGACCTGTTCTCTAGACCCTTCACCAGCCTCGTCGCCCGTCTCTGGACACGCTCCAGCACCTCAATGTCCTTCTTGTAGTGAGGGGCCCAAAACTGAACACAGTATTCGAGGTGCGGCCTCACCAGTGCCGAGTACAGGGCATTTGGGGGGGCCGCCACCCCTTTATTTTTCTAGCGGAGCCCCCCTTTTTGGCAGGGTGTGTGTACATATGTAAATGGCATTATTAAAGTAACAAGCTGCCGGTCGGGGCTGTTTCCCTTCTTTTGTGCCTTTTTGGGGGGTGAATAAAAGGCGGGTTGGGGGGACCTGAGGGGATGATGACATCGTTTGGGGCACCCCAACATCACCAAGGGGGTGATGATGTGGTGGAGGAGCAGGTGAGTGGGGAATAATATAAAAATTGGGGTTTTTTTCTTTTCCAAAATATTCAGTTTGGGTTTTTTTCAGCACTTTTCCACAATATAGAAATTGGTGATTTCTGCTCTTGATTTTGTGCATGAAAATCGGTTTTTTCTGCTTTCCACCTGCACAAATCCAGGCGGATTTAGCTTTTGCGGGAGCCCCAAATTGGGTATTTTTCCTAAATTCCCACCCCCGTTGCAGAGCCAGAATCAGGGGGTTTGGGGTATTTTTGTGCCGTGGCGGCAGGTCCCGCTCTGTGTGTACAGCCCCACGACAGAAAGTCCCCTTTTGGGGGAATTGGCCCCAAATCGGAATGGGAAGAGGCAGAAAAGGAAAAGCGGGAAGCTTTTGAAAGCACTTTTATATCTTCAGTGGAGAGATATTTCGAGGAGAAGTTGAGTTTTTAAATCCTTTCTATAAACAGGGTTTCTTTGCATTTTAAAAACCTTATCATAGACATTTACACGTATGTATCTATTTACACGCACATACATATATTTAGGAAATATACTTATGGTATAGCAGAAAAAAAAACCCAAACAAACAAAAAAAACAAATTTGGGGGAAATTTGGGGTGAAATGCCAGCAGTTTGAGGGGCTTCGCTCGGGGTCATCCCAGCTGGGTTGTCCGGAGCGGGTCAGTTGTCTGGAGCGGGTCATCCCAGGTGAGTTACCTGCTGCAGATTGCCCCGGGGGGACCCCCTGGTGTAGGTCATCCCCATGCATGTCCCCCCATGCACCTTTCTACCCACATGAACCCCCTTCCCTGTGTCYGCCCCCCCGCGTGCCTTTTGCTGTGTGAGCAGCCGTACTCGGGCCGTGCACACATACCTGCCACCCAACCTCTGGTAAGTAACTACCAAAGACAAAGCGCGGAGCAGCCGCGGCACAATCTGCAGCAGTTCTGCCTCTYGAGGCTCCCAGCAGGCCCCTTGCTTTCCCCTCTCGCTCTGTCCAGCTCAGCTGGAAAGCACGGTTGTTGCAGACACTGCTGCGCCCTGTGACTCCTTCTCGGGTCGTTCGCTTCGCCCTGCGTACGGGCTGCTGAGGCYGTCGGCTCTGCATGGGACACGGGCAGCCTGGAGAGCTTGACACCGAGTGATTTCTTTCCCCCTCGGGCAGCAGCAGTTTTGCCGCTGCGACAGGCAGTCACTTTCTCAAGGGCAAGGGGCTGGGATGACAACAGGCTGCCGCACACTCCAGTCAAACTAAGACGCTGTTCTCTGGGGACCCACTGCAGGGAAAGCTGAGGTACGTTCTGCACTGCCGATGGCTCTTCACAAGGGAACCGAACTTTTTAGCAGAAAAAGGTGGTGGTGACAGGCAGCCACCTATCACTGTGCACAGCTATTTGGCAGGTGTCTTGCTTGTTCGAGTAGAGGCGTATTTCTTGTGTTGCAGTCTTGGTGCTGAAGCAATCGGGGGTTCAAGTTACAAAAGGCTTTTGGCACCAAAGCGAGATGACAGCTAGATTTCTACCAGCACTGTATTTCAGCTGTGTTGCTTGCAGAAAATGGCTTGCAGGCCAGGAGCTATTTAGAGGGGTCTGAAACAGAGTGTTGAAGTGATTGTTTTAAGGAGGCAAATTAGGCAGCCAAAGGAACTGAGCTGCTCATCTGACACATTGGCAGAACAGCCCATCCAGCCCGCTAAGTATTGYGTGTTGCAGGCAGCAAAGTGCAACTGCGAYGCTYGCTGGCRGGAGCGGCRAGGASTGCAGAGCTAYGCTCCTGTACAGRGCAAGGATGGAACCTCCCGGGCTCTAGGGTCATCTGCTGAGGACATCTAATATACCAACATGCTGCTTTGCTTCCCCTGCTTCATGTCTAATTACTTTGCACTGTGGRGGGCAGGGTGGTAAGYAACRTCRCGTAGTRTCCCTTATCRAAGCTACAGGCCCTGCACAGGAGGCCTTGCGTGTGTACAGGATTAGGAGAGCAGATTACTGATAGCACGGAGGTGAGGCAAGGTGCAAACAACACGACAAGGCCCAAGGATCACCAGCGTATGGCTCATTTGCAGTGGTCTGCCAATGCATCTGGCCTGCTCCCAGGCGCTGTTTCCTGATAAACAGAGCTGCCCCTCTCACACAAAGCAGCTTTCAGTCTCTTCTCTCCTGCCTTCAGGATGTCATTGGTCTTGCCTTTATTTCCTTTTTTTTTTTTTTTTTAAATCTCTTTCCAGCATCTGTTGGCTTGCTGCTCTCACTCCCCCAGCCCTGATGCCACATGCAGATACAGCGGTCGTTGGGGCTCACTCCTGGGGAAACAGAAACCTGTTCCAGAGGTTCCTTGTGCTGCTTCTCCTCCCCCGGTAATGGGGTGGGGGCACGGACAGAAACAACCACCAGCCTTCACAGCAGTCAGGGAAAGGACTGAAGTGCTCGGGCCACTTGGGTGGTTTTTGGTAGGTGGGCGATGAGTATTACGGCCGGGGCCGCGAGCGGGAAAAGGGCAGAGAAATGTCAGCCCYGTACCCGCAGTAAGYAGTTACCGCCTGTGGACGGTACAAACCGGGCGGAGAGATGGGTCATGCTCGGTCCTGGGGAAGCGATCCGGGACGGGTCGCTGAGGGGATGCTGCCGCCCGGCGGCCAAGGTCGGTACTGCAGGTCGGGAGCCGGGAAGCGCTTTGCCGCGCTCGCTGCTGCCACCCCGCGACCAAAGTGTGGTACTGCAGCCCGGGGGTCGCGCATGCGCATACTGCTATTCACCGAACGCTGCTGCCAGCTATTGACGTAAATGCAGTACCGCAGCCCTGGAGCCGCGCATGCGCTTTGAAGCGCTTTGCCGCGCTCGCTGCTGCCCCCAGGCAGCCAAAATGCGATACTGCAGCCCGGAAGTTGCGCATGCGCAGTAGTGCTCCTTAACGAATTGGCTGCTGCCCCCTATCGATATAAATGCAGTACCGCAGCCCTGGAGCCGCGCATGCGCTTTGAAGCACTTTGTCGCGCTCGCTGGTGCCACCCGGCGACCAGGAGCCGCTCAGGCGCCGCGAAGCGCGCTTTGCCGCGCTCGTTGATGCTACCAGGCGACCAAAGTCCGGTACTGCAGGCCGGGAGCCACTAAGGCGCCGCGAAGCGCTTTACCGCGCTCGCTGCTGCCACCCCGCGACCAAAGTGCGGTACTGCAGCCCGGGAGCTGCGCATGCGCTGTGGCGCCATTTACTGAGCGCTCGCTGCTGTCTCCCAGCGACCAAGGTCGGGTACTGGAGTCCGGAAGCCGCGCATGCGCGCTGGCTCGATTTACCGCGCTCGCTGCTGCCAACGGGCGACCAAAAGTCGGTACTGCAGCCCGAGAGATGCGCATGCGCAGTAGTGCTCTTTGCCGAGCTCGCTCCTGCCCCCTGTCGACAAAAATGCGGTACTGCACACCGAGAGCAGCGCATGCGCAGAGGCGCGCTATGCCAGTCTCGCTGCTGCCACCCGGCGACCAAAAGTAGGTACTGCAGTCCGGGAGCCGCGCATGCGCAGTAGCACTCTTTGTCGCGCTCGTTGCTGCCACCAGGCGACCAAAAGTAGGTATTGCACTCCGGGACTCACGCATGCGCAGATACCTGCTTTCACCGTGCACGCTGCTGCCACCCAGCGACCAAAAGTGGGTACTGCAGCTCGGCAGCCGCCCATGCGCAGTGGCGCTTTCTGCCCAGACCGCTGCTGCCACCCAGCGACTAAAAGTCGGTACTGCAGCCCGGGAGTCGCGCATGCGTGGTGGCGCCCCCGTGCTCCACGCTGCCGCTCGCCGGTAACGGCAATGCGATCCCGCGGTGCCTGCGGGGGGCTGCCTCTGCGCTCGTTCCTGCCTCCCGGTAAGGAAACGCCGCTGCCGCCCCACTTGCGCGGTGCCGTCGGCCGCTCGCGTGCAGAGCGCGGAACTGCAGCGCCGGTGCCGCCCCCGGGCAACCGGCGCCCGGCGTGTGCTGCTTCTGCCGCCCCGTGGCCGAAATGCGGTACTGCAGCCCGGCGTTCGCCCGCCGGCTCTGGCCCCTCTGTGCGCGGTCCCGGTGCATTCCTCATCCCG
>JASVER010000002.1:27289900-27329097 GCA_030449065.1 Oceanodroma leucorhoa | reverse complement strand
GCACGGTTCGCGGGGTTTTTGGTGCGGAACACGTGGGGTGAGCAGTTGCATTGTGTATCGCCTGTTTTTGTATATTGTTATTGTTGTTATCATTGTTATTATCACTGTTCTACTTTGTTCTATTTCCATTATTAAACTGTTTTTATCTCAACCCGCGGGTTTTTCCTCCGTGTGCCCTCCCGATCCTCTCCCCCATCCTACCGGAGTGGGGGGGTGAGYGAGCGGCTGCGTGGTGTTTRGTTGCTGGCTGGGGCTAAACCACRACAGGGGAGTACTGTCTTTTCCATATGGTTAAATTAATTGAAAGTGTATGGTGAAGTCAGTTACACTTCCACTGGAAAAGGTTGTTGCAATACCTGTTTAATAACATCACATATGAAGTATACAACATTTAATGTTAGTACGTAAAAAGCAGTGGAGTTTATTTTTTGCTATAATGTACTATTAACATCACTGAATTAATGACTGTCTTAATTATCAGCAGAGTTAAGATAACTATGGTATAGCTCGAAGTCATAGTTACTTCTCTACTGATTATCTAGTATTATGAAAGTGAAAGCTCATTAAATKAAGCAATCTGTGTTATGTACATTAGCTGTAGAACCAATGAATTCAATTCACCCACAAGTGACCTCTGAAACAAAAGGAAGTTTAAGAAATATAATAAGGTGTGCAGATGAATAATGTGCAACTAGCTTAGAATATAAAGTCTAAGTCATTGTTAGAGAAATCAAATTTATTAAATTTCAAAAAATTCTAAAATCTCACTAATTGTCTATTTAAGGCTAGAAGGTGCTACAAAATCTAAGATTCTGCTAAGATATTTCCCATGATGTCTTTTAGGACATAAGAAAATATTATGTGCGTGTTATAATAAAGATTTAAAAACAAATCAGTGTGTGTTAACTGACATATTTTAGCGTGATACTCAGATTTTATGAAATTATACATTTTTTTACATAGCTGTAAAACTATATGTATATATGTGCACGTACTCTACTTCCAATATATGGGGGGTGGGGGAAAACAATTAAGAGCTATTTGTTAAAAGTCACGAAATAGTACTTAACAAAAAGTGAATACATTTTCTGTTTCTGCTAGGATAAACACGGAGGGTTTTTCTGATTTACACTATGGTTATTTATTGACGTGTGACACAGTATATGCCTGAAGACCTGTAAAACCTGTGGTGGCTGAAAGGGATGGGTACAAAGGCTAGCAGTTCTTCCCGCCCTTTTTAGTGCTTTCCAGTATGTCATGCATATTCCTGGCCATATGACAGAATAAGTTTTTACTATTTCCCCCATTCATTCAACAATTGCATCTGACCATTTTAAATCATTACATTCTTTTATGACAGCATTTTAAGAATTGCTTTATTGTTTGTTCACCTTTTTTCCCTTTCAGTGAGACAAAAGTATGCTGAGTAAGCACAGTTCTCAGCACAAAGTCCCATAAGGAGACTAGTGGTGAGATATTGTCTGTGATGCTTGCCCTGACAGAGACTCGGTCAGTGTGCATGGTGTAAACTATCCCTCTGCGAAAAGACTAACATGAACCTTTTAATCACCTACAGTTCCTCAGGACCTGGGGTTTTATCTTCCTTAGGATAATGTAACAAAAATTGATGCCAGAAAAAGCTAGAAAACTGCAAATGCAAAAGTTCATCATCCCACTTGTGGGGATTCTTATACTTGGCCTTTTTACCTCTACCACTATTCTCCCCCTGTCAGAGTGAAAAGGGAGATAGAGGAATCCAATGCTACTTTTGCTTTTAAGTTCCTGTGTAAACAAATGTCAGACTGCACCTCCCCTTCTTATTCCTGGAATTCTTATTTGAAGGCAATGAGGGATGGAAGGTTTAAGAGCATGCTATCCCCTCCATACACAAGCATAAAAGCAACTTTACTGCAGTTGCAATATCAAGTAATGAGCACACTCTTTATAAATTCTTCAAATGCATTATAAAATTGTGTATACAATACAAGATTCCAAAGTCACTTTTGTATCTCAGGTTACTGAGAAAATTCATGATGTCTGCAACATGAATTTTCATTCTCTTCTTTTTTCTTAGGGTTGAGGACATGTATGATGTTTCACCTATCAGTAGTCTGGTAGGTGGCATAGAAAGTAGTTCTAAATATTCAAAGAAAGGCTAAAATATTAGTGCTAATAAATATATCTCTGAAAATAATTATAATTCTGCACAGTGGACTTTTGTTATCTATAAGGGAAATGTTATAAGACTATATACATATTGTGAAGGGAATCAGAAGTATAAACAGTACCATAAACTGGCATCCCTGTGTCCTGCAACACAGCTGACTGATATCTTTTTAAGCACTGTGGCTTCCCACACAGCTTCCAGCAGCCCTTCCAGTAGCACCTGGCCATCCTGGAAGTCTGACATAATTTCAGACAGACTTGCACAGATGTCTTGGGCACTAAAGAGCACCTCAAATAGTACTAGTCACCTGCTTTATCAGATTACAGCCCTTCTTAACAATGGTTAAGAAAGTCTTGTCTGCTTCCRTAGGAACAAAGTTCAATCAGTTATAGAAATTTTCTGCTCTCAGTATTGCATAAAATACTTTAAATGTGGTTACATAAGCACATCAACTTAATTTCCTACTTGATAWTAAATAAGAAACATTTTGTGTATTGTGCCTTTTTGTGTATTTATTATATAAATACATATATATTTGAAAAAAAAAAAAATGTAATGGTCACAGAATCTTCTGGAATTCCAATAAGCAGAGCTGCTGTCATCATCTACAGGCATCACATTTAGTTAGCAGTTCTTTGTGGAAGATTTGCAAGGACACATTTGTGTATACATGGAACTGCAGTATCTACCACAACATTCCCCTCAGTGCAATGCTTTAGCAGACCTTTTTTATGAAGGAGGTAAGATCTGAACCATATGGCCTTAGCAACTGAGTACTCTCTGAGAGTATACTTTGAAGCTGAGGGAATTTGTGGCCTTGCAGAAAGCACTTACCTGCTTGCATGGCTGGACCTTGAAACAGACAGACAAACAAGTTTTCAGGTGAGAAAGCAAGAACAGCTTTAATTATCCTTAGGCCACAGCACATCTGTCAAGTGCCAGTGTATTTGTCGAAGTGCTCTGTTCCTTAGAAACAAACTGCAATTTCCAGATGTAGGCATGCTGACAGGTCTGTCATCATTTTTATTGTGGTCATATTCCTTTCTCTTTGCGTGGCCAGTCCAATGTGAATGTGGTTTTGACATGAAAATCTGATGGTCACATTTGACTTACAAAGGAATACAATATTTTCCAAAATCTATTGGAAAAGTTTGATTCATCGCTTTGTTTCTTTCACTTTATATTTGAACTGCTTTTGATTTTAATTGTTTGGCTATAACAGAAGAATATATGTATATTTAATTATAGGAAATACTTGAAATAATTTAATCTTAAAAATCCTAGAAATTTCAAATAAGTACAAAGAACCAGAAGTTCGTATGTTTAGGTATGCCCCAAAAGCCTTTTCCTTTCTCACTCAGAAGTATTCTGCTTTTCAATATCAAGTTTCCCTCTATAAAAATACCATCGAGATTTCTTTTTTACATTATAAAATGCATAATATAGACATTACTGTCTACATGCAAATACAATTTAAGATAAATACAGAATGTTGTTGGGTTTTCATTCTGTGAATAATAAGAGAGAAGCAAGAATCACAAAGTGAAAAGATTTTTTAGTTAAATTAAGTAAACTCTGAGTTCTAAGTAACATTGATTGGGAAAGTCTGTTGTATTAAAAAAAAATTCATCTAATAATTCACTTTTATTCTTCATGAGTAACAACAGACCTTTTGTAGGTTTTTGAAAGAGGGAGAAAAGAAATTTAAATATGTGTGTTTTGATTGTTCCCACTTTACTCTGATGAAAGAAAGGAGATCAGGTAGTGTTCCACATCCCAAAGAGTGGTTTTACCACCAGTCTGTCCAGTCATTAGTGATGCAATTCTGCTTCAAACTAAGGATTAGATCTAGTCATGCAAACAGGAATTTGAGATACTGCAGAGAARCCAAAGCATAGTGATGTATGTAAATTGCATGACACAGGACAGGCATCCTTCTTGGAGTGGTATTTTGGAAGCTAAGTAGGAGTCTAGAACTTCCCAAATGACATAAATGTTCTGCATTCAAGCAACTGAATTGAGCCTGAGATGTCTATGGAGAGATAATGGAGGAACAATAATAAAACTTTTGACATTTTTCTAACTGAATTTTCTGACAATTTTCTAACTGAAAATTAAACAAAATTTAATTGTCTTCTTAGGTTGACTTCTGATCTGTGTCTTTTTAGCTAGACAATTAACTTGAAATTAATTCCTACTCTTTAAATGAGGAGATACAGCCCATCATCTGTGTTTTCTGAGTTCAATAACACTGAAATTGTTCTACTGTAATTTCTTAATTAGCATTCTCTATGTGAGTTAACTGTAAGTTAGTACTTCTTGACTAGATTTTGTCAGAAATAAGGCAACATTTAATTGTTACAAAGGTCTGTTTAGCATCTTGAGTCATAGTGATACAATTTGCCACTCATCTCAAGTGCTATACTGTGGATAAAATGTTACTATTTTTATAGTTCCTGAAATATACGTTTCCATGGGACTTGCAAAAGATCTGTCAGAATTTAGGTCAGCTGTAGATTTCTTTTCATGTAGGGGAAGTACTTAAAAGTACCATAACTGAATAGTACTTAAAAAGTTGGGTTCTCCCCTTTTTTTTTTCTCTCTTTTAATTTTTTTTTTTTTTTCTGAGATATATCAATATGAGTGTTTTATTGAAAGACATTCTGAATAAAAATATCAAGGATGTTAAACTTTTGCAAAAAGTTTACTACTAGAAAAGTTGAAATAGACAAGRTGTTTCTGTTTGTTTGATTTCCCCATTCTAGAAAAGAGAATAATAGAGGAATAATGAAAAATTTCTTGTTTGTAGAAGTTTACTGTGAAGAGACAGTGGTAAACTCTTCTTTATGACCACCAAAGGAAAAAGAAAGCTACATACTTTGTATAAAGTTTCACATTAGAGGAAAGCAAAGCAAAACAATAACAAAACTCAGATCTTTGTAGCTCCAAAAGTAGGAGAAGGTGGGGCTAGTTAGGAAGGCTATAGAATCATTAGTTTTGAAGGTGTGTAGAAACAGTGTAGAAAAAAAAAGTCAGGGATATCTAGCAGTATTTATTTTACCTGAGAAAAAGGAGGTGGAATAGATTAGCCTTCAAGTTCTAATAGACCATCCACTGTATGTATGCATGTATTGGGTTTGGGACCTGTACGCATTGGGTTTGAAAATATCAGGTCTGTAYGTGCCTTGCATTATTATAGTATTTGAGTACCATGTGTTCACTGAAGTGTATGACATTGTGTATTTACACACAAACTATCTCTCCCCCCCTCCCCGCCTTGCTCTCACTCTCCCTTCCTAAAAGAGCTTTTAATCTAATGTTCATTAGATTACTGTTCCTTTCTACAAGTGGAAGATGAGCTTTTGAATTTCTCTCAGTTTGAAGGAGTGACACTGGACACATACTATAATAATTTGATTAATATTGAAGCGGAGACAATTTCACATATAGCACTATTTAAAAAAATAATCTAAAATTTTAAGTGTTTGTATTTTGTGGAGGATTTAATTCTTATGAATGTTTTTGAAATCTCTGTACCAAACTCCTAAGGAAAAAAACAATTTATTTTATGAGCCTGGATGGATACAAGCTTCAGTGATCAGTATTGCCAAGAGACCTCTGTATCTATGCACAGAACTTCAGATGTTAGTGAAATTTTAAAGCAGAAATTTGAGTCATTTAAAAAGTTCAAGAAGCTCTAAACTGAAGAAGTAGTTAAACCAGGAATCTTTCAATTCATAATTTCAGATTTATGTTTCTAATTTCCCTCCATGACCCAATTTAGATACAGTAGACATTTTAATTGAATATAGAGGAAGTAATCCTGTCACTTGTCTTTAGGTAGCTGTAATGCAGATRGAATTATCTGGGCTATTACAGATATCTGCCTTTAGACAAGCTGAATTTTGKTCAAAATAACCTCTTACACCGTGAAAAGAAATAGCCTTCTCCTTCCAGAGTAGCAGGTGGAGGCTAAGTGGTATGCTAAACTAGGTCAGCTCAAATAATATGAGATTACCATTTTTYGGAAACTGAATTGAGCTCCAAATTTTTCAAGCAATGAAAAGACCCCAAACAGTCTTCACTTACATTACAGAACAATGGGCAATTTTTACAAAAGAAAATAAAAATAAATGAGACAACAATTTTATTTGTTTTAGAAGTAAACATCGTGAACTCAGATGAACAAACAGGCTACTTTCTTAAAAAAAAAAAAATCCAACAAAATTTCACATTCATATATATAACACAGCTAGTAACTTAGAAATGCTTGATGGTTGCACTACCCAGTCAAAGGCAGAGTGTATCCTTCATTTTCACAGAACAGACTTTTTGTTTCTCACTTTTGCATTATTACCTTAGCTAAGCTGCATGCTCAGGTCCTCACTGTTCCTCTTTCCCAAGCTGGAAATTGTTTCTTTTAGGGTGGAAGTCATCTGATCCATTGTAAATGGTTATTTCAGGATAAAATGAATAATGTTGTAGAAATCCTTATTTCAGTCTATTAGCTGTAAAGACAGCTTAGGGTGTCTCAGGCAGAGACATTGAAACAATCTGCTTTTATCAATCAGTTGAATCCCATACAAAGTATCCTTTTGAATTCAAGTCTACTGTTAATTTGCATTGTAATACATTACTTAAAGTGGAATCAGTGGCAGAATTGAACTGAGAGATCTAAGTTCCATAGAGCGACAGGAACACAAAAAAAAAAAAGATAAAAAAACCACGGAAAAAGTAAGGTGGAAGAGAGAGAAAAGGAAAGTAGACAAATAAGGTGCAGAAAGCACACCCCCCTGAAAATGGGGAAAACTGTACTATATTGAAAGGTACTTTATCTGTATATTGTCCAACTGTGTTAAGAAAGCCAGAGTATCACAAAGGCCTTTTTAAATAACTRTGCAATTCTGTTATAACATCTCCAAGAGGCTTTCTTTAATCACCTGTTTTTTTCCACAACTTCTGTAAGAAGTTCCCCAGAAGAATTTGAACCCTGTACAGACAATAACATATACTCTTACATGCCTTCAAATCCATAAATTTCTAAAAAAACTTCTATACACCCTCCCAAGGAGAATAGTCTCTCTTCTTTCAGGGGGACACTTCAGAAACCTCCTTTGCAGTACGTTGGCACCTGGAAATTAGAGGTAGAATGTGAACAAGTGTAGAAACAATAGAAAACTGAAAATACTCTGGGAGAAGCTGCTCTCAGACTCAGGGACAACAAATGCAGAGAAACTCTGGATTTTTTCCAACTTCCCCCCCCCTTCCCCCCAGATAAACAGCAGCAAGGTAGCAATACTATCAACATCAGTTAAGAATAATTTTATCCTCAGAGTCAGGATGCTTTAAAAATTTATTGACATAACATCCTGTGAAGTCAGGTACTACCATCCCTGTTGTATCAATGGAGAAGCAATCACAACACATATACACATAACTGCCAAATGATAAGTTAGAATAGAGATAAAAACTAAATATGAACTTGCCTTCTTGCCACTCCTGCAAGGATATCCTTTGTTCCCCTACRACGATGCAATATTTCAGGAAGGATACAGTTTTGGGAAGCAGAAACTTCCTGAGGTTTTTCCCCCCTCAACTTTTCCCAGCCCTTATTTATTAAATGGTTTTAAATTCTGACTTTCTTTTAGCAAATGCAAACTAAAATTCACTGGTTATTGTAACTAAATACACAGATACACATTGGGGAAGATTTGGGCTTTAAGAATTTCCATTCTTATGGAATTCATAAATAAGAAAATAAACAGTAGTAATTATGTCAGCAGTTCCAGCTGGAATTCCTAAATAGTCTGTAGTTATGCTTCCAACTTCTGGTCAAACTGATTACCCAGCCCCAGTAATTAGTACCACTTAATGTAAAGTGCTGTTCAGCGTATTAGAAATCTCTTGTCAGAAGATGCCCTGGGCTGACAGCAGGGTGACCAAACTAATTCTCGCTTTTAGAACAGACAGAAATTGTAGGTCAGGGATAAGCAAGATATGTTCACATTTCAGCTGCCTCAATTAAATCTGGATCTAGGATAAAAATGTCCTGTGGTTAAGTCATATATGCAACTGACCCTTTGTCTTCACGAATATGAATGCAAAAGTTAAGTTAGGAAAAAATGCACTGGTAATTTCTCAAGAGCCAGTTGGCAGGCTATACTTATTTATTTACTTATTCTCCAGGTATAATGCCTGCTTTAGGATGCATGGGATTTTTTACTCACACTTTGTTTTGAGATATTTAAGAGTTAAAAAATGCTCAAAATATCCGTAAAACAATACAGCCCATATCCAATATGAAAATATCTTCAGACAATGATCAAAACTTTCACAAAAACTACCTACTGAACAAGAGAAGACTATGACATTTATGGTAAAAAAAAAAAAAAACAAACAAAACAAACCACTATTACTGTCAGAGGGATGTTTCTCCACATTTTTCCTTTCTTATTTTAACACTAACATTTTTGACACAACACAAACTTTGTGTTCATCTCACTCAAGTTTAAATCTTGGGAACAGGCCTGTAATCAACATTAAAATTGGCCCTGTGAGATAGCTGTAAATTAACAAAATACCTGACAGAAAACATGTTCTTAAAAACAATACTAAGAAAAGGAATTTTCATATTCCTATTAATGAAGTGATACTTTTTTTCAGTATCAGTGGGAATAGGACTGCATTATTTGAAATATATTTAAAAATTCCAGCTCCATAAGAAATGTTTGACACATTAATCCATTAATCAATCATATCATTTTGGACCTTGATATTCATAGCTAAGGGCATCATATTGTTTGATATTATGATTTTCAGTGATGCAATTCCAAGTCAAAATTATTGCAGAAGAGTAGATAACTAGAAGGAAAATAAATCTTAAACTAACTTATTCCATACCACTGAAATGCACAGTCATTTCTCAATGAGGTCAAAAAGCAGATTTGGGGTCAAAATATAAATATAAATACATTTATATTTACAATTTTAATCTATTTCAAAGGTATTAACTTATGTACAGCTCTTCACTGTTCTGAATAAAGTTAACATAAAAAATAGAGCATGATATTTAATTCTGAATGACATTCTACAGTAGTGATTGCAATTAATGTTAAAATGCAGCTTTTTGTTTAATGAACTGTGAATAATCAAGTTTTATTAAAAAARCCCTAATTTGTTTAGGTACATGCATTGCCTAGTTATCCAATTATTGCTGCAAAATTACAAATGGGGAAAGTCAGATCTGTTAAATTAAGAAGGTCACCAAAGTAATTAAGACTGCTGAAGCATATTATTAGTACTTTACAGTAGGTGGGGCACTGCTGAAATTTACCTGCTTTTCCTTGTTATGTAAATGATGGGCTTTTGTACCATCAGTGTTTAAATGAGTTAATTTACAGATAAAGGAATTGTAAAAGAGAAGGCAAGGTTCTGGACAAGAAAAGTTCTTATCAGCTACAAAATTAAATGAAAACTGTTTTCTTTCCTTAGTAATTTGATTGTGTGTTGCTAATTATATGTTGAGGATGTTCATATTTTTTTCTGTGTGTCAAAAGAAATAAGAGATTTAACAGGAAAAAAACCACAAGTGTTGTATGAGAAAAATATTGCATTGAGGATGAAGTGAATGATAAGCCTACTCCTGTGGTAAATTTGTGTTTCTGGCATTTAACAAAGAACACAGAGTGTAATGAATAAGAAATAAGCCACTATGTCCCTCCGATCTTAACCAGAGTTAACTCTTGTTTTACTATTTCTATTCTGGCATTCGTATCTTGTATTTTGGACCAAAGGARCCAAACATAGTTTAAGACAGGATGTGTTCTAGATACTGTGTGAAAAATAACACAAACAAGTAATTGCTTTAGACACTTCCACACCTAGAATTTTATATAGTTTGGTATAGGTAAATATACAGGCTTGTGATATAGAAGTATATGAGGTGACCATTACGGAGTTGTAAATTGTATAGGTATTTTACTAACTCCATCCTGAAACAGTTTCACATATCACCAGTAGGTTTAGTATCAGCCACAGAAACAACTATCATGGATGTGTGCCTGTGTATATTAGCACCTATCCCATATTACTCTGAGTTTTATTCTAACAGTATAATAGCTCATAATGTATAGGAAATGCATCATAAAAAGCAAGGAAACCAAAACAAAACAAGGGAAAAAAGCCATGGTAGCAGATCTTGAATAAAAATCAGCCAACATAAAAGTGAATCTCTGCATGTGTGTGCACATTTATTCCTTTCCTTCCCTGGTTGATAGCTTACCTGGTGGGCAATGTTCATTGTCAATCTTTACATCTCTGAAGACATGAAAACCTGTTGCTAGAAACTACAGACCTCTAATATTTATTTAGTTGCATATCAAACTATATGACATTCAGATTCAAGATTAAACCTCCAAAAGTGTTGCCCAACGATCTGATCAAACAGAACAAAGTACATTGTTATTTCTCCCCCTTCAGCATTTAAAGAGAACTCATTTGCTCTTCCAGTCATATAGAAGATCCTCTTAGAGGCTCCCCCTTCAGACTATTGTGATCTTGAGGAGATTAGCTGACTACCAGCTTCTTTCTCTCTCTCTCTCACACCTATTTTCAGAGCACAGTGGGGGTAGAGAATTAGATGAACGTTTTCTTTCTTATTAAGTGTGAGTAATATCTAATGTCATCAACTTTGAGATCAATATCCTTGAAAGGTATCTTAGTCTGAAAGACAAATTAGAAATCAGCTGTATATCACCACTCTGCCTAAGGAAATCAAAGCACCCTGCAAGACATAAGAGCTGGGCTAAGATTTGAAAACAGTATGTGTTTTCCCCAAAACCCAGTATCAAGCCAGTTAAAAATTAGAAGAATCCTTAGAGATACTGGTGCAGCAAAGTCAGGATGAAAAGCCTAGAAGAATGTCTGCCTATCAAACATCATGAACCAAGTGACCTATACACTGGCACAAAGTACATTCAARTACTATAATTATGCAACTCCTCAGGAACCCAAAAGTACTGATAAATAAATGCTGTCAAAAATATGTCAGCCTGTCACACAATCTGTATATTTTCATACCCTTATCAGTGAAGAAGGTAAAAAGTTGACATTAAACCGTGAAAGACTGCTGCACTTTACAGTATCTTCTCAGAATTTACGAAGTATCTAGTATCAACCTTTCAGATTCCCACTCTTTGCAATATTTTATCCATAATGAGAATATCTGTGAAGAAATCTGCAGCTTGAGTTTTTCCTACAGAATTTCTTTATACATGATTATTATAATGAGAAGATACTGGAAAACTGGAAAAAGGTTATATTTATCCTGAAAGGCTTCAGCTGACTTAATAATTATTGATCAAAATTATTTTTCTTAAAAAATGATGGAATAGCGTCTTATGAACTAGCAATTTAAATCCTYTTTGAAGAAAAGTATTTCAATGAGGGGAGACACTCATCTGATCAAGCTCAACCTTCAGTCACCAACAGAAGCTAAATACTAGTTGTGATTTTTAAAGTTTTATCCGTACAAAGGCACTCTTAACCAACTTCTCAATATAAACATTCACCTTGCTTGTTCTACGATTGACTAAATTCTCAGTGGTAGAGTTGTCAGCTGTGTTGATAACCAGATCTTTTTTTATGGGAATGTTCAGTGTTCAAGTTTCTATGCTCACAGTAATAAGCAATCAGAAATGTTCCACCAATTACTTCCTGTAAATTTATAAAMGTGGATTGCTCTTCCATTGCATATACATAGCTTAGATGAGTTGAGAAATGGTTGAAGATGACGTTAGAATACTGAAGATCTAAATCTAGAATCTTGGATTGAACATTAAGTGCTTTTAAAATTGTGGACACTCCGGTATTTTCATTTTGTTAGTGTTTTTCGCTTTTGACTAGGGACTTTGCTGAATGGCCTTTAAAGTTTACACCCAAGAGTGTATTTGAGAACTTTTTATTGTTATGTTTGATGAAAATGTAAGGTACAGTTCAGAATTATAAAGTGCAACCAGGAATGAGGTAGGATCTAGAGATATTAATTTAAATATAACTTGAGCATTTGTCACCACGTTGTTCTTGTCTTGTAAGTTATGTTAGGAAAGAAGTTCTTACAGTGAAAATACTTTCTCATTACTTAATATTAGACATATCCCCATTACTTTYGTTTCAGGGCACATCATTCTCCCTTCCTCAGAGACATGTTCAGTGTTCATTCTTCATCTGGACAAAATCTTGAAACAGAAGTAAAAACCTTCTAACAGTTCACAAAGCTTAGCTTCATAAATACATAAATGTTTCAACAAAACACTTCTATGAGCACCAGTGCATTGTCTCCCACCCTGTCAACAGAGAAATAGATATTTTTGCTATGATATAGTATTTATTCAATTTGTTTTGAAGTTATCTGAATTATTTTTCTTAACTTGACTTACAGTTGGATGAAGATATTTGTAAAATCTCACCAAAATCAGATACTTCTCTTAGATTCATTTCTCTTACATGCTTAATAGTGGCCAGTGTTTTAATTTATAAAAGGCAATTATGTTGTGTTTATTTGCAAATATTAGGACTGAGAGTAGGTTTTCTTTCTGACTTGAATGTTAATGAGATTTCTATTAGAGATCAAAATTACTATCTATTTTTTATTTGGTTGCAACACAACAACTACCAGTGGTGTCCAATCCTATTTGTGGGAAAAATTATATTAACTTCTTCTGGTTATCTTGTAATGTGATTGTAGAGGCACAGACATACAAAGTCAATAGCTTAGATAGTCAGTACTTTTAATTAATGCAATGTTTTTAAGCAAAAGTTACTAAGTAGGATAGAAATGGCTCTATTGCTAACAAAAGTCTCTAACCCTCTTCTTTTTCTCTCCCAAGATGTACAGTCTTGCTTGCCACCGAGACAGCTGGCAGGATAATGTCATTTCGAGTGACAAAAAATTATCTGTTATCATTCTCTGCAATGATCTCCAGAAAGTTAGAAAAATATGCTTGTTTTGTCTTAAAAGTAAATAATAGGAAGGTAGGGAGCCTACCTTGAAATAATTTAAAGTATGAGCTCCACTGAGCCACAACAGAAAAAAAGTTTTAAAATTAAATGTGTATTTTACTTCACAACAATGTTTAGATAAGAGATATTAGACTAGCCTATTTTTGCTCTGAGAATGAAACTTTCTGAGAGAATTGTCAATATCTTTAGGATAATTGAAATCTTACAGTCCTTCCTAGTGAGAATTTAGAGCCCAAACCACTTCCAATTAAAGCAAGTGGAAATATTTTCACTAAGTTTAGAAGGAAACAGGAGAAGTAATTCTCTAATATCAAGTAATATAATGAATGGTACAACACACATGCTAACATTAATTTAGATTTTTATGGAGAAACAAAAGAGCTCAGGAAACCATTGGTCTATATATAGAGGAAGGACAGAAAATAAGTAACCTGGGAGAAGTGTACATAACTGGAAGTAAGTCAGAATCACTGTGGATGGAAAATGGATGTTGCAATAGATTCAAATTTATGTTGGGAATTTGTTATAGACCACCAGATCAAAAGTATCATAAAGATGAGGAAATGGCCTGTGAAAGCAAAAGGGTCTGTGATAAAGGAAAAATATTACTGATGGGAGATTTTAATTATCTTGATGTAAACTGGTATGAATATGAAGTAAGACTACGGTTAAACAAATGATTCTGCAAAGAATAGTATTTTGAGGCTTCACCTTAGTTGTTTCTAAATGGCTCACACATCGGGTTTGCTCATTTTACAAATCAAAATGTTTCTGTCTTCCACTTTTAGATCTGAACTTAATGCCTAAAAATCAGTTTTACATTCTCACTGCTGCTATCCCTAGCTGTGTTTGAGAATCGTATGTCAATAGAAATGCTTTTCATGATGAACACGGCAGAACCACAGGTGCTTCAGTACTGAACTGTTGATATTAGGAAGATAAGTTTATTTATATAAGTAAGTTACATATAACTGCTGACAGAAAACAAGGAAGTAAAATGCAAATTCAAGGCACAACTTTTCTGAAAATTAATCCTACCTTACAGGAAATGAATCCTACCTAATAGCAAAGCTGGCAGCTCTTTCATGGATGTAATAAATGACTTTASCCAAGAACAGTTTGCTGCATATGCAGGCATATGACAGTCTTACTCACTTTAAAGCTAAACAACATAGAAAATATGWTGTCAGGAGAAACACTTAGGAAATGAGTCATGATCTCTTCTAGTTCTGAACACAAGAGAGATATAGCATGAATACATAAGATGCACAAAATCGTGAAGCAACCAAGAAAACATACAGAAGTTAGAAAAATTAATACAAAATGAAAATTGATTATATATAGAAAAGCAACATGGGAGATCAATAGAGTAACATATCTCTGAAAGTTTAGTTAGTCCATGGCAGAGTCTATATGGCTTCCACTGCAATCAAAGTACTTCATAAAATTGGGTCACTTGCTGTGGAATTTCATTTGGAAGCAATCCTCAGAAAAATCCCATGAGGTTGAGGTATAACAGTTTTAGAGTTTTGGAACATATTATTTTTATTATTCACTTTGAAAACACTGTTTACTCTGATATTCACTAAAAAAAACCCCAGAAAATAAAAAATGTTCAAGTAAAAATGAAACATTTGGATGCCTGTCAATGCGAAAGATTTCTATCCACCTAAAACTAAGCTTTTTTGAATTTTCCTGTAAAATATATGTGTTATTTTCATGCCAAATAAAACTACACTTTACAAGTCATAATCTTATGTTAAAGGAAGCTTCTGTTCCATATAGAGTTGTGCCATTCATATGAGTGGCTTACCCAGACAATTCAGATCTAGTGGCAATAAGTCCAGTATTTAGCTGTGAAGCTCTGCAGKACCCAGGAGCTCTGCATTGTGACCTTTTTAGTTCTGTGTTTATAAGAAATCACTAAGTAAATTGTGATGATGGATAAGCTGTAATTGTGTCATATTTACTTTGTTTCGGCTTTGCTTCTTTTTTCATCATGTCCTAGAAGGCATGTTTACTTACTCTCTCAAGGCTTACCAGAAACTTAAATAAAAAAATATGTCTGATGATAGGATTTAGATTTTTGGATTCTGACTTTTGTTTGGGTCGTTTGGTTGGTTGRTTGGTTGTTTTTTTCCCATTAAGATTGAAGTTACACTGCTTGGCATAAGAAGAAAAATCTGGTGAACAAGCAATGACTGCATTTCCTCTCTCAGATGAAGAGTTCTATCCACCTAACAGCACTTAAGTATTTAGACTTTACTCAGCAACATTAGTTATAGCAGACATTCTTTCTAGTAAGCAATGGGAATCTATGAGAATACATGCATGCACTCTGGAAGCATTTTGAAAGAAAACTGTAAATTCTATGACAGATTAAAGAGTAGATATGTCTCCATTGTGTGAATTGTGTCTGAACTAATAGTAAGTCATATTCCCAGCAGCACTACACTACAATAGTTATTTGATTAGATCTTTAAGATTTCAATTATATTAACAATAATGTAATCTTTGGTCAAAAAAAAATGACTGTAACAAAACCAAGGAAACCACACTGAGAACATACTCCTAGGGTGAACTAGTACAGTTCTATGAATTTCTTATGCTGATGAGAATACTAATTTAAGCTAGATATTAAATCACAAATATTCAATAAAAACAACAACAAATTAAATAATAATAATAATAATAATAATAATAATAATAATAATAATAATAATAGAAATACTTTGTGCTCATTGTTTTAAAATACTAACAAAACCAGTAAGATTGTTTGTACTTTGATGGCAAAAAAAATATTCTTTATAGATGTTATTCATGTATTCTTCAGACCAAGTCCTTTGGAGCATAGGGATTCAGGTGCTAGCCTTGTCCCAGGCCGTTTAAGAAATTTACCAGTGAAAACTTAAAGAGCTGAAACAATTAGGTCTTATGGCTGTTAAAGGGGCCAACACTCCCAAATTCCATGTAAGCCCCTTTGTGGATTTTGTCCTTTATCACTCTGGTGTTAGGATATAAGCCCCTAAATCATTTTTCAAAATGTTACTCTGGTATTTACTTATGAAATCCTCTCATGAACAAAAATATTTTCAAATATATTGTAACAAGTAAATTTATGACCTAGAACCTGAATATAAGGGTCTGTGTGTGAATGCAGAACAGCTGCAAATTAAGAGTTCAAACTGAATAAGATAGCCACATCAGAATCATCCCCCACTTTACAGGGTCTGATTTCAAGCCCGCTTTGAAAAAAGATGTATTTAATTCTTTATCTTTGATATTTTTTCTGATTTTTAGGTTCTGTGCTTGCTAACTGTGCTACTAACATGCCAGTCCTGAAGAAGAAAGGTGTAGAAGTAGTCAAGATAGTAGTACAATTGTTTCTTTAGTCCTCATACCTTTTTTTCAAAAGGTAAAGACACACCTCTCCACAGAGCTGTATGGAAAGAATTCAGTAAGAAGGAAGTAAAGACACACATCACTGCAAGCTAAATCTCTGTTTCTTTATGTTAATAACACAACTTAAAAGTTACTCTCCCAGTCCCTATTCAAGGATGAGAGTTCGTGAAGACTAGAGTTGGGCACCACAGGCTACTCTATGCTGGTGAACATGGAATAGCTGAGCCTTGGGGTTTTGGTTCACATACTGGTTACAGCTTGAATATTGTCAGTATAAGGCTGAGATGTGCACCATCCTCACCTAATTAATTGTCCTGATCAAAAGACTAGACAATCAGACACTTTCTAACTAGCTTTGGTTCAGATAGCTTCAAGATAAAGTGTTCACTGATTGAGATTTTTCAGAATATTAAATTCAAACATATAAAGTCCTCCTAAACCTTGTTTTGTGTGGATATGTCTTAGCTTCTTGGATCTGTCTGGTTTTTAATTGGTTACTAGGTCTGAAAAAATATAACTCTTTCCAATACGGATGTAGGAGTTATTCCTCAGCTTTTAGTCTGCTAGTATGACAAAAATCATTTAGGGGAAAAACTGTAATAAAATTTCTAAAATAGTCAATACAAAATTCAACTTGCTGGAGAAGATACAGAGTTCTGTTACTTTGATAAAAATGGATCAGAAGATATTAAAGTAAATCTACATAGGTAAAACAATTTGGGGTGTAGATTTTTTTTTTTTACATATAATGTTCCATTAAAAAAACACTTCATATAGTATTATCTAGGACTGCTGCAAACAAAAGAGAAGGCACTAAATTTCTCAAGAGATGAATAAAGTATTTAGCTTTTCCATAGCATCCTTATATCAAGAGACACATCTCAGTACCTGTTCTACTCTGTATAACAGACAGTACATTAACACTAACTTCCTCATTAGGAACACTAAGTCTTCCAGATCCTCTTTCATCTGCTGGGCAGGAAACAAAGGATTGCCTACTGTTAGTCAATGAATAAAATTTTGTCTTCCAAAAAAGCAAATTAAAATCCTAGTTTATGTACTAAAAAGCTTTTCCTCATAGCTTTGCAGAGAATAAGCAAAAGTAGCATCTTACGTTGTTTTTCTTAAAAAAAAGTTTGATTTTTTTTGCATTCATTTAATATCAGATGTTTTCTAAAGTAAAAGATAGAAAGAGTTATGATAAATATATTAACATCACCAGCATATTTTTAAGAGTATCCATTTCTTACATCCTTCCTCAAATCACCATATCAGAAATTAACTAACAGGTTTTAATTTAGCAACTAGACCAAAAAAAAAAGTAAAAAATAAACACTATTATCTTAAACACTTACTTTTAATACATAACTGGACTTCAGTGGAACTCATTTCTTCAAGACATTTTCTCAGTACATAATAGAGTTTAGGGAATTAACGTATAATGGAATTGTAAAATAAAAGGAAAATCAAAGTATAATTTCAAAATGAAATTTGAGTAATTTTCTTTGACCATAGAAAAAAGTTTCTGTCTAACTTTTAAGTAAAAAATTAATCTAACTTCACAACACCACATTTTTAGATTCACCTGAGAAAAGTAGACATTGATTCATTACCTAATTATTACATGAAGACAAATACGACAGTGAAGCCAGATATTTTGCAAGTTTAAGTATGCTTTCGTTATTAACAGTGCCATGCAATGTGATTGCTTAAGTGAAAATTATAATCTGAGAATGGATTCCTAATTTAGAGAATACTGTTTTTTTATAAAAAGAGGTAGGACTGGAATGAAGCCACAGCTTCAGAAGGAGTTTAGCATGTCTGGGAATATTACTGCAATCTACTGTTTCTGTTTTCTTTGTTACTATGGATACCACCTGTAATTTTGGTTTATTAAAGCTCCAGGACATAAAATAACACCCTCCAGACCTATAGTAACCATTGCAGTGCATTACAGTAACAGTTAAACATTACAAACTCTGCTGATAAAGGTTTGCTTTGCTGATACAGGTTTGACCTACATTAGGCACTGTAAAGATAATCATTCAGAGCAATGTAATCAGTGTAGCAAATATGTGAAGGAATACAAAGCCATTTCTGAAGACAGCTGGAATTTTACCTGGAAGGTTTGTCGCTGAATTACTGGATGATGATCATTAGTTTTTCAGCTAAAACAACTGCAAAACCACCATGTTACTCAGTGTTAATCTAGTTTTGGCATCCTCCCTCCATTAGACAACTCATTGTTTGTCAAGGTCAGCTTGGCCATGTTCAGAAAATTGACGTGCAGATATTTAGTTCCATTCCTAAGGTGAATATCATATTGCCAGAAACTGGTTACATTTTATGGGAGTATTTTATTAAAGTTTTTTTCTGTCTGGAAGATGGGTTTTATCAGAGGTTTATTCTTCCACAGTATCAGCCTGTTCCCAATCTCAATGGCTGTGTTTTCAACTCACTCTGAATGATTGTTTTTTGAAGCAGCTGCAAAAAAGTATTCTCTGCTTTGTGCCTGATATCTGTGTCCATGACTGCTCCAAGGACAGGCATAGAACTGAACATATCTGACAGCATACTGACCTYATAGGCAGGTTTGCGAAAGTAAAGCTCTCTGGATCCTTTTGAAGCCCATTTTACACATTAGCTTTGTACATGACCAGTGAGACTTCAGGCTATCCTGAGAAGATAGGATAAGAGACATACATATCTCATTTGATTTTTTTGGTTATGTATGCTCTAAGCAGGTTGCAAGAGGCCTCCTTTGGGGAGGACAACCACTAACTAACTACTTAGGACCCARTAGAAGCCTGTACAATTCCCCTTTGACTCATCTATGTTGTTGATACTTTGGATTCAACTTAACCTTTCATGCCACGAAGTCCTTTGAAAGGCCCTGTGCAACAGGTCTATAGTGTGTTGAACCATGAAGAATTGGTTAGGGAACAGTTTAATGCACTTAAAACCTTGTTACAGGCAATAGAGAATACTGTAAGCTCAGTCAAGAACTTCCATTAGTCTAATTGCTGTTTGACCAGTATAATCAAAATTGCAACAAACAGTAATAAGTAGCCCAGGTAAATATTTTAAATTATTTACCTGCCTGCAAACAATATAGGAAAGAAGAGTACCGGAAATTCTCTAAGAGTTATCAGTTCTGTCTCCCCCAGATTTTCTTCACATAATCATATAACTAGCAAAACCAAAACTGAGTTAAAATATTTTAAGTTCTTGATTAGATACTGGCTCCTGTGATTTACATTTTAAGTTCCAAATTACATATAACTTTGTATTTATACCTTAGTACAGTACCATTGCTGAACAATGCTTGAATTTTATATTTTAATGCAAACTTCAATGCAGATAGTGTCAAATAAATAACTTTAAATATACAAAGCAGATTTGTATTCACATCAAAGTTTAACGTAATAACTATGGCCTATATTCACTTTACACCAAACAAAAACTATCACATTTTCTGTACAATGCAAAAAATCAAAAGGGAATATCACTGATTTCATTATCATCTATCCGTCATACTGTGAATAGAAGCTGATAACAAGCAAAATAGTTTCAATGGACTGAATTTTTATTGTCACTCTAATGAAAATAAGATTAAAGACCTGCTGGAACTGTGAAGTATGACACTCAYTGAAAAATAAATCTGAATATAGCTTCAATTAAAAAGGGAAATGTTGTTAAAAGCACACATTATTTACAAAATCAAATGCAAAAATTTAGATCTACCTAAAACTGCATATTTCAATAAGTTCAGCTATTAACAGTAATAGAGGAAAGTGCATTTATTAAATATTTTAGTAAATGTATTTAAAAATAATACTGAGAATGGTTTCTTTAGTCTTAGCTTTTGTATTCTTTAAAAACTAAAAGAAAACTTCCATACAATGAATGCACATATGGAATATAATTCTATATTAACTTGTTGATTTCACTGTAGTGCCAGTAGTGATAGTTTTAACTTAGCTTTGTACCAGTTCAGTGCACTGTATCTTCTATCCAGAAGCCACAGGTTAGTAATCGTAGTTGATGTGGATGATCTTTGTTTTATGCTAGAATGAAGCAACTCATCAGCTCATCGGCYGGATGGGATCCACCTGAGAGTACTGAAGGAGCTGGCAGAGGAGCTTCCCAAGCCACTCTCCATCCTTTATCAGCGGTCCTGGTTAACAGGGGAGGTCCCGGATGACTGGAGGCTTGCCAATGTGACGCCCATCTACAAGAAGGGCAGGAGGGAGGATCCAGGGAACTACAGTCCTGTCAGCCTGACCTCGGTGCCAGGGAAGATTATGGAGTGCTTCATCTTGAGGGTGCTCACAAGACATGTGCAGGACAACCAGGGGACTGGGCCCAGCCCGCACAGATTCATGAAGAGCAGGTCCTGCTTGACTAACCTGATCTCCTTCTATGACCAGGTGACCCGTCTAGTGGATGAGGGGAARGTTGTGGATGTGGTCTACCTGGACTTCAGCAAAGCCTTTGACATTGTCTCCCACAGCATCCTCCTAGAGAAGCTGGCGGCTCATGGCTTGGACAGGTGTACTCTTCGCTGCGTGAAAAGCTGGCTGGATGGCCGAGCCCAGAGAGTTGTGGTGAACGGAGTTAAATCCAGTTGGTGGCTGGTCACAAGCGGTGCTCCCCAGGGCTCAGTTTTGGGGCTGGTCTTGTTTAATACCTTTATCAATGATCTGGACGAGGGGATTGAATGCACCCTCAGTAAGTTTGCAGATGACACCAAATTGTGTGGGAGTGTTGATCTGCCTGAGGGTAGGAAGGCTCTGCAGAGGGATCTGGACAGGCTGGATCGATGGGCYGAGGCCAAYTGCATGAGRTTCAACAAGRCCAARTGCCGGGTCCTGCACTTCGGTCACGACAACCCCAGACAACGCTACAGGCTTGGGGAAGAGTGGCTGGAAAGCTGCCCGGTGGAAAAGGACCTGGGGGTGCTGGTGACAGCCAGCTGAACATGAGCCGGTAGTGTGCCCAGGTGGCCAAGAAGGCCAACAGCATCCTGGCCTGTATCAGAAATAGTGTGACCAGCAGGAGGAAGGAGGTGATCGTGCCCCTGTACTCGGCACTGGTGAGGCCGCACCTCGAATCCTGTGTTCAGTTTTGGGCCCCTCACTACAAGAAGGACATTGAGGTGCTGGAGYGTGTCCAGAGAAGGGCAACGAGGCTGGTGAAGGGTCTAGAGAACAGGTCTTCTGAGGAGCGGCTGAGGGAGCTGGGGTTGTTTAGCCTRGAGAAGAGGAGGCTGAGGGGAGACCTTATTGCTCTCTACAACTACCTGAAAGGAGGCTGTAGTGAGGTGGGTGTTGGTCTCTTCTCCCATGTAACTAGCGATAGGACGAGAGGAAATGGCCTCAAGCTGCGCCAGGGGAGGTTTAGATTGGATATTAGGAAACATTTCTTCACCAAAAGGGTTGTCAAGCACTGGAACAGGCTGCCCAGGGAAGTAGTGGAGTCACTATCCGTGGGGTATTTAAAAGACATGTAGATGTGGCTCTTCAGGACATGGTTTATTGGGCATGGTGGTGTTGGGTCGACAGTTGGACTTGGTGATCTTAGAGGTCCTTTCCAACCTTAATGATTCTATAATTCTATGATTCTGTATGGTATGGAATATCTCTTTGGTCAGTTGAGGTCAGCTGCGCCAGCTGTGTCCCCTCCCGGCTTCTTGTGCACCCCCAGCCTACTCACTGGTGGGATGGTGTGAGAAGCAGAAAAGGCCTTGACTCTGTAAGCACTGCTCAGCAATAAYGAAAACATCTCTGTATTATCAACACTGTTTCCAGCACAAATCCAAAACATAGCCCCATACCAGCTACTATGAAAAATATTAACTCTACCTTAGTCAAAACCAGCACAAGCTTTCACTGAAAGTTTATCTGTTTACCTTTCCCAATTCCTTTAAAATCTCTTTTGCAAACTTACACATATAACATCTATCTGTAGATTTGTTCTTAACATCTTGTGGAAAATTGAGATCCATTACCTTTCCAATTTTTTGGCAACATATTCCAAAGCCCARTATCTTATTCTATCTTTTGTCCTCCAGCTGAGTTTCCTCTGATGGCTTTTGAATAATTTGAATAATTGTTTCCATAATATTTATCTTCTTTTTTACAAATTGCTTAGACTGATGAGGATCATGATCTGTTTTTTAATACTAAACTCAACAGACATTCCTTCTTGTTAAAAGAAGGCTTATAATAAGTTAATGTCTAAGGACCTGTATAAAGCTTTATTCAACAGATCATTCCACTCTATTTTCTTGTTTTATTAGAGTGAATCTCCTCAAATTCATCTCCTCTTTAAAAGCACTTTGCATAGTAAAGCATAACTTCATAATGCATCATTCTATTACTGAAAGAAGCAATAGAATATCAGCCATTAGCATCATTCAACAATGTATATCCAAATATAATTGGAAACGGTTTTAACAGTATCCTCAACTAAAGGATACAATACTCAATTTTTTTTTTCTGTTGCCTTTTACTCTTTCATACAGCATCATCTTTTGCTGTAATATAAAGACAATCTTTAAGATGTTAATATATTAAAAATGAATCCAACAAGCTTTGGATTTTTTTTCCTTAATTTATTGGAATAAAGGCAGTATATTTATTTTGAAAATTTCTAAATTGGTTCTCACTTGCTGTTTTTTTTTCCATATCACTTCAATAAAAGTTCAAAATACATTAGCTCTTAGAGGGAAAAATACTATGTTATGGATGCCATAATGAGAATGGTCTTAAAAATGTTTTCTTCTAAATGTCATCTGTGCATTTCATAACTGCCCTGCAAAACTTCAAGGCACGTACACTTCAGATGCAAGGTATGTTAATTTCTTATCTGCTGCTCCCTTACTAGTATACAAAATACAGAATCTACCTCCTGAAGTGTCACTCCCAACCTGAGCAGTGGCATGTCAAAGAGATGGAAAGGGAAGAGAAACAAGCCTTTAAAAAGTCTGAGGAGCTAGACAACTGAAGACTAATTATTCCTTGAGCTGCAGAACAAGAAAAGGAAGAATGAAAAGACTGTCAGAAAATGCAGGAGGTTAAGAAACTATGCCAATAGGTAATAAAGGAGAGCAACAGTCATTATGAGTGTAGAATTCACACAGTGAATATCAGATAGATAAATGCTGAAAGACTACTCCAGGTCCTCCAGCTACAGCTAAAAAGTCACATCAGTTGAGTATTCCTTCCTTCATCCATAGTTTGGAAGTGGTAATTGGTCTTTTATATCCTTTCATACCTTCTCACATTCTCCAATATTCTGTGACACTGCTTCTTTTCAAAGAAATAATCTATGACTTTAATAGTTCCAAAATAAGTTTCTAAGAATTTGCAGATTTAAGATTTTTTTTCCCTTCAGCTCAAGAAGACATATGCGGTTATCTGTGAAAAGTTATTATTTTTGATAGTCTTTAAGGAGAGGAAACGTGCAGATAGAATTTAATTGTTTTAAAATTAAAAGTATGATGAAAGGTAAAACAATACATAATTGCGGCATGTGCACAAGCAGTCCTACTGTCCTCTTTCTTCATAAGCATAGAAAGATATTTCAGCACTAAATGAACAGTTAAGGAGCTACCAAAAATTAAATAATGCAACTCTTAAGTTCTAGGTGATGACTAGATTGTTGGTCAGAGATTTTAAAGGATATTTTTAATTTGTGTTAATTCTGTGTTGTGTTTGTAATTGTCAGGTATTGCCAGAAGATCTCCTATATTGTTAGCTTTCCTGACATTCATGTTACTGTTGGGTTCACTCAGGCAAGCATATTTAGGGTTGCTAAGATACAGGAGCTGTTTCTGTCTTCTTATTCCACTACCTGTGAAAAACTGACCAATGGTATACAAAACATATAGCACAATGACACTGAATCAAAAGAAGTTTAATGTCCATCACAGTGACTTTGGTTCACACAGCCACACTGCAACACCCCTGTTTATAACAGGCACCATTAAATAYGACTCTCTGATAGCTGGGAATAGTTAAAATACTTACACATGTATAAAGAGATTTATCTGTCAACCTTGATCACTTGTCATTTGCATTTCAGAGACATGAAACCACTTTTAGTATTATTTTCTACCTTACCAATCTGGATTTTATCTTCATGTTGACTAGCATTTATTTCCTTCATATCCAAAAGGAGGAAAAAACAAATACAGTTTCTTTACGTAATTGARATGTAGTCATGATGCACAAAAATTGTGTAAAAATGGAGAATATTTTATTATTTATATATCACGGTGGTGGTGCTTCATTAAGAGAATTTGAGAGGTCAAGTAATCTTGGAAATCTATTCCAGGGCATAAACCATTTTATACCTTCATCTTAGAAATAGTTTAGTATGTAATATGCACTCTAAAGTTATAGTAAAAAGATAAGGAGAAGAAGAAAAAAAAAAAAAAAAAAAGAAAAGAAAAGTTGACATATATCAGACAACTTAGCTCTCTAATTCACTCCCAAATTCTGGTTGTCTGTATACACACAGCATAAATGTCAGTTTATTCTTGGCCTTTGTTTTGTAGGAAACAGACTAGTGTCCTTCAAACTGAAACATGGGATTTTATTCTGAGCCCCTATTTATTCAATGTCTGCTCCCAATAGATAATATAGAAGAGATTGTTTCAGGCTGTGCTCCCTGTACCTGCATAGTCTTTTAACACTTTTTTTCTGCAGGCTTTCCAGCTTCCAGCATTCCTTCATGCTCTTGCATGAAGGGTATACATAGGGTATACAAAGCAAATCCTCAGTTTCATGATATAAACACACCTTTCTGATGAACTGCATTACTTCAGACTCTTAGTATTGAATCAATCAATAAATAAACAAACAAGATGAAATACTTTTTTTTTTACCTCAGAGACACCAAATCATGRTATTAACCCCAGAGAAGATACAAGACCAAGTTCATTGAGGTGATGTATATTAGAGATCCACACACTCCTGAACAGTGTGGAACAAATAATTCTGCTCCCTGAGCCGGGAGCTGACTCACTGAGCAGTGTAGATGTAGCATTTGTGACTTCCTTTCCCAGAACCGTTTGCTTGGTTTAAATTGTTCTGTGGCGTGTACCATGCTTTGAGACATTAAATTATTCTATTTTTTAGATTATTATTTCTCATATTTGAAGATATCTTATTGCACACTTTCTTTTCATGACTAAATCTGTATTAACCTGGAAAAGAGTATGGGTCTAAAAGACACTTCTATTGCTTTCACTATGACATAATTTATTTGGAAAGATTAAAATTAAAATTTATACTTCATAAACTGTAATAACATATAATTTTACAGAAAAAAGATTTGGAAAAATTTGCTTTATGGAATAATGATAACCTATGGGAATTCAATTGTTTAAATGTAGGTGTAGGGACAATGACGGACAAGGTTTATCTTCACCTCCATTTCTCACAAGGTGAATAAATACTTCGAAGGAAGAGTAAAGACTTCTCACATAAACTACAGAAGTGTACCAAAGTTAATTGAAGTTAGTAAACTACTTTGAGAAAGGTTAATATTACTTTTGCTAGCAGATACTTATTAGTAAGTGTCGTGATGGATACTAGCAATGCATTTTTTTGAATGTAACTACAGGACATAGCAAACATGGTAATCTTCCAGCTGGCTCAGTTTCCAATCTGTGCCCAAACCAAAATGATGGATATTCCTAAGTTTGGTTGGTATTATTTTCCTTCTTCTTACAGAACAGTTCAAATATCTTGTGATTAATTTGCAATAAGTTGAAGATATACCACAGATAGATTAAAGAATCACTTCTACAATCAAAAATATTTGACAATGTAGCAAACAACTAATTAAATAATCTCTATGAATCTTAAAAAACAACAACAAAAAAAGTTTTGTTTTTTTTTTTTATTTTTCCCTCTTAATTTATTAGAGTCTTTTGTGGGAATAAATGTGGAGACCCGGATTTAATACGATCATGCACATTTGTACACCAGCAAAGGAAAATAAAGGGGTTATTTAATACTCTGAAAGCATAATGTTGCAACCTAATCAAAAGAATTGTGGAGGATGTACTCAAAAGTTTCATTTTAAAGTGGTATAAATTAAAGCATCAGCTAAACTCAATGAATGCAGTAAATATTAAATTACATTCGATTTGCCAAAAAGAGCAAGAATGCATCTTATGAAGTTATTCTGGGCTTTTCTAGGTAATAATCAAAGCCCAAACCATCCCATTTTATATATATATCTATATCTTTATATCTAGCTGTATGTGAATATGTGGGAGTATAGGCAGTTCATCATATGGCTTACATAGAGTTTAACAAGTACTAAATGGGAGTAAGAATTTTCCACGTGTACGGATGAGTCCTTAATAAGGTGTACAACATTGCTGTGAGCTTTTCTTAGGAAAAAAAAAAAAAATAGGCTTACTTATATTGCTTTTCTTCAAAGATTCCATCTAAGTCAGTGGAGTTATTACCTCCTAATACACACATAGCTGAGAGCAAATACATTTTGATCCAAATTCAGTGCAGCCATAGTGGGATTAATTTCCCTTAAATTTAGCTAACTCAGGCTAGTCATCTGAACTTTTCCTATATTCAGCAGAGAAAGACAGACACTTCCAGAGGGTCATACAATTAACTTACTTGAAATAGTTATTCAATAACAGGTTTTACCTGGAAGCAAAGCTAGTTTAAGGAGCTTCCATTCCTTCTGCCTCTTATTCTTGCCTGCATAGYGCTGTTTGCCATAACTGCTGAGCATCAGATTAGTGATATAATCTAAATGAAAGATTTAAGCACTGTACTTCCCATTTCCTGGAGTCTTATTTTTAACATGATCGTTTCAGCCATATAGTTCGTGGCGCCATTTCACTGACCAAACAATGCTGTATCCATTGAAGTGAGTAACCACCTTCTGAAGTGTATATATCATATATGATGACTTCATACTGGGTGGATGTCACAAAAAAAAAAATAAAAAAATCGCATAATATTCCTATTTCTTCTTGTATGTTTACTTTGACCAAGAGAGTTCTTTTCTCCAACAGAGTTAATTGCTTGGGGAAGGTATCCCTCTTACTCCTATTCAAGACTTCTTATAAAATTATTGYCATATCTAACATTTTAGGAGGGCTAGATCAATTCTTAAACAACACACTACTGGGATAACTTTGMAAGTGATAAAATAACACCACAACAAGTGTGTTGCTTTTGAGTGTTTTTAGTAACTTCACTTCTCTAAATTGGCAGGATGGCCATTTCGTGGTATCATGTTTTTCACTGGTTTGTCCATACAGAAGACTGATTTGGAATCCTTTGCACTTTAGGGATTTTAGAGATTCTCCCCATAACATGAGTTCTCAGAACAGACGTCTCCCATAAATTCAAATCAAACATTTAGTTCCTGAAATAAGTTTCTTAAAGGACACAAAAACTATAAAATACATATTAAGAATTCAAAACCTATTTTCAAAATAAAGGAGACAGCAATGAGAAACTGGTTATCTGAGGAAGATTAATTTCCAGAGCAACACAGATATCTCTTTCTACTTCAAATTGAACCGACTGATGTGCTTCCACAGCTTTCCCCTTACGATTTCACCTTATGATTTTCCCTGAAGCACCCTCTCAAAAGTCAGCAACCCAACAGTGGCAATGGCCCTTCACACTCAGGTGGGATTCATGTCACCTTTTCTTGAGTGGTTTGAGAGATGGATATGTAATCTAACATCCAGCAGTGGCCAATGGAAATAAATACATTTCTGGAATGAGATTTGTTTACATATGTATGACAGCTATCTTTATCCCTTCATATCTGGAGATTCACCACCCACCTATCTGGTACTCTTGTTGCTCCTTGTTGGTGAATGCTTAGTCAGCTAATATTTGGTGACACGAGACTATCCACAGCTATCACATGAATAAGCCATATCTGTCTAACACTTTCCTTGGCTGTTCTCCTTTTATATATATACTTCTGAGAGTAGAACACTGGCATGATGGCGACTCACATGACCAAGTATTTGTTATAGGCACCACTAGCCAGTGCTGACAAAGGACAGATTCAGCAGAGGTTGGGAAGGATGTCAATTTTTACCACTTTATAACTCCATGGAGTGCAGTATTTGTTCATGTGTCTTGTGGCACAGGCATGGATATAGATTTGCACATCTCTGTCCATTTAAAAGAAATAGTGCAAGGATGAATCTCCCAAGGTAGTGGCTTTGAACTTTATTACATTTTTACCTGATGGTAAATGCTGAGGAGCCTCTACGAAAAACAGTAATTCCGAGGCAAGATTTTGGTCCTGTTGAAAAGAATCATTGTATCCTGCTGTCAAATGTATTCTACAGGTTTTTGTGCTGAGTTAGTGTTTTTTCTCCAAAGAAAACCTATTTGTAAAGTTTCAATCCTTTGCACTTCTGCTGGTCTTTAATGAGTGGCTAGCACGTAAAGATACTTTTGTCTTGTGAAATGAAGAGACATACCAGGATAATGCTGTTAAAGAAGCAAAGAGGAAAAATAGCTACTCTAAAATAAAATGCATGCATTAGACATAGTTTGGATGATATATAGCACCAGGTGCATAATGTCAGTCAGTTCTCTTTTCTTTTTTTCCCCTTTTTTTTTTTTTTAATAGTTATGATATTCAGTTTCTGAGGCAGCTTTGATAAGATTTGGAAATTCTGGAGGGCTGTTGACTTATCAGTAGAGCACAGCTTATCATGTAAATGTGATTCATGCAAATTTCCAAAGATAACAGGCAGACACATTTATAATCTCAGTGAAAAAGACTCTCAATAGGTGAGATCAGAAACCTGTGAAACTTGGTTCTATTTATTGACTTGCAACAGATATGGATGAATACAAATAAACTGGACTTATGTTTAAATGAAATAAATAGATACTCAGGATATTTCTCTCTTTTTTTCAGAAGGCTGCTAATCGTAATGATTGTAGATAAGAAATTAAGCAATTTTATAATATGGATAGTTATTCCCCCCTTTCATTATTTTTTGTTGTATTAGTATTAGTATTAGTATTAGTATTAGTATTAGTATTTATTAGTATTATTTCCTTGCCTCTGTGATTTGTGTCTGTTACAATCAGGAAAATTGAGGAAAATGGTGCCAAAATTCCTTTAATATTTCTTCAGTCCAATTTTCTCACAGGACACCTCTTGTTTTGCATGCCCAACCTGAGATATATAGTTGATATTCARTAGCTCTGAGTACATGTTTAAGTCAAAGTGAAATGTAGATTCAGAATATTTCTAAAAATTAAAACTCGTGTTTCCAAGTTTTAGTCACCTGGCACCATAGCTTAAAAATTAATTTTGTATATCTGACAAATAATAAGTTCTGAGATACTGCATAGCTATTTAAAAGAGGTACCATGGGGTTGGCAGAATTGACTGTACCTCTGATATTTTCCTTAGATTTCTAAATTAATCCATCTCAGCTATGACCTGAGTTACCACTGCATAATGCTGATAGAGAGACACAAGCAATTTCYCTATTCATATAATAAGTGATAGGCCACATGCCCTGCCTACCATCCATTTTCTTGCGAGATGCAATTAATTCAAAATACTTGTGTCTTTCCTTTGAAAAGGCAGGAACACAGTTTTTTTTTTTAAACAAAGTATTAAGAGCGGAAACACAGAATGAGAAAAAGAGAAAATATTAAATCATCTATATGTGTGTATATATACATTATTTAAAATTTCTCCTGTGATGTCCTCATTCCAGTGGTGAATGTTAGGCAAATTTCCCCACAAGCTCTACAACTCTTCTCATTAACCAAGTGACTTCTCTTCAAAAGACTGTCAAGCATTGCCATGCCTTTAATCTTACCATCTATCAAGAACTAAATCTATCCTTACCAAAACCTTTCAGGTTCAGTGGAGGAACACACTAAGGTTTTAAACCAAATTGCTCTGTGTTGCCCTTACATAGTTTGCAGAGATGGCCTTACTCGTATTCAATTCCTTGTTGCTCTATACTTATCCTCAGAAACTAATTGCTAATTTAGACAGTATAAGCATATGGTAAACAACACAGTGATGTAGTCACGGCACATAAATCATTGCAAGTGATGGCACAGCTGTCACCGGTATTACTTCGTTGCTTATAGGAAGAACGCACTTTGGCAATTTATTTAGCAAAATTTTTACACGCTTTACTGTGAAGGAAGAAACATTTAGTGATGCAGGTATGGGAGACCTGAAGTATTATGAGTCTGATTCTTATAATCTGATAAATAATTTCAGTATATTCAGATCTATGCAAAATATTTTTGCTTAATACTGCTTATTATGTCAAGACTGGATTCTCCTAAAGCCTTTTTAACTTCTGTTGTAGTTAAGTCTGTTTTAAAAATTCTTTGATGAGGATTTCCCTGAAATAATTCAGATTTCTGTCATCTTTTAATTTCCTACTATGGACTGTACATTTTCTGAACCAAACCAGAAGTCAATTGCTCTCAGCCCAACTTTCCACTCAAAAAGCCTGGAATCTTAATGTATAATTTAGGAAAAAAAAACCCAAACAAAACAACCCAAACCAAAACAATAAAACAATGGAACTGCACTCCTTATTTTCCCTTCTGTGTGGGAAATTATGCCTCTGTTTGTGTGTGTGTGTGTGTGACAGAAAGAGAGTGTTTTACTAGTTTAGAAAAACATTAAATTCCTCCTATAGAAAATGTTAGCTGTATGCCTCATTAATGTGGCACACAATSCAGTGATGATGGCATTTGTCTTTTCAATACAACCTAAGAGTATACGAGGTCATAAAATCAAGGTTAAAAGTGATTCAGAGTTGACCTTTAATAAAAATGCAGCAGTTCTAATAATAAACAAGTGAATAGCTTGAATTATATTAGAATTATTCTTTTGTAACTGAGTAATCTACCCTCCCCTTATTATGAACAACATTAGATGTGGGTATTCAGGAAATGAAAAGCCAAAATCTATGGGAAAGGTAATGATCTCTGAAAATTTTCTCTAATGACTAATTTGTGGCTCAGTGGATTTCAAGAGATTATTGGTTTTTGAAATGGATTCTATCAGCTAAGGAGATAATGGAAATCATTAGGCTGAATAAAGTAAAACAGTAGATTTTTTATGTGGAGCTCTATTACATGAGCCTCTATTTCCCACACAATTTAGAAGTATTTTTTTTTTAAATTGAACTACTGTGTCAACTTACATTATGGGACAAATTCTGATAAGACAGCACTCAATGGCAAAACTTTCATTAACCTCAGTCGAATGGGGATTTGACTCTGATTTTTATCAGAAGAAGTGCTGTGATCAGTGAGAATTTCAGGTGCTCAATATTGCTCACAATATGTCTCTGATTCAAGTTGCAGATTTTTCACATTCAAGCAGAATAAAAGGATTTTAATCTTCATTATCAGCTCATGGACAATATCTTACAGGACCAGTGCTGAAGTTAAAATTCCACCAGTAATTCATCCTAGTGACATTTATAGGCCTTACTCACTATCAGACTTATTAAACCAGACACAGTACAAATTACAGAAAGACAGATCCCATGCTTTGAAAAGCTTAATAATTCAAAGTGCAGTATTCTTCTGGAGACARTCCAAAATGCTGGAAATATCTGTGATATAATATTATAAATAATTCTGTATCATTCTTAGCCTTTGTTTTTTACAATACCCTGCATATTTTCTTTTTAGAACCATGATTTTAGTTTCCAACCTTAGAAGTAAACTGCTTTTACAAATTAACCTCTGCTATAAATGCCACTGAAGTATATTCCTACAGCTATATTAACTACGTTATTGTTTAGAGTTATTTTTTGTTGCTATTTTGTTTGCTGAAAATGTAGTTTCATTTCCTATTATGCTCACTTGATATACAAAACAAGTGATACCATACTAGACACTTGTTAGCTGCTTACAAGTTTGTTATTTAAGTTAGGTTAAGAAAAAGATTTTAAATATAGCATTTCACAGTTAACTATGGCTACAAAGGTTTTAAATTCTTAAATTTTAGTAATCTTTGTAAACCTTGTTTTTGGGGGGGTAGGAAAAGCTCCAGGATTTTGGTTCTTTACAAAGTAGCATCATCAAGTACAGGAAATGCTAACAGAAATAACCTCAGAAACCTACCAGCAGACTCATCTGCACAGTGGTGTGTGGAGAATCAAAAAGCAATGATAATTTTCTACTGAGGTGGAGGGAGACCTGCTGATGTCTAAGTAGCAGTGTTGATAATGTGCCATGTCCTTAACTGGGGGAAGACACTGCTGGGGTAACTCATTTTTCTCTGATCTTCATTTGTCTCTGTTTGTGTAGAGGTTGTAGCTGTTCTTTATATCTTCTTATTCTTGGCTGATCTTTGTCTAATATTGAGCATGTCATTAGAAACAAAAGATTTTGTTAGCACTGGAAAATCACCTGCCTTGTGGGTAAACTTAATATACTATAAAATTACAGTCTGAATACAAATTTAACATGCTTGAAAATAGAAAATGGCCTTGTGGAACAGAATGTCTATGTGCCTCAAATGCTGGTGACTGTTAAATGCTGTGTAAACTTGCATTTAGGAGATTTAAGATTATCACTTACCTTGGACAACCAGAGAAAAATCTTTTTCATTGCTTAGAGATAAAAGGTTGGGAAAATGCAGATTAAGTGGATGATCAACTGACATTCACATTTTTAAGGAAAGTGAAATAAACTGCATGCGGCAGGAGAAAGTGAATGTCAGTCAACTAACATCATTAAATYATATTTCCCCTCTGAATTGAAAAAATGCATCCTGAAGAAGAAATATTCAGGAGAGACAAATATTTATGAATATCTCCATCCTGGCTAATTTCGGCTTACCTTTCAAAACTAAMGATGGGATTTCACTATGAGGGTGGTGAGGCACTGGAACAGGTTGCCCAGAGAAGTTGTGRATGCCCCCTCCCTGGAAGTATTCAAGGCCAGGTTGGATGAGGCTTTGAGCAACCTGAGCCAGTGGAAGGTGTCCCTGCTGATGGCAGGGGGGTTGGAACCAGATGATCTTTAAGGTCCCTTCCAATTTAAACAATTCTATGATTCTATGATTCTATGATTTGGTTGTATATTGTTAGTCTTTGTATTACGGTTAATTAATCAGACCTAAGCCAGTCACTGGACAAAGGGACCCAATAGGATTAAGTTTTATATCTCTTTTTGGCATAAAAAAAATTACCTTTTCAGGTTCTATCTAAAATATAATAGGATTTGTTAGCAAGCAAAATTTGTTTGGTGAAGATTAGACAATCATAAAATTGGATTTTGATTCAAATTGCATCCCATAGTGTAAAAGTTCTCATGTAGTTACAGAATTGCTTTGTAATAGGCCAGATCTATACCTCACGAARGCAGCATTTTTCCTTAAAAATGCTGTTTTGAATGATATTATAGCAGATGCCAAAACCGGAGATGATACAGCATCTTCCAAAATTGACAAATCTATGTGGACAAACTTGAAAAAAGATGCGTTGACAGTCAGTGATAGTCAGCAAGTTAAAATGACCCCAAAAACTGTTCTACAAATCTACTACGTTTGCATTTTTCAAAAGCTGAGTAAGATAAATTAGGTAGTGTTATAAACTCTGCTTCTCATTACTATTATTTGCAGCACGAGCTACATTTCTACAGTAGTAACTCCATGTTCACACATAATTAGTTCTTAAAAATAGATCTTAACAAAGGCATTTCTCTGATATAGTATTATATGGTTTGCAAATTCTTCACTGCTTACAGGCCAGCAGGAAGAAATGGAGTACAACCCTGAAGACCTTACTGGTTTTATCCGTTCTTCCATGCAAGCCAGAAGGCGAAGAAATGCCACGGGAGAATAAAAAGTGCTATGTACAGCTTCTAAAAATAATACTTGTTTACTTTTTTTGCAAAGGGACAAGTGATGGCAGCTTATGAGAATATTTTTATGTAAACAGTAACAAACTTAAAAGATGATGACAGAGTTAAAGGAACAAAACTGACTGTGATTTCTATAATGTTTAAATCAATATAAAACAGATCTTGATGGGGATCTTTAAGTACTTGGACTTGGACTGAAACTTAAGCTAAGGCATTTATAATTAACCTATTTTTTTCTATCAATTTTCAAAAAAATGAAGACATATATARATATTTTGCTTAGAGTCAGACGAAAAACTGTCCCTGAAATACTAGAACACATTTCAAACACAGAAAGCAATTCCTTTTGGCAGTTATTGAAGCTAAATGCAGAAACCATAAAATATTACAGATTTTCATTTAAAGATCCATATTATAATTAATTTTGTGTTCTGATTTTTTTTTTCTTACTTTGGGAAAGAAAGCCTTTATGAAGATMTTGCCTTTTTGAAGATCTTGTGAATTTCTGCATTGCGTTAATCGTATGCCATTTTGAAAACTCGACATACACAATTTTATTCTGGAAGTCAAAAAGCCAAACAATTCCAGGTGACTCAATCCATCAGCCTCATRTTAAATCACAAATAGTGAATGAGGTGTAGCTAGTATCAGTGTGAAAGAACAGTAATCTGATAATTACTCATAGGCAAAAATGGTTTTGTACAACAATTTTACACAAGAAGTGCTGTTAATAAATCCATTTGTGTAAGTCAAAATCCAATATAATTTACAGTATACAGGTTTAAAGACTTTATTTTCCATTTTCAATTGTGTGTACTCTGTAGATGAAGACTTGGCTGTAGCTCACACAGGGTAACCTCTTTTTCACCTATCTACCCTGAGCATCATTACCATAGTGCTGATAGCAGGTACTGAACAGCCTTAAATCAAGTATTAAACTGTATTATTCTAAGTCTGAGATAAAAATTTTGGGCTKCTTCTGTGTTAGCTAGAGAGAAATAAGTACCTTCTGAAGATGTTTCACCACAGAGGTTTATTTTGTAGTGAGATAAATCAGTTACTGAAGATGCCTGTTTATTTCAGATGTCTGTAAAAGGACAAAAAAGAGCTTAACTTGATAAACTCAGGTTTAGGTTTCTGACTTAGATACCTGAATTAGGAAAACTCAATCTCATCCAACATTTTTGGCAGAAAGAAGGGAGAGAAGTAAGGAAAGGAGGAAAATGAAGGACATATTCAACACTCTCTGTGACTGTGGTTATGCTATTAGAATGATTAATGCTACTTTGAATATGCCTGTGGAAGTCATAATCACAACTCTTTACTATAATGTTGCTAGACACTAATTTATGTAATTAATGATGAAGTGGGAGAAATAAGTTAGGGAGGTTCTGGAATATAGTTTTGTTGATGCATATTAAGTTGTTCTGGATTTTTCACTCTGAAATATTGGAAGTTATGCTTCATAATTCATCTTTCAAAGGAAATGAAGTAAAAAGGTGACATCAAATATCAGGGACAAAGACAGTATTTGAAAGAAGTGTTTATACAACATAGAAAGAGAATGACTCTGTGGTATCTTCAAGCGTGAGCAAGATGGGTTCATAACCGGACTACAAATAGGTATAAGTCTAAAAAAGCTCTTGAATTCAAGAGAGATCTTATAAAAACTTTGTCATATTCCTGAAAATGAAAGCTTAACTAGTGCAAATGTGTTAGATTTTTCTCCCATTGATGTAGGTAAATTCAGTGAACATACTGAATAAAATTGCAAACATATGTAAATCAGTGTAGCTCAACTGTACTTCTATAGAACAACACTGATCTATTGTTGGTGAGATTCTGTCCCATTATCCAAAAGCCTTTTGTAAGGATGTGAGGAAGGAGAGTGTCTGTTCCTTTTTTAAGGGTATCTGGTCAAGGACCTTTTTCACTGCAACAAGGGATAATAAGAAAAGGAGGAAGCCATAAATAAGAACATACAGGGACACAAAGCTGACAGACAAATGATCAGGGAGGCAGTGAGAGAAACAGACCTTACAAAGCCAACATGGAGACAATGTCAAGACACAAACCTTGCCACTTAATTACACTAATCAATGGGCTATCAAGAAACTACAGGTGCCACTTCCAGGAAGATCAGTGTGGACTTTGCAACCAGTAAGACTGTAAACCAGGGGGACCCCGGGCTAGGAGGAGTGCGGGAGTTGATAGAGCTGTACAGACCCATGGGAGGATGCGCAGGGGAAGTGGGAGCAGAGGGGAACAAAGGGTGGGGGTAGGCAGAAAGTGGTATAAAAGGGGCTGGTCACATGTAAAACAGGGCTGGTCAGCACACTTGTCTGGCTGAGCTCTGTGCCTGACCACCCCAGTCTATTCTGTCTTCTTATRTATTCTTGTTAAATCCTCTCTTAGCTGTCTCAGGGGATCCGTGAATGTGCATGTGCCTGTGAACTTGGAGAGCGTGGTGTGTGCGCTGCACCAGTGACCTTCTGCCTCTGCCCAAGAGGAGGAGGGGACATGGCTGTCTGTGCCTGGGTCTGCTGTGGGTCCTCAGTGTGGGTGCTGCGGGGGGCAGCGCCTTGTCTGCGGTCATATGTGTGACCGGCCGTGGCCGTGTCCTCTGTGTGTCTCTGGGATATGTGCTTAGCATATATGTGCCAGGGGCCAGACAGGAGAGATCCTGGACCAGAGTAGCTGGAGGAGGGGGCCAGGCTTCTTACATTACTTAACATCATGTGTTCAGGCACCTTCAATTTAATGAAGAAAAAAAAAAAAAAAAAAAAGAGAACTTTTGGAAATCAGAATTACTAGGGGAAGCACTGATTTCTATAAATTCCTTTAAAGACAATCAGAAAGATTTAGACTGATATTTTGCTTTTTTTTCCTCCCATTGGACCAGACACAGATATGCTAAAATAATTTTAAAAGCAAAGCTTCAGCCTGCCATGAGTGTTATAATGTCAAAAATAAAGGAGGGGGTCATTTATCAGGGTGCATTATTCTTTGTAAAGCCAGTAATGATTTTAGAAATGGCTGGTCCCTTTCCATAAAATCTTGTGATGGCTTGGGAACAGCTCCTGAAACTTTAAGACCTGTAAAAGAATTGCCAGGAGGCCATAATCTAAGGGAATAACAATATATCATAGCAAATAACGTTTATTATTTAAAAATGTATGAGTTTTATGGCTACYGTATGTGCTTGTAGGTGATATACACAAGTCTAAGAAGATTATGAGATGACAATTTAATGGTAAAATAAAAAGAGGAAGCAGAGATTTTACAAAAGACTTCATTCATTACAAATGTGAACAAATGAAAAAAAAAACCATCTTCTTCTACAAGCAGAGGAAAAACTATAGAATTTATGCTTGTAATGTCCAGGCTTGTTTACTGATTTAAGTAATAATCATGTTTTATGTGTAAAACTGATAAAGTTAAGCTTAAAAAAAACCCAAAACCACAAAAAGACTCTCCATCATATTACACCTTATGTATCTGTTTGTAACTAACAGAATAAATGCATACAAATGAGAGAAGACCAAAAGATTCTTGTAAATACGACAATTGTTGCRATTTTTTTGGGAAGCTAAATGACTTTAACACAGCATTAATTATACATTCTGTTAGAGCCATATTATAATGCAAACTTTAAAGAAGCAAGGTTTTTAATTAATCTATTTTCCACAGATCTGTTTCCATTATTTTGGTGAGAAACCATTTCAATGASTGAAATAATGCATGCTTAATTTTAATGATATCTGAAACAAAGACTTTTTTAAAAAGTCTTTGTAACAAATATGTAATTATACAAAGCTCTGCAAGGTCCTTGTTATATTTGTGTGTGACTAAACATGAAAACCAAATAAAGTGGCTTTCCATACTTTCAAAGTGAGGTGTAATAAATGCCTAGTAATGATTATGACAAATATTCCATTCCATATAATAAGTAAGTGTGGGGTGGGGTTTTTTTTCAATCAACATTATTGCCAATTGTTTTTACATATTTAAAATTTAAAAAAAAATCAAGAGTAAAGAATGCTTGCAATTTTTGAGTGGGAAATAATGCATAGAAATGGAATAGAAGCAATCTGTAAGATTTTTCTTCTATGTATTTTCCTCTTTATAGACTTTTCTCTGATAATCATCACCATAGTAGCTTAATACCTCACAGTCATTAATATATTTATTCCCATGAAAAATGCCACATGAAATTTTTTTGTCTTTCTTTTGTTAGTAAGTCTAAATCACATGCAGGCAGTATCTAGTTTTGGAAGGAGTGGGAACTTTACAATTCCCAGTTTAGGCCTATGATTAGGTCTTATCACAAATCTATGTCAGAATGAGTCTCTCCTTGCTCACCTGTATGGAAATAGATGATTTTAGCTGTAGCTAAAGAGACTTAAATATATGCAAAATTTGTAATATCATTGTGAGAAGAACTTGTGCCTCCAGCGGTGGCCGATGCCTCCACCCAGATGGAGCTGCTGAAGGGAGAAGCTGCAGTGCAGACCTCAGACTGCAGGCACTGCCTAGACCTCTCCCCTGGGGCAGGGTRTCGTGGTTTAACCCCAGCCGGCAACTAAGCACCACACAGCCGCTCGCTCACTCTCCCCCAGGTGGGACGGGGGAGAGAATCGGAAGGGTAAAAGTGAGAAAACTCGTGGGTTGAGATAAAGACAGTTTAATAGGGAAAGCAAAAGCCG
>JASVER010000002.1:27263323-27281128 GCA_030449065.1 Oceanodroma leucorhoa | reverse complement strand
GAAGGGTCTGGAGAACAGGTCTTATGAGGAGCAGCTGAGGGAGCTGGGGTTGTTTAGCCTAGAGAAGAGGAGGCTGAGGGGAGACCTTATCGCTCTCTACAACTATCTGAAAGGAGGCTGTAGAGAGATGGGTGTTGGTCTCTTCTCCCAAGTAACCAGCGATAAGACGAGAGGACATGGTCTCAAGTTGCGCCAGGGGAGGTTTAGATTGGACATTAGGAAAAATTTCTTCACTGAAAGGGTAGTCAGGCATTGGAACAGGCTGCCCAGGGAAGTGGGCAGTCATCATCCCTGGAGGYGTTCAAAAAACGTATAGATGTGGCGCTTCGGGACGTGGTTTAGTGGGCATGGTAGTGTTGGGTCGACGGTTGGACTTGATGATCTTAGAGGTCTTTTCCAACCTTAATAATTCTATGATTCTATGRTTCTATARATATGTTACCACAGAGGCGCCACCACCATTGCTAATGGGCTTGGCCTTGGACAGCGGCAGGTTCATCTTGGAGCTGGCTGGCATTGGCTTTATCGGACATAGGGGAAGCTTCTAGCCGCTTCTCACAGAATCCAGCCCTGTAGCGCCCCTGCTACCAAAACCTTGCCATGCAAACCCAATACAAAGGCTTACCAGATGGGGAAAAGAAAAAGCAAGGAGAACCTAACTCTCCATTGAAGGCATAAGGGTCTCTGGGATGCTCAGTGTCCTCAGCTGATAAAAAAATTTGCATATCTTATTTAGTGTCATTCTAGTGCACAAACAGTCCGAGGAGCATTTACTGTCTCTGGGGAACAGCTATGTGCATAGAACAAACCGTTAGTGAGCTGTATCCTATCTTACACTTCAATACTGAGTGAGATAAAGGCCTAGTGCGGCTGTGTCTGTTATTAAATTAGTGTCAGAGAGTATTCTCAGGTCCTGGAACTTAATTGACTAAGACAATTAATATTTTTGCTGACCATTCCCAAGCATGATATAGGAGTTAATATTGGACAGGGTTCATTCTCTGTATGCAGGATGCATATTACTTATGTGTCTATTTACTGAAATACCAGAAATCTATTTTTTGAAGGGAGTAAATGAAAGGCATTTCTTCAGTAGAAAATCTGAAGAATGTTCACAGTACATATATATCATATACACAAAATCTAAATTTATTTTACATATGCAATCTGTCCTGGTTCCGGCTGGGACAGAGTTAACTCTTTTCCCAGTAGGTGGAGGGGGTGCTGTGTTTTGGGTTTSGTAATGAAAGGAACGTTGAGGCCCCACTGTATAATAAACTACTGGAAAATTAAAAGCAATRTACCCTGTTCACTGATGGRTCCTGCAGTCTTGTAGGAAAACATCAGAGGTGGAAGGCTGCTGTATGGAGTCCTATCAGACAAGTTGCAGAAACTGCTGAAGGAGAAGGTGAATTGAGTCAGTTTGCAGAGGTGAAGGCCATCCAACTGGCTTTGGATATTGCTGAGTGAGAAAAATGGCCAGTACTTTATCTGTATAYTGACTCATGGATGGTGGCAAATGCTCTGTGGGGGTGGCTGCAGCAATGGAAGCAGAACAACTGGCAGCGCAGAGGTAAACCCTTCTGGGCCGCTGAAGTGTGGCAAAATATCGCTGCCCGGGTAGAGAACCTGGCTGTAAAAGTATGTCACGTAGATGCTCATGTACCCAAGAGTTGGGCCACTGAAGAACACCAGAACAACCAGCAGCTAGATTGGGCTGCCAAGATTGAAGTGGCTCAGGTGGATCTGGACTGGCAGCACAAGGGTGAAYTATTTCTAGTTCGGTGGGCCCATGACACKTCAGGCCATCAAGGAAGAGCCGCAACATATAGATGGGCTCATGATCGAGGGACAGACTTGACCATGGACACTATTGCATAGGTTATCCATGAATRTGAAACGTGTGCTGCCATCAAGCAAGCCAAGCAAGTAAAGCCTCTCTGGTATGGAGGACGATGGCTGAAGTATAAGTATGGGGAGGCCTGGCAGATTGATTATATCACACTCCCACAGACCCACCAAGGCAAGCGCTATGTGCTCACCATGGTGGAAGCAACCACYGGGTGGCTGGAAACATATCCTGTGCCCCATGCCACTGCCTGGAACACGATCCTGGGCCTTGAAAAGCAAGTCCTATGGCAACATGGCACCCCAGAAGGAATTGAGTCAGACAACGGGACTCATTTCTGAAACACCCTCATAGGCACCTGGGCCAAAGAGTGTGGCATGGAGTGGGTCTATCACATCCCTTATCATGCACCAGCCTCCGGGAAAATCGAACGATACAATGGACTGCTAAAGACCACACTGAGAGCACTGGGTGGTGGGACATTCAAGCATTGGGACACACATTTAGCAAAGGCCACCTGGTTAGTCAATACCAGGGGATCTGCCACTCGACCTGGCCCTGTCTAACCAAAACCCTTACGTACTGTAGAGGGGGATAAAGTCCCTGTAGTGCACATAAAGAATATGCTGGGGAAGACAGTCTGGGTTACTCCCGCCTCGGGCAAGGGAAAACCCATCTGTGGGATTGCTTTTGCTCAAGGACCTGGGTGCACTTGGTGGGTAATGCGAAAGAATGGGGAAGTGTCGTGGTTTAAGCCGCGCTGGCAACTAAGCACCACACAGCCACTCGCTCACTCTCCCCCGGGTGGGACGGGGGAGAGAATCGGAAGGGTAAAAGTGAGAAAACTCGTGGGTTGAGATAAAGACAGTTTAATAGGGAAAGCAAAAGCCGCGCACGCAAGCTTAGCAAAACAAGGAATTCATTCACTGCTTCCCACGGGCAGGCAGGTGTTGAGCCACCTCCAGGAAAGCAGGGCTCCATCACGTGTAACGGTTACTTGGGAAGACAAGCGCCATCACCCCGAACGTCCCCCACTTCCTTCTTTTTCCCCCAGCCTTATATGCTGAGCATGACATCATATGGTATGGAATACCCCATTGGCCAGCTGGCCTAGCTATCCCGSCTATGCTCCCTCCCAGCTTCTTGTGCACCTCACAGAGCATGTGAGCTGAAAAGTCCTTGGGACGTAGACTACCTAGCAACAACTAAAAACATTAGTGTGTTATCAACATTCTTATACTAAATCCAAAACATAGCACTATACCAACTACTAGAAAGAAAATTAATTCTATTCCGGCCAAAACCAGGACAGGAAGTCCGATGTGTACCTCAAGGGGATTTGATTTTGGGTGAAAACAGCCACTGAACTGAGGTGTATCATGTTAATTGCTGTATAATACTGTATGTCATATCAATAGTATTGCAGTAAGAATCATCCAGGTTAAAGAAGAATGAACTCTGATGAAACCAAGCAAAGTGCAACGACGATAGAATCGGACGAGCGCAGAGATAATGAAACCAGAACTGGCTTCAGGATGCAACAGTCCAACACCACACACCATCTCCCCTGCCCTGAGAGACTGTTATGACAGATAGAGCCCAAAGTCATGGACTAAATGAACTCAATGGACATTTTAGAGGGATGGCCCATAGACTGAGGGAATGATATCTGTGTGTATATGTCAAAAGACAGGAAAAGTGGTGATGATTAATTGGGATGTATCGGAAAATGTGAGACCTGGGCATGATGTAGATGGTATAGACTAAGGGGTGGATATTGCCCTGGTTCTGGCTGGGACAGAGTTATCTCTCTTCCCAGTAGCTGGAGGGGGTGCTGTGTTTTGGGTTTGGTAATGAAAGGAACGTTGATGGCCCATTGATGCTTTGGTTGTTGCTGGATGGTGCTTGCACCAAGGACTTTTCAGCCTCCCATGCTCTGCCAGGTGCAGGGGGAGCTGAGGGGGAGCATAGCCAGGGTGGTTGACCCAGCTGGCCAATGGGGTATTCTATACCATGTGACATCATGCTCAGTATAAAAACCAGGGTGGGAGGTGGGGGGGAGGTGGGGCTCTGGGGGGGTTTGTCTCACACGATTCGTTCGGAATACGTAGGGGTGAGCAGTTGCATCGTGCATAGCCTGTTTTGTATATTCTGTTATTGTTGTTGTTTTCCTTGTTGTTATTACTATTCTACTTTCTTTTATTTCCATTATTAAACTGTTTTTATCTCAACCTGTGGATTTTCCTTCATGTGCCCTCCCGATTCTCTCCCCCATCCTTCCGGAATCAGGGGGTGAGTGAGTGGCTGCATGGTGTTTAGTTGCTGGCTGGGGTTAAACTACGACACAATCATAACTTCTCTAAAAAGCATTCATTACAATGATTTTGCCTTTCATTTACCAATCTACAGATTACATTTTGTTTCTGAAGTATCATCACTTTCACTTATTTTCTATTCTGTACTACAAAAAACATTGCTTCTGAACAAATAATACCTTTTAGTTAGCTTTTTGGATCTCTTGAAAAAGAAGCTCTTTTAAAATAGCGTAATATTTGAAATTAAAATATTTGTTGCCTACACTTCAAATTCTTGGTATTGCATGAAGACTACAGTAGAACTAAATTAAATGTAAATGCATTATTTAAACAAATATCCTTTGCTATGAGAATTATCAAGTTTGACTTTGCTCAGCAGGGGTAATGACCTAGCATAAGTAAATATCGCAGAAGAATAGGGGGGTTTTAATGACAAAAACCATTCAGTTCTTTTAATATAATAAAATTTGTCTTACACAAATCATGGAACAATTGCAGCACATTTAGACGCAGAGTTTCACTTTTAAGAGAGTTAACTGGAGGAATAATGCTTAGAAAGAAATAAAAAATGTAGACATGTTGTACCAAAAATGGGCAAAAGCTAATARTGATCCACTGAGTAAAAAGGCTGCGTGCAAACCACAATTTGACTCATTACTTTCCATTCCCATAACCATTCCCCAGCAGTCCAGCTATGTAACAGCAGTGAATTGGAGGCGTGAGAAATTACTGTCTTTAGTGATTGTGGTTTATATGACAGTAAAAAATAACTGTCACTGTTGCACATTTTGTCTTTTTCTAGCAGTGAGGGCTAGTTCCCAGGAGGGTACCTCTAGGGATGGTAAATATTAGTCCCTAGCATTCTGTCCATTTTCTGATTTCTATGTTTACATTTGGTCCTGTTAAATTTTATTTTTAGTTGTGTGTGGCCATGATTTTTTTTTGTATTTCCTGACTAGATAAAGTATTTTATGGATCTGTGGTGTTTCTAAACTCCACAACAGAACTGTCTGTATATACCATGAAGAATTTAATCAACTAATACTGTTATAAATACAGCTTCACTTATTTTGCATTAAATTAAAGGAAGGAAAATTAGGAATTTCATGAGTTCTTATTTTTTATAGCTTGATGGCTTAATTATAAAATTATTTTCTAACTGTGCTCAAACTTCAGAAAAAAAGCTTCTCAAGTTAGTAAAATAAGCACTGGAACAATTATTCACACAGAGTACAAAAAACAAAGCATAAAATCTGTATAAGCACAACTTTATATATATCCGGTCCATGCTGTTGATGGATAGGGAGGAATATTTTTGTTTGTTTGTTTTTCTATTGGTTTGTTTGTCAACTAAAATATTCCTGTTGATTAGGAAAACATTAGTAAGCACATGGTCATTTTGATTACCAAACTGTAAGAAGCGTTAAAGACACTAGAGCTTTATGTGATGGCACATAATTTCTCCTCATTGAACAAACAGTAGTAAACAATATGGTTAATTATATGGCATATTTATGAACAGTATAAGCTTGGGAATTGAGAAGCTTTTTATCTTCTGAGTAATTTTTTTTTTCATTCACTTAGTCACAATTTACTTAAGTGCTCAAGATATCATGGTAAGAAAAAGATGTTCTGAGTTTTTTAATTGGGTCTTAATGATTGCATGAAACACAGACTCAGCTGTTTGCAGTACAATAAAACTTATTAAAATTACAGTGTTTCTTCCTGTTTATGTACTTCTATGGGTTAAGAGAGATTTAATGAGAACTATTGGATAGAAAAAGCTTTCAAAATGAATGCCAGAAACAAAAGTTAGATTGTTCCCAGATTTTGGTCAGAGGTGGTAAATGAAAGGGCAACTATTCACCTTCTTCTCTTTGTACAGTGAAAAAATATATATTTAAAATTCCTATGCCCATTTGAACAGAAGAAGTTATTCTCCTGTATACACATGCATGAGGCACTATTTATCAGTGCTTTTGAATTTACTGACAGATACATTGCACATGCCTACTACAAACTTCCTAGCTTGCACATTGGCAAAGAGAGTACCTTTTGAATTATAGTCCTATCCCCTGTGTCCTAGAAGAGAATGCAGAAAGCAATGCTTTAAACAGCAGCCTGTCATTGTACTCTTTCAGTATTTTAGCTGAAATACTTTAGCAAATGTCTACATCAGCGGTGTTGTTTATTTAAATGCAGTTTGAACATTGTACCTTATGGGATGTGACTGCTATTTCAGAAAATGTATTTGAGTTTCCAATACCTTTTTTAGCTTGAAGAAAACGTTTTGCTTTATGATTGAGAGAATGGCAGCTAGTTAATGTAACAAAATCTGGATCTTCATCTAGCAAACAGCAGGTTGATAGACATTACAGGACATATAGGTTTGTTCTCCCTTGTGGAGTCTGAACTCTAAATTTTCTCTTCACTGTCACTTTTATCAGAAGAAAAATAAAGAAAAGGAAACACTTAATCAAACAGAAAGTTTATCAGAATAGTAAATCAAAATTTACAGATTTTGAAACCAAGAATTAGCTTTGGTGTTGAACTGGTATTTTAAATCAGATGACTCAGTTTTTCTTCTTGGAATAACAATAGGCCAGGCAGGGTGGGCTGTGGTCTATTTTTTGTTCTGGTTTTTTTTTTTTTTTTTTTTTTTTTTTTTTTTTTTTTTTTTTTTTTTTTTTTTTTTTTTCTTTTTTTTTTTTTTTTTTTTTTTCTTCTTTTTTTCCAAATAAAACATACTTAGAAATAATAGTTTCAGTTACTTGGAAAATTTCATATGTTTACTCATGATTAAGATCATGGCAGTAGAAATGTATTCATGCAATTAAAGAAGGAAAAAATATAAGAAAAATCCCTACTTTTTATATCAAAATATAGTTCAGTCTTTACATGTAGATTATTATGTTGAAAACACTTTAGAAACATATGTCAGGTTTTGGCATAAAAATCAGAATGTATTGGCAACATTTTAAATGACAGTGCATTGAGACTACAATTAGCAARGAATTGCTTAATCACTTTTTAAGATTTTCATTTGACAAGTGCTGTCAAAATTTATTGCAAAATGTTATTTGTGAAATTTCACATTACGAACCATTAAGTGATGGTATCTTATTTAAGTGATGTTGTCCATGATGTTAAAAACATTGTCTTCATCATCTTTGTCTTCATCCTTCTTATCTTCACCAACTCACAATATAGGTTTCATCACACCTGCTGTATAGATCTGTACAGAGCTGTACATCTGAGTTAAATGTTCAGACAATCCTCTGTAACTCCTCTCTGAGCTTAGATGACTAGGTAAGATTAATTTCCAAACCAGTTTGCTTTCACCTCCAGCTTAAAAGGAAATATTCTATCTTTCCCAGGGTGCAGTGACCCATGCATTGTAGCTGCCAAGACAACTTTTATTTTTCCTTATCGTACCTGAAGCTAAATGAGAAAATAACCACAGGCTCCAGAAGGTTCTCTTGGTTTCTGCCTGCTTTTTTATGGTTCTGGCTTGCATTTACAGCCTCCCATCAGATCTCCATCAATTTCTCATTGTAACTTTGTTGGTGTTGATTTTCAGAGCCACTACTATGAAAAAGTTAAACTACACAAATTAAATCTACGTTCATGAAAATCTATTTTAGTTTGAAAGAAGATGGTTGTTTAAGCCCAGGAAGAACTTAGGATCAAAAGCCTTCTCTTCTCTCGGGAGAATGTGGTTATTGAAAAATTGTCTTCGGGAGAGCTGAAAACTGAAAGTTCTCATCATTCGGTAAACTATACATGCAAAACTTTTCTCCAGAACTTTTCAATATTCATTCAGTTTCATTTCCTACAACTCCCTCAATCCCACAAACTTCCATCTTTTTTCTCATCATAAAAAAAGAAATTTTATCCTGAAGTGGATAACCTAGTGGCCTTATATGATGGAGTGACTACCTCAGTGGACGTGGGAAGGGCTACTGATGTCGTCTATCTGGACTTCTGCAAGACCTTTGACACCATCCCCCACAACATCCTTCCCTCTACACTGGAGAGGTATGCATTTGATAGATGGACTGTCCAGTGGGTGAGGAATTGATTGGATGGATGCATCCAGAGGGTAGTGGTCAACAGCTCAATGTCCAGATGGAGATCGGTGACAAGGGGTGTCCCACAGGGGGACTGGTACTGTTTAGTATCTTCATCAATGACATAGAYGATGTGATCAAGTGCACCCTCAGCAAGTTTGCAGACGACACCAAGCTGAGTGGTACGGTTGACACGCCTGAGGGATGGGAAGCCATCCAGAGGGACCTGGACAAGCTCAAGAAGTGGGCCCATGTGAACTTCATGAGGTTCAACAAGGACAAATGCAAGGTCCTGCACCTGGGTCGGGGCAACCCCTGGTATCAATACAGGCTGGGGGATGAAGGGATCGAGAGCAGCCCTGCCGAGAAGGACTTGGGGGTGCTGGTGGATGAAAAGCTGGACATGAGCCAGCAATGTGCGTTCGCAACCCAGAAGGCCAGCCTTATCCTGGGCTGCATCAAAAGAAGTGTGGCCAGCAGGTCTAGCGAGGTGATTCTGCCCCTCTCCTCTGCTCTGTTGAGACCCCACCTGGAKTACTGTGTCCAGCTCTGGAGCCCTCAGCACAAGAAAGACATGGACCTGTTGGAGCAGCTCCAGAGGAGGGCCATGAAAATGATCAGGGGGCTGGAACGYCTCTGCTATGAATAAAGGCTGAGAGAGTTGGGATAATTCAGCCTGGAGAAGAGAAGGCTTTGGGGAGACCTTATTGCAGCCTTTCAGTACTTAAAGGGGGCTTATAAGAAAGATGGTGACAAACTATTTAGCAGGGCCTGTAGCAACAGAACAAGGAGTAATGGTTTTAAACTAAAAGAGGGTAGATTTAGACTAGATCTAAGGAAGAAATTTTTTACGATGAGGGTGGTGAAACACTGGCACAGGTTGCCCAGAGAGGTGGTAGTTGCCCCATCCCTGGMAACATTCAAGGTGAGGTTGGATGGGGCTCTGAGCAACCTGATCTAATTGAAGATGTCCCTGGCCACAGCAGGGGGGTTGGACTAGATGACCTTTAAAGGTTCCTTCCAATCCAAACTATTCTGTGATTCTGTGAAATTTGACCAATGAGGGTTGAAAGTCTTGATTCTTTGTAGTCACCTACAGACTTTTGTATAAAATATTGATCATGTATTGAAGGTACTTGAGATTGAATGAGACTATGAACACAATGATGGATGACAATTTGAAATATCCTAAGAGAACCAGCATCGATTCTGCTTACTCATTATTCCAAGCTTAAATTGTAGTATTTTCTGGAATTTCATAGGAAATTCATGGGTAAATTTCTGGCCTTGGAATCAATAGCAAGAATTTAATATATCAGAATGACAAATGAAAATTTTCTGCTTTGCAGTTAGTGCAACGTCTATCATTTGTGGATGCAGCCAGCAATAAAACTGTAGCAATCTAGTATTTTTCATGGTCCTTTTTTTAAAGACATTGCAGGGAGGTCTTCCAGTTTCGTGAAGGGACTTCTTGGGTGCACAGTTGTACTTCTGGTGATTCCCAAACTGGCTAATCCTTATTCTGATTCAGGAAATGCTGAAACTTTTTTTCTTGTAGGAGGTATAAATTTTTTCCAGCCCCTCTTGAATAGTCTTATAGCAACAGTATTCCAAAAACTTCCATCTTCGTTGGAGGCTGGATTTGTTTCTTTCAAATGTGAACTTTGCTACTTTTATTTTATTTTATTTTATTTTATTTTATTTTATTTTATTTTATTTTATTTTATTTTATGGGGATTACTGTAATGTGTTAGGACTAAAAGTTAGCTCACTCCAGAATTAAGTTATATATTGAACTCTGTATCAGTTATGCATGGCAGTGACCATGTGTGTTGTGAGTAACCTATAATATAAATCTCTTCCTCTTACTTCTAATATTTAATTTTATGCATTAATTTTTAAATAAAAATTCTCAAATGTTTTTGTTTCTTTCCATATTAGACTCTACTTTTCTTTTTCTGATTAGCTGAGTTATACACCACTACATATATCTGTGGTGTGTATATATATATATATATATATATATATATATATAACTCTCACCTATATTTAGGTGAGAGTTAGTCAGCATTTCATAGCTAAATATCCAGCAAGTTATACTACTTTKACTGTAATGGTATTAAAAAAAATAAAACTAATTCTTAGAAGTGATCCAATTACAAATAGTTTTCATGGTAATGGAATTGTGTATTCAGCATTTTAAATAAAAATAATAAATTCTAAAAATAAATATCAAGTTAGAGATGTTCTATTTTCATTGAAAAACAGTCAAATTTTTTTGGCCTATTTTTTTCAGTCATAATGAATGACATCCTAAGACTAAGCCTGAAAATTGAAACCTAATAACTGAAAATTTAGGCTGTTTGAAGAGAATGAAAAGATGTAATAAGAATACATACAATCTTGATAATAACTGCTGTTAGTGCTCAAGCTTTACTCTAAGGCGAACTGATTACTCCCTGTGAGGTACAGAAGATGTGGGTATGTCTCAGCTGTAGTCTAATTACCTAATCTACAGATATTTAAGTTCAATGAAACCACAAATATGGACTACTCTGATATTTCTGTTATATTGCTGTGTTTTTCGCAATATGCTAAAAGTAAATAATAAACTGTTTAGTTGTCACATAAAATTATATTAAGATTAAATGGCGAAATGACTAACTGACAACTAGTTGTGCTAGTTACAAGTTGACACTTCTTTTGGAAACTGATAATTATTACTATTAAAATATAATTTGGGTTTTAATATATTTGGAAATTATTAAATTGTTTAATCAGCAAGGATTTTTTTCCACCTGTTTGGTTTCTTTCCTTACTTAGCTTTTTCTAATGTAAGCTCTTATTGTGTTACCAAAGCCCAGTAAAAATCAAACTTGATCCTAACACATAAAATCAGAAGGCTGTTAATGACCTCAAAAAGCCATGTAGTCCATCCTCTATCCCAAAAAGGATTATATGGCCTGAATATTTATGCAAGGGTTTTACCCAACATGTTTGACAAGAATTTAAGCAGTAGTATTTATTCTTCYACAGTAAAAAAGAAAAAAAAAAATGGTCTTATTTTACCAAAAAAAAGTATTTAAATTGATGTCACACTGAATTTTCAAACTTCATAAAATATGATTACATGTTGGTTTTCCTCTTTCTCTTTTAAAACTCTTCATTTATTTTCCAGAAAGAAACCAAAATTTATAAAATACTATCCTTCTGTACTCTGCAGATGGGGTTTTTACTGTGCACTACCACATCAGAAACATCCAGAAATATTACCTCAATAGAGAAACCATGAAAAAGATTTTTAGAACAGATAACATTGGCATGCCAATTTTTAATAATTCAAAAGCAATGTTAAGTATGGTTATTAGAGGAAATTACTTTGCAAGTCTCTTAAACAGAGAGTTCTACTATTTGCATTACTGACRTTCCAGGTATGTTCTTCATAAGTTAGTTACATTAGAGTACTGACATACACAGGAGCATGGATCTATCTAAGAGCTCAGTTTCTTCAGTTTTAAAAGAAAAAAACTTTTAAAAAGTAGAACTAAAATATCCTTCACACAATTTATAGGCCAGTGGAGAAAGACAGACATTCACTAAGAAAGGCATTAAGTACAGAGCAAAGGTGGTAAAACAATATACATTCATTTTTGGTAAAGATACCAACTCTTTTAGAAAACATTTTAACAAATGGTATCTTAAACATCTTGATAAAGGAGACGGTAATGATTGGGGAAAGTGATAAGAAGATCTTGTAGCACAGCAGAAAATKGAATATGATTCCTCTAAACTTCTTTCACTGAACTGTCCTTTGGACCAGGCTGTAAAGTGTCTTCGTAATAAGAGTGGACTTCACAGATAGAACTTTAAATGATGAAAAGTGAAGGAAAGACTCATAACTTGTAAAAGTACTGAAGTCCCTTTGTATGCAGAAACACTGCATGCAGAGTACTGAAGTCACCTTGTATTGGAGAGGTCTCATTTACCTTCAGAAAGAGCATCATTTGTTTGTGGTTTTTTTTGGCAAGAGAGATAAAGGAAAGCTAAAATCAAAACATAATCACAAAAGAAAGATAAATATATTTCACAACAGTGCTTCTTGCAGCCATATGAAGAAGAAAACTCATATGCCATTCATAACKCAAGAACTCAGTCTTTCAAATCTAGCTGATCTTTGTCTTTTCAGGTGGAAAAAAAAAGAGGGGGTGGGGGGAGGGGGAAGAGCCGGTTCCAGTGAAAAATTTTCTTTGGATTAAAAGCCTGAAGTTTGTAATTTCATATATACTCGTCATTCATTTCAATATTTTCTTTCCATCAGGGTCTAAGAAGGCAAAGTGGCAGGACTGCTGGCATGTGATGTTTATGTTTTCAGGGGAAAGAAGATCCCTCTTACAAACAGAGTTTCATATCATACTTATTTTATTGCTGTTGAATCGGTTCTACAATCTGTGGCTTGGCAGCAAATGAACTTGGGGGCATACCTGGACATACACCAGATGAATGCTGTTATATTTTATTTAAAATGTTATATTCTGACCACCTTAACCTCATGAATATAATGAACAGAACAGATGCATGCATGACAACATTTTGAAGAGTGAGATTTTTCTGCTTTTCTCTGGGGCTAGATTTTTATCTGATTTGGGCTTGCTTCATAATCATGAAATCTGTTGCCAGCTGAGTATTTGGACAAAAGCAAATTTCTATACCTTTGCTAATGTTCTAGAGAATATGTAATATAGGTACCACAAATTATTGCCAATTTACAGAGGAAAGTAAAGAAGGAAAATATGTTTTAATAACACTGCTTTATTGTAATACCTGTTGCATAAATCATGAAAGCAATTATTAAAGCTACAGCATTTTTTTTCCTTATTACTTGTAAAAGCATATTGCAGAAGGCAATCAGGAAAATACGTAAATGAAAATGAAACCAGCAGGAACACTATTGCTGCTCTATTTAAAAAATTAAAAAAAAAAAAAATCCAACCCTTGTGTTTGCCTCAAGCATAACCAATTTCGCAAACAGAATTGTTTTCACTTCTGTATAACATTTGTTTAATGCTTTTTACTAATGATTGTGTATTTATGAAAAGGCGGTATATCATTCAAAAATAAACTGAAGCAAGCTTTAGCAATACATCAAGTCTATATGCTATTTATTAATCTCCTGGATAAATGTTGCTTCATTTTAATGCTAGGAATTAATTAATTGCATTCTGTGCTACCTATAGAGAAGAGGTACACTTTATAGAAAATCCTCTCACACTTAAATKAATGTGCATCTCTAATGTTGTCCTTGGGAAAGATTCCTGCATGCAGTCCTTCTAGCTAGGGGAACATTTAGTTTTCTGTCTAAGAACAATATCACACTTCTTTCCTTCCAGTCCATGGCACATGAATATCATACCCTTCATGAAAGCAAAGAATGCAAAGCAGTTGCAAATATTTGTGAAGCGAATAGCAGGCAATATCYCTCTTCCTTGCAAGTTGCAAATACTAATATATTCACCAATTATAGTTCATAACAAAGAGAAAATTGCACTTCTGTATCTTGAGACCATAGCTATTTTATTATTGCTGCTGTTCATTCAGGATGGTCTAAAACAGGTTTTACTCTAATGAATTCCACAGGCCAAGTTTTCAACAGCTTTAAGCCTGCTGGGCATATGGTGGCACTGCATTTCTTTATACAAATACTATCTTCAATTCTCTGTAGCAACCTGGAGCAGTATATGTGTGGAAATAACACTGGAAGTGGAATATCTTTTAGACAAAAAAGGTCATTTCAATGTTGATGATTGAGCTTCGGAGTTCTACATCTCTCCTCAAGTGCAAACTTTTCAGGAATGTAATTGGCATTGCCACAGAATTTAATGACTTTTCCTGCATAGGATTTTCTACTACTTATCTATTTAAATTATGCCTTCATTTTATTCCATTTAGCATGAATGAAACAAAATGTCGGTCACCTTGTTAGGAAAATATTATTCATCTTTTTCATGCTGTTTGTCTGGAAAGCTTGTTCAAAATCAATTACTTGAGGACTTCGTTTTTAAAGTAGAATTAACCCTTTATTTTACAATGTATCATGATCTATTTGATTATCGTAAATTTCAGGAGTGCTGATTACCAGTCCAAGAAAATCCTGCCATCATAGCTTCCTTTGCACATTAGCAACAGTGACTTGCTATTTTTGTTGGCAAGTATTGCACTAATTCAAATAAATTGATTAAAAATAGACTGCATAACTTATTCAAATGAATTTGGGAAAAAAAGTGACACTAATTTATTAAGTGCATTCTAGACTGTGTTGGTATAAARGATTTTAGCCATCTGCTTACATAGTAGTATTCTATCTTGTGGGATTTAAAATGAAGATATTAAAAAAAAAAAAAAAAAAGAAAGAAAAAAAAAGAACTTGGTGTTCAGTAGTCTGGTAATGACTAAAACTTTGCATCTTAATCGTCCATCTGTTAATCTATGTATTTCAAAATGTATTATTATCATTTTACCCAGGTGCCTTGTGCATGATAAAACCAAAGCTGATAAAAATAATAAGCAAGAATTTTGATCCTGGTATTTGTTTAGTGAGTATACTCTTTTTTACACTTAAAGACACTTACTCAAGTCCAGTCCACATGATAATAACTGAAAGTAATTATCTTTCAATTATTAATGAGGAATGAATTGGTAGTCTCAGTGTGTTTCCCAGCACAAATCATAAAACAACATCAAAACTATTGTGAATTCATTATGCCAGCAGAAACCAAGGTTTAAATGATCTTGGATGAATCACTATTTTAAGCCCTGACACAATACTGCTGGTTTATGATTGAGACATTTCTGTAATCTGAATTTGCTTTGTCTCTCCTACTCAGTGGATGCATTTAMTTACTCCACACTGATGTGTTTCTTTTAGCCATTTGCTTCACATTTCATTTATTTTTCATTCTGAAAAACAGATTGCAGTTTTATCTTCAAAGTATTTACAGATACTGTAACAAAAAGCATATGAGACATGTTGTCTACAAAGAAGCCTGTGCTAGACAATTGTTATCAATATCTGTCTATTTCTTTATTTGTGTCATTATATAAACCCTTATACAGCAGGTGGATGCCAGATGGAGAGTACCTACTGGTTCAAGAAATGGATAGAATTAAGGTGAATTAACGATTCTGTGCAGTCTCTCCATGCAGATTATTCCTAGTTCTCTCTAAAGCCCTCTTTTCTACTCCAAAGAAGTGTGAAAATAATTATTTTCTGAAATCTTGCAAAGCTCTTTCAAATGTAGGCCAAAAGSGTCTTCAAGGAGAAATAAATTACTTAAGAAACTAAATACTCAGTCTTCTGGATAGAACTGTTTTATCACAGATATTTGGACCTACTCATGAAGGTGGGGGGAGGAGGGAAATATTATTGCAAATAAATTTGGTATAGTTAACTGTATCATAAATATTGCAAATGCATATTCACAGGTCCAAACAATCTAACAGATTAGGCTCTGTGGGTATGTTACTCTGGGATACAAATTATAACTTGAAAAAGGATAACACTGTTTTGATCTTTTTTAGTCTGAATTCCTAGCTTGAATTTCATATTTCCTACCTAGGTTACAAAACCCTCAGTGGAGGGTGAAAAAAATCACACACCAAAAAAAAAAATCCCAAAACACAAAAAAAACCCAAACTGCTGTATTTTTCCCATCCAGCAAAGGCTTTTATGCCTTAGGACAGGGTAAAGGATGTGTAACTCCTTGTTAAACTGCAAGAAGATTAAAAGAAAGCGCTCTACTGAGAACCTGTATAATGATGACTCTAAGGACACGCAAGGAATTTGTTCCACATGTACGCATCAGGGTTTGTTAATTTTGCTGTAACCTACAGGGACTATTCTCTTTCAGCTACTATTTAAAAAAAATTATCAGAGACAAGGAGTCTGACTCTCATTTCTCATTTTGTAGAGTAAGTTAATAGCAGATCGCCTGATTTTTATAGAATTACAGTACTGAGAAGAAATTTGGTGTAAATTTTCAGTTTGGAATAGTGTGKTTTTTCCCCTTCACAGAGTTCATTGCAACTCAGCAATTCCAGTACTTTGTATGTGGAGTCAAGTGTCAAAGAGGATGCACAACAGCATAAGAATAGCAGTGTCACCATTGAATGAAGTTTCCTGTTATATCATCCATGACACATCATTTATTTTACAAGATTTTCAAGACCCTTTTCTAAAACTAGAAATGGATTTKAGGGTTTTGGTGATTTTTTTTCTGTTTTGTTCTGTTTCCAATGAGCTACAAAATTTGTTCTGTCAGGGTGGAAGAGAAGAAATTGAAGCAAAACTATGAGGTTTAAAAGCCATTCTGAGAGGCAGAAGAGTCAAAGGGAATGAGTTCATTTATGACCACTGTGTAAAGGGTAAAATGCATAGCAGGAAAGAGGCCTTACGAGATTTTAGAGAAAATGATCCTTTTGAGATATAACTTTCTAGCTTTACAGAAAAACAACATATGCATATAGTTTATTGGTTGTGAGCTATGTTTTCTCTCCTGTTCAAATGCTTTTTGAAATTAAGATGCATTTAAGACATAATGAAAGGACAGTCATTGGATATTTCATATATCCAAGTAATTTTCCCAGAGTAATTAGAACATCATTATAAAAATCTTAAAAAATTATCAGTTGTGTCATGATTAAATCACATTTGTCACTATAACAAAAAACAGAAATTCTGAATAGATATTTATTAGCTTAAGAGAGAGAACTTAAGAGAGGTCAGTAATTAAATTAACCCAGATGATTAGATATGATTCAATCTATGTATATAGCTCCTGTTTCCCTTATCAGGACATTTGTGTTCCAYGTATAAGTAGGAGGGAAATAGTTAAACTAGAGAAGATAGCATTCACATTTCTACATTATATCTACCTGTTCTTGAGTTTGATCCCTCTGTGAACTCCTAATAAAACCGAAATCCAGAAGGAAGGACACCATAATCAATAAGGAAGCCAACAATATATATTTGGGGTTTTTTATTTATTTAGACAAATTAGGAAATTTCTGCATATATACAAGTGTGATGGGCTAACCTTGGCTGACTGCCAGGTGCCCACCAAACCACCCTTTCACTCACCATCCTCAACAGAACAAGGAGAGAAAATCAGATGAAAAAGCTCATGGGTTGAGATAGGCATAGGGAGAGAGCTTACCAGTTACTGTCACAGGCAAAACAGACTTGACTTGGCAAAACATAATTTAATTTATTGCTAATTAAAAATAGACTAGCACAACGAGAAACAAGGAAAAAAACAAAAAAACACCTTCCCCCCTATGGCCCACTTCTCCCCAGGCTCAACTTCACTCCTTCATTCCTGACTCTTCTACCTCTTCCTCCTGAACAGCACAGGGGGATGGGGAGTGGGGGTTGCAGTCAGTTCGTAACACTTCATTTCTGCTGCCCCTTCTTCCTCATGCTGTTACCCTGCTCCAGCGTGGGGTCCCTCCCATGGGATACAGTCCTTCACGAACTTCTCCAACATGGGTCCTTCCCATAGGTTTCAGTGCTTCAAGA
>JASVER010000002.1:27249826-27263038 GCA_030449065.1 Oceanodroma leucorhoa | reverse complement strand
TGCCAGAAAACCTGCTCCAGTGTGGGCTCTTCTCCACGGGCCTCAGCTCCTGCCAGGAGCCTGCTCCTCTGTGGGCTCTCCACGGTCTCCAGCTTCCTTCAGGACACATCCACCTGCTCTGGCATGGGGTCCTCCACAAGCTGTAGTATGGATATCTGCTCCAATGTGGTCCTCCATGGACTGCAGGATGACAACCTGTGTCACCATGGTCTTCACCACGGGCTGCAGGGGAACCTCTGCTCCAGTGCCTGGAGCTCCTCCTCCCCCTCCTTCTTCACTGACCTGGGTGTCTGCAGGGCTCTTTCTCTCACATTTCTCCTCACCCCTCACTGTCAGGCAGCGTTTTTTGCCCTTTCTTAAGGATGCTTCCCCCCAGGCGCCAGCACCGTGGCTGCGGGGCTGAGCCGTGCCCTGCGGTGGGTGGGCTGGAGCTGGCTGGAACTGGCTGTGTCCGGCTCGGGGCAGCCCCGGCCTCTCCTCACAGAGGCCRCCCTGCAGCACCCCCTGCCAGCGCCTGGGTACCTACACCCAATAAAAGAAGTAAGAAACCAATATGCTTACAAAAGGAAACTAAACAACAAACAAAACCTTATGAAGGAATCAGAAAACAATTTACCACCATCAAGGTAAGAAATTTAAAACCAGATGGTTTTAAATGGTAAATGGGAACCATGCACACACAAGCTCCTTATAGCTTCTAAGGAGTAACTGGCTTTGATTATGTTTTTTAGGTGGTAAGAGCAGAGCTAGTGGGGGAGTGAGTTGTTAAGAAAACCTTCTTAAGAAAAACATTTGAAGGGATGAAATTTTTGAAAGAGTTCAGTGCAAAAGAAGTAAGAAAAAAATGCTGTTAGTTTCTGTAGTCTTCAGCTTTTCTCACTGGCATCTGATTGTAAACTTAAGATACTGAAACTATACTGGTACTTTCGCTATTGATCTTTAACAACTGGTAAAAATTACATTACAATTTTGTTGGAATCATACTGATTCCAATTTCACCCTGAAATTCTTCTGACAGGCTTTTGATCCCAAAAGGAAGTTAATGAACCTTTTTAACCTTTTTGAAAATCCTCTTTCTTGTTTGCATTGATGTTAACTGTGATTATCTCCTTGTCTAGACAAAAAAAAACTTCTAATGTGACCAAGGGCTGTTCTCTGACACCCTTTCATTAAAGTGTGGATGAAGAAGGAAAGCTGGAATGAAATACCTCCAAAATTACAATGACGCACAGCAAAAAAAAAAAAATCCTATTTTCAGGAAATCTCTGTGAAGACAGTGAGAAAGTTTATTGCATAACAGGATGTGTTTGAAAGACAAGAAGATAAAAATAAAAGCTGACACTGGTGACAAAAAAAAAAAAGAAAAATCTGTGCTTTGTTTCCTTGGGTCTTATTTATATGTGATATTTCAGGACTGAGATGTCACAGGCAGAAAACAAGTGTATTCTTCACTGCCATGCTTTTGATACTTCCATGTGAGTCTTTTCATATTCTATTATATAGTCCTGCTTATAAATAAATGAAGAAGTTCTGCTTCAACAGGTCAATATGCGCTGAAATGTTGTAAATAATTTTTAAATCATACCACAGAAATGCACGTCAGATGAAAACTGAACTAACATTTATAAGGAGATGAGTGGACAGGCACGAAATACATAGTTCCATACACATCATCAGATGAAGGTGTCCTCAGTAGTTATACTATATCTTTCCTTATATCTGTTATAAATTTGTGTTAAAAATTACATAAGAATACTAATAGAGTTATGAAAAAATCAGGACTGAAAGAAATTTGAAGAGGTTATCTGCTCCATTCCTTTACTTTAATGCAAAGTCAACTATATTTTTCCTATTCTTACTAGATATCTATTTCATTTATTTTTTACAGATCTCCATTAATGGAGTTTCTGGAGCATGCCCCAYCCCCCAGTCCATTAAAAGTGCTATACAGTTTTTATGAACTGAGAGTTTCTGTTTGCTGGGGTTTTTTTTTGTTTGTTTGTTTTTTTAAATAAAAATTTTATCTTTTCTAAATTTAAAGGTCTATATACCTGCAGTCAACTTTTTTTAGGAAGTGGTAGATAGATATCAGTGTTGCCCAGCCTGAAATGGGCACCAACAGTCTGATACTGAAATGTCTGGGTGTACCAGCAGCTTGCTCTGTGGCCTTTCTGCCTGTGGAAACATGTATAGTCAGACAAATAAGTCTGCTTTATTACCCTGATTTAGGATATGGAGTTCAAAAGCAAGGCTGCCCAAGAAGTAACCCCAGACGATACTAATCACATAAATTGTTATCCCTTCCCAATTTCTTGACACTCCTTCTAGCTGTCCTCATAGTTCCCTTTTTCCTTCTCAGTCTCCTCTCAAACATGCAACTCTCACTTAAATACTTTTCCCCTTTAGTCTCAATTTTGTTACATCTGTACCCAAATTTTCTGTTTCTAATACTATTACCAAGGTAATCTCTGACCTTTATGGCATTACTGATCTAGTTATTGAGGTGCTGTTGCCTTCAGAAAATTGTACTTCTGTAAAGGTCCCCAATATCCCCTGCCAGCGATCTGTGATATTTAGTCAGTTCTCACATAACTGCCCCCTAAGCACCTGTGAAATCTGACCGTCCTTSATAGTGCAATCATTAACATTTGCCAGCTGTTGCACTGTTACCTATTACATCCAAAAATTTCTCATGTCACAACCAGTAGTTTTTCATATACTGTCCAGTTAGCCTAACATCGGGCCAGGTCCTAATCAGTGGCTTAGTTACTCTGTATTCTAACAGTATTCTCCTTTATTGGGGGGTGGGAGGGCGTGTAGGTGGGGAAGAGGGGAGAAGTTCATAATATTAATATTGTCCTGGTTTCAGCTGGGATAGAGTTAATTTTCTTCCTAGTAGTTGGTATAGTGTTGTGTTTCAGATTTAGTATGAGAAGAATATTAATAACACACTGATGTTTTAGTCGTTGCTAAGTAGTGCTTACACTAAGTGAAGGATTTTTCAGCTTCCCATGCTCTRCCAGGTGCACAAGAAGCTGAGAGGGAGCACAGCCAGGACAGCTGACCCCAACTGGGCAAAGGGATATTCCAYACCATATGACGTCATGCTCAGTATATAAGCTGGGGGGAGTTGGCTGGGGGCAGTGACCACTGATCAGGTACTGGCTGGGCATTGGTCAACAGGTGGTAAGCAATTGCATTGTGCATCACTTGCTTTGTATATTCTTTTTTTTAAATAATAATAATAATWATWATTATTRTTATTGTTATTGTTATTATTATTGTTATTATTACTACTASTATTATTTTACTTTATCATATTTCAATTATTAAACTGTTGTTATCTCAACCCATGAGTTTTCTCACATTTACTCTTCCGACTCCCCCATCCCACTGAGGGGTGGGGAATGAGYGACAGTCTGTGTGGTGCATAGTTGGTGGCCAGGGTTAAACCACGACAAATATTTATCCAAAAAGAATGCAAAGCTTACAAATTTCCTGACTCTAGTCTGAGCAAGAGACTTTATAGCTTCACCACAGCATAAAGCATCGCTTATTTCCCATTTAGTGAAAAATGTAATTTTTGCCTTTACACATTTAACAATGTTAAAACATACTGAATATCCAACCTCCTTGCCTCCAAYAATACCTTTCTGTGGTTCATTAACTACAGCATAAAAAATATTTGCAAATATCTTCAACCACACTGTTTTCAATTTCTGGAAAACTACTAGGCTATCAGCTGCAGCTATCACACTGTTTATCATAAGTGTGATACTCCCACAAAGACAAATTCTTTCTCAGCAAGCAGAAACAGAGATGTCCTGTAGTGTGCACAGCAAAATTGTTTTTGTTGATTAGTTAGCTCATGCAGTAAACAAAACATTGAGCTCTCAACTAAAACCTCAGGCTGTGAAAGTCACTTTACAGCTAAGTTCACAGCTAAGTGTTGTCATAATACTTATGCTTAACTGTAAATATTCTCTAACCACCCTATTTTTTCCAACAGTTTTTCCTTAAAATACTATGCATATGGCATATATCCCATTAGTCATCAAATAGAAAATACATGCAAAATATATCTATGAATTTATTAAAACATTGTTGAAGACCTACTATTTTGATGAAATGATATAATAAATAAATAAAATTAGTATTCTGCCCATTAAAGCAAAACTACATAATTTTAAATGGAAGTCCTTTGAGTGCTTTCTTCACATGTATATCTTTAGCAGTACCTAAGTAGAACTTTGTTTAAAACTTATTTTCTGTTGTTGTTGTGGCAGTSGTTAGAAATCATGTAGGAAGAGAAAGGCCCCATTAAGAGAACTACCTTCCACAGCTGTATCTTGGGCAGATTTGTATAAATCAGTAGYCAAGGAAGGAAGGTCACTTATGCTCCAGACTACAAGAAGCTGAGAAAATACTAACAGTTCTGGAGAAAGGTGAATACATCAAATTATCACTACCATTATTAGACCAGATCAGTGGATCACCAGACATCTGTACTTCCTCATCTGTGGGAAACCTGAGATGGAATGATCCAATGATCTATTGATGTATGGTAAGAAAAGCTCAAAGGAGTGGCTGAGTCTCAGCAGATATTTGATTCATTGAGAAACTAAAATCAAAGTTACATCAAAACAAAGAAATACYTTTGGGATTTTCAAGTATCTCTATATGTATCAAGTAACATCGTTTAAAACAAATTTGGATTAGTAATTTATGATTTATTAACAAAAATTATTAATGCAATCCATCAGCACTCAGTGAACTGTACATTCAGGATCAATATCAGCAATAAGGCAAATAAATTATAATACTAGAAACTGACAAAATATTAATAAAAACTTACAGTTTTCTAAACACCCTTCTGTAGCTAATTCCAAAATATTTGAATCCCAGTCCAATTACAATGATGCTAACATCCACAGTTCAAATCATTTATATGTGTAGTAAAGAAACTAGTTCAGTTAAAAACACTTCTAGTCCACACTTTCACTTCATAGAAGGTCTTAAGAACAGTGGTTTCAGTGGGGGAGAAGGGAGAGAGGCGGCTGTCTCTACAGTGAGTCATCAGCATCCCAAGTCTTTTGCTGGGAGAGCTATGATGATAATGATGGCTTCTAACTTCTTGCTCCAGAATCAGCTTGCAATATTTTTTGCATGTTTTTAACACACTCTGCACTTTGTTTTTTCTTCATTGGTCTTCACGTCCATGTTGCATCTGAATTTACTGTGTGTCAAGTTCATGGCATTTCACATATGTTTATGTGGGTAATACATGAAGTAATTTAATGCAAGTGGAAATAAATCCTAACAATTTATTTATCTATCTGCATTCATGTAATCTTTGAATTCAGATAAAAAGAGACGTGAATCAAAACCATTACTAGTTACAAGTAAGTGTCCTACCAAAAAAAATAAAAAGTCTGTTTCCAGGTCAAGGAAAAAAACAAATCTAAAGACACCTAGGTGTAACCAGGGGAAGAAAGTTTTGGGTTCAAGTAATTTTTCCTTCAAAAACAAACACAAAGAAGTAATCCACACCATGAACTGACAATATTTGCAGAATAAAAGCCAGATGAAGTTTGAATGAGGAGTGAGATGATAGAGAGCCAAAAGGCACTTATATTTTTAATTTCTCAGACTTACAGAAATTCAAATGCAATCACCTGCTTCCTGGAGTGGAATTTAAAAGACAAGCACCTTTGTTTCGTAGGTAGCTGTCCTGGTTTTGGCTGGGATAGAATTAATTTTCTTTCTAGTAGTTGGTATAGTGCTATGTTTTGGATTTAGTATAAGAAGAATGTTGAKAACACACTAATGTTTTTAATTGTTGCTAGGCAATCTACTACTCAAGGACTTTTCAGCTTGCCAGGCTCTGCCAGGTGCACAAGAGGCTGGGAGGGAACATAGCCAGGACAGCTAGCCCAGCGGGCCAATGGGGTATTCCACACCATGTAACGTCATGCTCAGCATATAAGKCTGGGGGAAGAAGAAGGAAGTGGGGGAGATGTTTTGAGTGATGACAGTTCTCTTCTCAAGTAACTGTYAMGCGTGATGGAGCCCTGCTTTCCTGGAGATGGCTGAACACCTGCCTGCCGATGGGAAGTGGTGAATGAATTCCTTGTTTTGCTTTGCTTGTGTGCGYGGCTTTTGCTTTACCTATTAAACTGTCTTTATCTCAATCCACAAGTTTTCTCACTTTTATCCTTCCGATTCAATACCCCACCCCACCGAGGGAGAGTGAGCGAGTGGCTGTGTGGTGCTTAGTTGCTGGCTGGGGTTAAACCACGACAGTAGCAAACGGGCAAAGTTGCTAGGCTACTAATGCTATTCACAACTTCCAGTACTGTACTACAAAAATGCCAAATGAGAGTCAATGAGAAGTATGCCRTTTGGTCAGTTTTTTACTCCTCAGCCTGATGCCTACTTGAAACTCATATTCATAACTTGAAAGTAGCTTGTACATTTAGGATCCTACACAAATGAACAATGATTTCATGATTCTCTTTTGAGGATAGGTGGGCATGGAAAGAGAGAAGGGAAGGAAAGAGAATCTGGAGAACTATGGGCCAGTCAGCCTAACCTCAGTCCCTAGGAAGCTAATGGAGCAAATCCTCTTGGAAGATATGTCCAAACACATGAAGGGTAAGAAGGTGATTTGGAACAGTTTGCACAGACTTACTAGGGACAAATAGTGCCTGACCAACCTGATTGCCTTCTATGACAGGATGGATGGCTCAATGGATGAGGGGAGAGCAGCAGAAGTCTTTTACCTTGACTTTAACAAGGCCTTTGACATAATCTACCACGGTATCCTTATAGCCAAATTGGTGAGATACAGTCTGAATAAGTGGACTACATTGCAGGTGGAAAACTGCCAGTGCAAAATCCAAATGATGTCTGTTTAGTAGCGGTGTCCTAAAGGGTTTATACCGGTGTGGATAATGTTTTGTGTCTTTATCAGTGACAAGGACAATGGACTGGAGTGCACTGACATCAAGTTCTTAGATGATACCAAACTGGGGGAGCGGTTGATACACTTGAGGGTAGGATTGCTATTCAGAGAGACCTCAACAAGGTGGAGAAATGGGCTGACAGGAACGTAAACTTCAACAAAGGAAATTGTAAAGTCCTGTACCTGGAGAGGAATAACCCAATGTATCAGTACATGCTGGAGTCAACTGGCAAGAAAAGAGCTTTTCCGAAAAGAACCTGGGAGCTGAACATGAGCCAGGAGTTGCCCAGAGAGTGAAAAAGGCCAGCTGTATCCTGGGCTGTATTAGCCAAATTGTGAACACAGCAGATTCAGGAGAATCCCTCTATTTAGCACTTGTGAAGTTGCATCTGGAGTGCTGTGTTTATTTTGGGGCCCTCTAGCACAAGTCAAATTTTTATACACTGAAGTCAGTTGGTCAGGAGGCTGGAAAATGTGGCATACAAGGAGGTGCTGCAAGAGCTGGGTGGCTTTAGGCTTGAGAAGGCTAAATGGGGATCTTATTGCTGTCTCAGTTACCTAATGAAGAAGACGGTGCCAGATCTGCATCCAGCTCTTGAACCCTCAGCACAAGAAAGACCTGTGGAGCAGGTCCAGRGGAGGGCCACAAAAATGATCCATCAGGGGGATGGAATGCCTCTCCTATGAGGAAAAGCTGAGAGAGTTGGGGTTGTTCAGCCTGGAGAAGAGAAGGCTTTGGGGAGACCTCATTGCAGCCTTTCAGTACTTAAAGGGGGCTTATAAGAAAGATGGTGGCAGACTTTTTAGCAGGGCCTGTAGCAACAGGACAAGGGGTAATGGTTTTAAACTAAAAGAGGGTAGATTTAGACTAGATCTAAGGAAGAAATTTTTTACAATGAGGGTGGTGAAACACTGGMACAGGTTGCCCAGAGAGGTGGTAGTTGCCCCATCCCTGGAAACATTCAAGGTGAGGTTGGATGGGGCTCTGAGCAACCTGACCTAGTTGAAGATGTCCCTGGCCACAGCAGGGAGGTTGGACTAGATGACCTTTAAAGGTCCCTTCCAACCCAAACTACTCCATGATTCTATGATTCTATGATCTTCCTGGAAAGGCACAGAGATGTGATAAGGTGCAGTGGACACAAGCTGCAAGACTGGAAAGTTCTGATCAGATATAAGGGGAAGTCAAATRATAGAACAGGTTGCCACAAGAGGCTGTGGAATCTCCACTGCTTGAGAAACAGCCTGACCTAAGATTGTCCTGCTTTGTCCAGAGTTTTTCTTGTTGTTGTTTGACCAATAATTTTAGTCATATATGAAAATTTATTTACTGAAGTCCAAGCAAAAAAATTCTTTACTCATAAGTAGGGAGAGAATCAAATTACATTTGTGAACATTATTGGTCTGGGGATGAGAGTAATAAAATAAGAGGAAAAAAAAMCCCATCTTGTATTCTAAAGGAAAGCACATCTTCAAAATCCACTGTTCCATATTCAGGATTGAATAACCCTTTAGCTGTCCCACAGCTAGTACCATGCAGTCTTGATCCCTTAAGAAGGACCCCATGATTGGACCACATTGCCATTGATTAAAAATTCTTTGATAAAATCAAGGTCTAAAATTCCAATGAGTCTGTTATCCAAACACTGGGCTTTTTTTTGTAGTTTTTTTTTATTCTCTATTTTCCTTAGCAACAGCAGACGATGTATTTCCCTGTAGTCCTCTCTGCTTACAGCTTTTTCTTCCATTTTAATCTGCTAAAAYAATAAATATCACATTGATTTTAATAGGATGTGGGTCAGATCTAAGACATGATTGCACGTGTAAAATATCTATATATCATCAAATCTATTAACACTAAAAGGTGCCAATAATTTTTGTTTAAATTGACTTCATAGGTATTTTCCACAAACAAAACAGTTTGCAAAGCAGAAGCATTGTGGCTTAGCTGCAGAAAATGTGTATGCTTTCTTTATATTGATAACATATGACTGACTACATGTAATACTTCTCCTATGGACTGAGATTCAAAAAGGTATAATCATCCAGGAAGGAGACAAGAGATTCTAATTTCATCTTAGTATTTACTCTAATTCTTTAATCATTCAAGATAGACAACATCTTTTTTCCTTTTTCCCCCCCAATGTGAAATTTCTCTWTTAAGGAGCTGATTTCAAACTTTTATTTCTGTCCATTAGCTTCTCAACTTAGTAAGTGGTAAGATCTTATTTGTCATGTGGATGGATTAAATAAACCCTATTTTTAGAAAATTAACAAAATAAATCCTGTTGACTCAGGAAGGGAGCGTTAGAACTGTTCAGCTTGGAGAAGAGAAGGCTCAGGRAGATATTATMGATGTGTAAAAATACTGCAGGTGGGGAGTGAAGAAGACAGACCCAGATTCTTCTCAATGGTATGCAGTGAAAGGACAAGAGACTATGGGCACAAATTGAAGCACGAGAAATTCTTACTGTGAGGGTGATTGAACACTTGAACAGATTGCCCAGAGATGTTGTAGAGCCTACATTCTTGTACATGTTGAAAACCTGRCTGGCCAAAACCCTGAGTCACCTATTCCAGCTGACCCTGCTTTGAGCATGAGGGTTRGAATATATGATCTCCAGACATCCCCTCCAACTTTATCCATGCTGTGATATTGTGATTCTGTAAATGGAAAAGGGGGTAATACTCTTCTAAATTATGTTGATATGTTTTTATTAATTTTCTTTTGGGAATAAATATTAGACAGAAAGACAGAAATAAGTACAGAAACAGCAGAATAAAAGAAATGYCTGGAAACTATTGTTATTAGTTACATTGGCAAGCCAAACTAAGACAATTACAAAGTAATCTTACTTTGCAAAGTAAGGGCCTCTTAGTATTTCTAACAATAATTCAAGGGATGCTTTTAGGAATGGAGGTACAGATGTGGAAGAAAGAAATGTGTGCAGGAAAAACAACATTCTTGCAAAAATTTTCCCATTCCACATTGAAGTGTAGAACAGTAAAGCCCAGTTTGGGAATCAAAGCACATTTAAGTGAGTGCGGATGTATGAGGTAGTGTGCGATCACTACAGAAGATCAAGCACGACTAGCCAGCGAGTAGGTGAAGTGACCCGGGAGCCAGGCAACTGTGTGACTCTAAGGGCAAGACGATGGGAGGAGCTGGCTATTGGGAAAACCAAAGGAGTCCCAACCAGCTGCCAAAGAGACTGTGCGGTCAGGGGGTCTCAAAAGACAAGACCCTTGTGTGTGCATGTGCCTCTAAGGGTGAGACCATGAGGGCAGTTGGCTACTGGGGTACCAGAGGAATCTCAACCAGCTATTCATGTGTATGTGTGCATGCATGCGTGAGTGAGACTGTACCAGCAACTGGAGTGGGGCTGTGGCCCCAGGACCCCTATGTTGAGGTGCCAGAAACTGGTGATACTAGGATTCAGGGGCAGGTACCAGACAGAATGAGTGTCTGAGCCCAGCTGTTGGAGGGATCCACACTGTGCTTACATACACACACATATATATGTATATATATACACACAGCTATTTCCCAGTATTGGACCTTTATCCTGCTCAGCCAGAGAGGTGAGTAGGATGAGGTGGTTGGTGCTGTCTGTGTTCATGCATGTACTCTGTGCATGGCTGTGATCGGAGTGACTGGCCCTATATATACACATATACATGGTATATATGTGTGTTCTATGCATGTGTTTACTGGGAATACATGTTCAGACTCATAACTGGTTGGACCTAGGGCTATGGGGTTGCAACACCCTCATGCCTCTTGGGCTGTCAGATCTGGCCCAATACTTTCTCTTAACATAACAATCATGTCTCCCTCAGTTTGTAATTTTTGCATTTCTTATCTGTCAACAGACTTTTTGACAGGCCTTTCACAGTACTCTGAGTTAAGGTTAAGCAACTGTGCCATGTCTGAGGTGGGTCTTGGATCTAGCCAAACAGCTGCAAAACCTTTGGGTGGGAAGGAGGCTTGCAGCAGGGATCACAGACAGCCCATGTTGCAGTGAACTCCCTGTTAACCTTCTGGTTGACGTTCTCTTTTCTGTCTAGTTATTTCCCTGGTACTTACATCTCATCCTTGTTTTTACAGGTAGTGCAGACCTAAGCCCATTACCTTATGTTCAAAGTAATTTCCTCATTGTYTTTCTTTGCAAAAACAACATACTAATTTATTTGTTCAGAATCATGAACACATAGTGTTACCCAAAGAAATGGGTAGACTTCTGAAAGGTAGAGGTCTGGGGGCCTTTTAAGGATGCAAGAAACATAGTGATCATTCTGGACAATTTGTTCCTGCAGGCACAGAATTTCCTGCAGTTACATGCTAAGTAAAGTTYAATGGTTAATCAACAGTATGACTTTAAATAACTAATCTAAAAAATGATCGAGTCTGTTTTCCRTGAATTCTTCCTCATGCTAATTCATGCACAAGAGAATGTATCATCCACAACCCATAGTCTGTTTCACTTATACATGCTGAATAGTCTCTGCACCTTGAGAATTCTTCCTAATTTCATTTCTAACTCCCGTGAATAAGGGTATCATAATCTGCCTTTAAAAGCAAAGCATTTATTACCTGATAGGCAGATATTTGCAATTGGATATGTCATTTGATACATACCCTATCAAATAAGCATAAAATCTGTCAGAAATGTGCTAATATTTTACATAAGCATCATTTAGTGTAGATGAAAATAATCTGATGGATAAAATCCAGTCTTCTCTAYGTATTTTTTTGCCATTCCTTTGTGGCTCTTTCTCTCCACAGACGCTTCAAGGTAAGCCCATTGGGGTTCTTTAGGACTACAATGTCTACTTACAGAAGCATTTGAGAAAGCCATACCAGGGGTAAAAGACACAGTGTGTAGCCCAAGACCTCTAAACAGCCTCCAGAATGAAAGTCGCACAATTAAGAAAGGATCATTTTCTGTCTTCATTTATCAATTAGTCTTTTTCTGCATATAGTTCAGGGACACAACGTTGGTAGATGCAGTTTGCTTTCTGGGTCTTCTTATAGGTYTCTTTTCCCAGTTCAGAGAAACAGTTACTCGTAAGGCCTGCCTGTGCCGATTTGGCTGTAATGTATATAATAYGTGAGATAGATATCTTTTGTTTTTGAGAAGATATTCTCTATTTTAATTAAGGATCCACATGGGGAAACCTTATTTACAATGCGCCAAAAGTCAACATGATGAATTACCAGCACTCAGTAGAAATGTATTCAGTCTTCATTATCTATGATCCTGATATCAGTTATTTCATAACTGGAGATTGCCCCTCCCAGAAGTGAATCCTTACATGCAAAGTAGTCAAAATGTCGTTGACGTAACTTTTCATATAATGAAAACCGATATAATAYTCCTCTTTCCATTGTAAGATTCTTAATTTGTGGAATCACTGACAGATATATTTTATGGCTAAAGAATAGCAGATCCACATATAAGCTAGATTTACACAGGAAAAGAGATAGTGTCCTCAAGATAGCGGTAAACACTGCCACTTGATAGCCTTGTTAGGAGCATAAAAAATGCTGAGTATTTTAAAATACAAGGAACTCAGTAAGAAATAAAATGATCAGAACTTCTGTTATCATAACTTGTAAGACATGCACTAGATAAAAGRCATGATTTCCAGTTTAAGTTTTTTCTGGTATGTTTCTTCATTGAATTTCACCTATTTTATGTCCACACAAAAATATTTTCAGGGAAATGTATATAATATTTACAAAAATGTTGGTCGTGTGAATATTTTTGCTTTATAAACTCATTATAGTAATTCCCTTGGAATGTAGCTCCAAGTGCAGGTTGGCAGAAAGTGAAAACTACATCCAGTTAATATATGACCAGAGGATAGACTTTTCTCTAGGCAACTTTGTTGTTCTTGATGTATTGAAATTACAATAGTAACTGTAATGTTTATTCAAAATTTATACATTTATCATATTATCAAATGCTGCATTTGTCCTAAAAATATGTTTACCTTGTTTAATTCTAAGTAGCAGTATCTTCCCTTTTATTATGAACTTCTTAAAAACGTCATGTAAGTAAAATTTTATTTAAAATYTTGGTGAGTATGTACAACCTCAAGAAATACTTTCATTTATTATAGCAATGTTGTTATAAATGCAGAAATGCCATCTCAGGATTTCTGTCATTTCTCTTTCTAACCAGACTTGAAAATATCTATCCTGACTTTGTCCAGCTTTCCAAGGCCAGAATGTTTACTATTGC